>JAWQUT010000037.1:640166-670642 GCA_033807755.1 Ellobium chinense | reverse complement strand
GTCGAGTCCATGTATGTCGAAACCGGATACCTCCAATTATTTATTAGTCGAAATAAAAAGAAATAATAGTTTTTTTTTCCTTCTTTGCGTCTATTACGATCGTAATTATCCTTGCATAAGACGAAGTAATTAATGCCCATTTCTGATTAGTCCAACTGCTCAGCGCTGCCACAGAGGCAAAATCACCTCCTGGCATCCTCCCCGCGTGGTACTAAACAACGCCGGGCTTGAAAAATAAACAAGATGGTGCCGCGGATAGAGAGAGGCAATAAAACTGGACACTGCGAGTGCCATTAACCGCAGCACAATAAGTAGGGCGTGTGTATTACACCACCGCTGATAAGACAGTAGGGGGAAGAGAATGCGGGAGGGCTCGGTGGTGCTGAAAAATTGATCGATAATTAAACATCTCGGCAGCAGTGTATACACATACAATGCACTGGCCCATTGCACAGTGACAGTAAATAAACAAGAGGCTGCCCTCGTGACCTCCCCAGTGTGCTCGCTCGCTCACGTACGGTTGACTCATCTTTATCATTTTCAACTTGAATTAAATTGAATTTGTCCTCTAAATAATGGCTTCCTCTAATCCTGTAAAGAGAAACCTCAAGACTCTTTCCATTGAGTCGAATATTAACATGCTCCAGGAAATCGACCGAGGTGCGATGTCGAAGAATGTCATAGCTGAGAAATATGGCGATCCCGTTAGCACACTTTCTACGATCTTGACAAACCGGGAACAAGTGGAAAAAGCGGCGGCCTCTTCATCTATTAAGCTACTACTCAGAGCGATTTCTTAGAAAAAGAAATAATCCCATTTAAAATACTTCCCCAATATGCCATCTTTAGTTACTTCCCCTGTTGAATTACCCTCGTGACCTCCCCAGGGTGCTGGCTCGCTCGCATACGGTTGACCCGCCTTGGAAATCGTTAGTCGAATCCTGATTTCTCCAACTCATTGGGGTGGTCCAAGCGAATTGGAGTTATGCGGACTCGACTGTAATTTTCATGTGCACATACGAACTACAGCAGGAAGATATCCGATAGTACAATATATATAAATTCAATCCCATACATTAACACGCACTAGCCAGTATCTTCCTCGTTTTCCAGCATTCATTCATGCTGTGTCTTTCTCACTCTTGCTCATGCTTACAACAGTTTCTAATTTTTATCATACAGTGGACACTCCGAGATACAACTAAATGTTCGTGGAAAAGGCCTTAACTGGGAGGGAGTCTTAACTGTGAGGTTCACACTAATATTTGCGCAGGATGATCACCAAATTTATTCTGCGATTATTACATTGTATAACCAGTGACGTAGGGACACAAGGAGGAAAAGTCGATCTTTATATTTTATGTTAAGTCTTCCTCATCGTCCTCTTTCTGACATAAATGTGTGTGATCCTAGTCTAATTTTAGTAAGTGCCACCCTAAACATTTTATTATTGATGCAGGACAGATAATTTTCATTTTCACACTTAATCTGATTTGATGTGTTTATATAATCTTTTATACTACAACCATCTTCTTGGCAATGCCAGTTGTGTATGCACATACACTGTAAAAGCTGTCTAAATTCACTTAAAAATACTCTTTCATCCACCACTCTCTGATTTATCCATGCAAACCCAAACCCACTTTTGAATAACAATTTTTTTAATAAGAAGGCCCAATTAACCACTGATGCATCTCTCTCAGCTTTTCTGTAGTTTTCTTATATACAGGAGAGGCATAGTTCAGAGCAACATTGCTTCTAATTAATTTTAACCAATATTTTATCATTCTCATCTGTCTATCTAGCTGCAAAGGCAACACTTAGAGTTCTCTGCAATTTGGCGCTCTTTTCCGTACTTCTAGCACCCGTGTTAAAAAGGATAAATGCTATTGGATCTGCCTTGTAAAACCCCAAACATCACATAAGTAACTCAAAATTAGTTTGACATTACTATCAAACAGTTTAGTTTCAACTCTCATGATAGTTCCGGATTTCTTGACAAGAAAATTTTGAGACCAAACAACGTCCTTGATCCTGGTTCCATTAAACATTTAATGAGCCACAACTTGAAAGGGAAAATCCCAAATATTTGAGATATGATACTGTTTCCAGCTGCTCCCCTTTAAAACTCCATCTGTCCAACATACCCTTTCTTCCACCTTTCCTGAATACCACCACTTTAGTTTTTCTCGTATTTACAGTAATACCCCACTTGTCACAGTAAGCTTGGAGTGTGTCTACTCCTCTTTGTAACCCACCCCTACTTCCACTGAACAAAGCCACACCATCTTCAAACATCAACAGTTTAATTACAAAGTCTTGGAACTTTACTCCTACCTTCTGCGGAAAATTTTTCCCTTTCCAAATCATTAATAAATACGGAGAATAAGAATGATGATATACTCTCTCCCTGAGGGACGCCAGATATTGAGGTGAAGAAGTTCTGTGAAGTGGAATCTTTACTCATATTTATACTTCCATCCCCTTCCACACCAGTCTGCTTGCTTACCTCCCCTTGCATGTATCTTAACTTTAACGAACATGTTTCTTAACAATCTGTACAGTTTGGAGTTTCTTCCTTACTTTGTCACTTTATATCACATGGCACGTTTTATGGATAGCATGCTCATTTTCAAATTGAGGGATCTTGGTTTGAATCCTAACAAGAATAGGAATTTTTTTATGGTAGTTATCTTTCAGCCTTTCTTTAAAAACTGATCTTTCATAGTGGTTACATAAAATTCCTTGTGACTCACTTTCTAGATAATGTGTAACAGCTATAATTATCATTTACTTGCTAACATTTCCTCGTTCTTATTGTAATAAATGTATATGCCTTACATTCTTATTGTAATAAACGTTTATTACTTATCACTTAGTTACATTATTCTACTTGTTATATTTGCCTTAAATAACATGTTTTTAATGGAGAACTTGTTGAGAACAGTCTGAGCATCTAGTCCCAAGTCAGAAAGTAGGATTTTCCATGAGGGGGATGTAAACACATCGTCTGATGGAGCCTGAGACAGGGGCAAACTGCAAATCTGTGAAAGCAAAATATATGATCAAGCAAAAATTGACAGAGATACTGCTCAGGGCCTGATCTAGCCTAAGACATGCAATCAAATGTTTTCTGACAAAGAGGCTCATGCTGCATTTATCATCAAAGCTATTTCTTTTCATGTCAATTCTCATCTCCCCACAAAATATGTTTGCAAAACTGTGAATGCTCTTGACACAGTCACAGATATTAGACAGGTATTTGGTGGAAGAAAGAAAGAAATTCAAACAAAACTCCTCAGTTTTCTCAAAAATAGTTTTGTCAAAGAAGGAGACATATTTGTCAGAAGATGTCAGAAATGTTGAAAGACTCCAATTTCAATTCTTGTTACACGCATAGTAGATAAATGTCTATAAAAGTAATGCCTTCTCCACACTCAAAACAAAGTACAATGTAGATTATTTAAATGTCACCATTAAATCTAAACAATATTCTAAACTACAATAGATTTTCAGACAGCCTTTTCATTCAGGAGGTCTAACAATATTAAAAACCATCCACAAACACAAACATATACAGATATGAGTCATTGCCAAATAGGGGAAAAACAGTCACTCATCATACAAAAATATTAATCATAATCATTCTATTACATAGTTACACAAAATGACAATGCTTTTGTATTGAAAAATGGTTCAACTTTTGTACAGGTTACAGATATTACCTCTTGACTGACATGTTGTGGAAGAAATTTGCATTTGAATGTGTAAATACGCTGTAAAAGTCTCCTCTGAAATCTATCACAAATGAGGGTATACCATTTAGAATTCCACTGTACCATTAAAATGCCCAATGCAAACGAATATAATACATTCAGATATTTTTAATGCTCTTAGTTTTATTTAACTAGTGTGACAGATTTCATGTCAAAAATCACACAAATTTTAAGAGTCGAACTACGCAGCTGGGATACGTTGGATTTGTTTCAAAAGTCGTGAAAAAGAACGAAAACATTTCTTCACGTCGGTCCTGACCTAGTATTTTATGTTTTACATCGACAGTTACCTAAGTTTAAGCCATCGTTGCGAAAAATTCTAGTTTCCTGTCCATTTTGTGTACACTTAGTTATGTTTTTATGTCAGTTTTATGTTTCAAAAGTACATAAAATGCGAATGCATAAGATTTAATAATACTTAATGTAAAGATAATGTACGATAACAATTTTGATGGAGAAATCCAATACGGTTATGGAAAAAAAAGGTTTTTTTCCAAATAATATGCCTTTTAGACAAGAGCAGTAACTCTTTAAAACGAGTGACATATGGTCTCAAACTCTGCTTCTGGGCAATTTGTGCTCTGTTCTACAACTTATCTTCTTCGTAAAGTATTGAATTCAGTACCTAATAAGACTTATTGCTGTGGAATTCATCCGATGATGTAGTATTAGTATGTTTAAACAAGGGCAATAATTCTGCAGAGCATTGTGCGGTATTAATAGTATTTCATTTCTAGCTAGTCTGTGACCTGTTCTACAACTTTGCTTCTTTGAGACATATACAATTTTAAGTAGATAAGGAGTTCTGGGGAGGTACAGAAACACTGTATAATGCGCAAGAATGTGCTACTGTGATAGATTTTCACTATCATTATTTGGCAATGACTCATATACAAACATATACAGTCGAGCACAGAAAACTCGAACACACTAATCTTGAATTCACGGAAATGTCGAACGCTGTTATCGGCCCCTTTTAAATGCCTCTATTTTCTTTGTATTATTAACACGATTTTCTCGAACTCTCAACACGCATTTCTCGAACGATTTCATCATCATCTACCCGATCTCAAAGTGGCGAAATGACCAACAAAGCCTTTCTTTGTCCGGCGTTGCTCGTCCCAGTGTTGGTGATAAGGGAAAGGTGCGCGGGAGTGCCGTAGTGATGGGCAAGGGATCAAGACAATGCTTTGTGTGGCTCTATTGAATCAGCGGGAGGGGGGTGGTGTAGTGACTGAACATGCAGAGCGACCTGGCGGGTGGTGGACTAGGTCAACACACGCTGTGATAAATTGCGTCGAACATGACGCGATGCACACATAGTGACGTGGTGGGGCGATAAGTAATAGCAGACTGCCCCTCCTAATTACTTTCTTTTCATCGCATAACGTCGAACACATCAGGATTGCACCTCCGCACCGAAGTTCGATTTACTCCACCGAAATCGGGTAATTTTCGTCTTCTGTTCATTAAATTCAGATAACTTAGATTATATCTGTTAAAGTGTTTGTTTGTCATGATTTAATGTGAAATGTCGGAAACGGGGAAGGGAGGTAATTCTAATTATGTAAGGATCAGAGCAGATTAGTGTTGTGTGGTTATCTCCCCTTACCAGTCCCTCTAGTCCATGGTACTGTAATTGTGAAAATATTGCCGTCACGGGAATCTCGAATTACGGAAATCTCGAACACTTTTTTCGATCCCGGAGAAATTCGAGTTTTCCGTGCTCGACTGTATGCACAATATAATGCATCTCCTTTGCAACCAATGGCAAATGGCAGATACATCACTCTGCAGTTCAGCCAAACTCCTCTTAACATCACATCTCCTTTGTTTTAGATCCTCTCTGACCTTGTTTCAATTTGATAAGATATTACTTCACTGAACAAACCTCATCTTTCCAGTCAGGGGTGCAGTGACTTGGGAGAGATTTAATACCTGGTGTGTCACCTGCTTGCGCCAAGGAGGTTGGAGTCTGAAAGAGAACATAAAGTTTTTGCTTTGTCAAAAATACAGCTATGCCTACAAGCTTCACATATTTTAAAAGCTTGACATAAGAGGAATCCATCATGAAGTCGTATTTCCTCTCAGAGCTAATGCACGGGTACCAAGATTGAAACATTTTCATTTCCAGTGCTTGGACATTAGCTCACAAGACTGAGATACCCTCAGTTGCTACATCTCATTTTTATTTTTTATTATAAGAAATGGCACTTGACAGCTGCTGGTCATCCAATTCTTGAGTTATGTGAAGTTGACATCACTATCATGGGAAGTATATGTAGTTTTACATTGTTGATTTTCAGCCTCCATAAATCCTCACATACCTACTGCATAGTGGCTGAGTAAGGTGGAAAAGGAAACATTTTAAATGTTTCAGTGTTTTCTCACCCTTCCAAGGTGTATGTGTTTCCAACCAAGCACTTACTGTCGGTGGTAATAACCCTGCAGGTCCCGGAAATTTTCTCTTGCATTTTGACCTTAGTCCTTCCTTCACTAACGTGGGTGTAGCATTTTCAGCACATGGTTCCGAATGAGATACAGCTTCAGCTGGAGGAGAACATGAATGTTATTTTACGCAATGCACCACACTTTGCTGATCATGTTGCCATTAGAATGGTGAAGCGTATTTTAGGAGTCCTCAACAAGCATTACAATTCAGGAATTGCTCAAATCTGATGATGTACACAAGCTTTCAACACAACAGATTACAGCTTTACCTCTACATCCCAACACTGCAAACAGAGCAACAGTTTCTTCAAACAATATCACAAACAATAACAAGTTAGTGACATGTAAATTCCAAGACTAATCATGATTAACACTAGTATTTACGGACCCACATCAAATTCATGCATTGTGTAGGCAAGCATCTATAGAGTTTAATCCTCTTATTTGTTCGCAGGTCACCATCCATTCAATCCAGATCTATTTATTCAATTTCAGGTAACAAAATGTATTTTAAAAGGAGGATGAAATTTACCAGAAACTGATCAAACCCAAATTTTATTTCGTCACACTTGGACTATCTACTTACTACTCTCATTAATATCAAAGGAGACTTTGGATGAGTTCAGGTAAGGATATGATGTTCCCTGCTGCTTGGAGGCAGATACTGTGCTCGAGTGATGTGCCTCTTTGTGAACTGAACTGACTGCTTGATCCACATCTGCAGCATCAAGAGGGAAGTCCTTATAAAAAAACAAAAATGAAGAGCATCACCTTATACTAAATAAAACAGGATGTAATACTTTTGTCATGTGTCTGCTTATAATCTTCTGTAATATCATGGGGTCATCTCTCAATGCTAAATTTTATGGTTTGGATTGTTTTAGTATAGGTTTTTCCTTTGTGTAGCAAAGCAAATCAGAATGAAACAAATTAGGTATGATAATGCAGACATGAAATATGTTCAAAGTAAACATCACAGGCCCACTGATTTTCTTGTAACCCATGGGGAGAGACATGACAAAGTGGGAGGTAGTATTCTAAGAACTGAGATATCCATATTATAAGAATGGCCTCGGGTTCATTGTGGACAATGTGCCGAAGGAGTTGAGATATCATATAAGAGTTACCTCAAACTCATCGAGAGCTGTTATTTGCCATGAGGACATAATAAGCAGGGGGGAGTGTGAGCAGTCGGGAAGTGTGTAAGGGTCACAGGTGAACACTAGGCTCACGCAGAGAGGTTAGGAAACAATATTCAGGCAGTAGGTATTTAAGAATTAAATTGCTGTGAAGTTAGCATCCCTGTAGTGTAGTGTAGTGGTAATACGTTCAGACTTGCAAGCTGAGAGACCCTGGTTCGATTCCCGGCAGGGACATGAAATTTTCTAATGTAGGTTTTTTTGGCCCATCTTCTCAAAATTGATCATTCACAGCAATTTGGTAAAATCCCTGGTGGCACACTTCCCTAAAATAATATGTAACATCTGCAAAATTATCAGACTGAGCTCACATTCCTCCCCCTTAAAAATAAGAAAGAATACTATATGCCTTGCCACCCAGTTATATTAAGAATGTCTTAAGAATAGCATTTATTCCTCATTCTTAATGTTTAATGAGGTGCAAAAAAAGTAAAACCAACTCACAGTGAATAATATCTCCCACCTTCTCCATTTCTCCACTCTGTCTCTTTCATCATTTTTCACTTTTACACCAATTTACACTCCACAACCTCAACATTAAGGTATCATTTTAGTGTCTGTGAAACTGCCAGGATAATCTAATAATACAGCTGACAAATGTAGTGGCTAATTTATGACTAAATGAACTGTACTGATGCAAGACTGGTACTGTCTGTAGGCTTAGAGATAGCCAAACTTACCTTTATTGAACACCCTTCACTATATTATAAATATCCATTAGGCATTGGTTCTTGTGATGCATGTGATGTCGTGAAGATGTGTTTATTCGGATATTGTGTCCCCACATGAGTACGGTGCTGAAGTTTTTGTGTGTTATGGTATATATGTTTTATTCACTTCCACGAAAACTTGTTATTTCATGGATTTATGGACTTTTAAGGTAAGAATGGCCATTTTCTTCACTATTACTTTTTATTATTTTTTTTTGTCTATTTTTTTTCTTAACTTTTCTTCTAATGATCCTGCACGGCAACTAAAACAGGGCGATTTCTTTCAGTTGAGTTTCCCCCCATTAATCAATTCCCCTGAGATGACATGCTGACGATCGCCTCCGATCGTGGGGTCAGCCCGAGGTTAATTGCCTGCCAGGCAGTGCCAGGACAGGTAGCTGGACGCTGAAAATTTGAAGACATTTTACTCTCTCTGATATCTAATAAACACCCGCTCATTGAAGACTTTCTATCAATAGTAGTCAAAATTTTGTCGTGGGAGTGCCTTTGAATACAGTAGTTCTGTTCCAGTGCGAAAATTCACTTGGATAAGTGTGATAATAAATCTGCAATTTCATCACAAAGTATGTGTGTAAATTAAGGATTTTTTCAAATGATTATGATTTTTCATGTGTAAATTGCACAAATATGCAACCATTGATTTAATTTCTAGTCTCACAATCTGAAAGAAGATAAAACGTGCTTTTCACTAGTGCAGCCTGATTTTCAAATTCACTGTTGTGTTATAGGTAAAAGAAGGGAAGAAATCACTTTTGGATGCCCTTACATAATATCAAAATGGAGAATTTTAAACAAGTTTCCTCTTTTCAGTACAATATACATTTTTTTCTATTACCTTCTTCATTTCAGTATGGATCATTCACTTAACAAACATTTAGCTCCCTTAACAGTTTGTGTACAACTTGTGGGAAGAGATCCGTGACTGTGAAACAATGGAAATCAGGGAAAAAAGCCCGTGAATGTGCACAATACAAAGATGACATTTTGTTTATTTTTCATGTGAACATTGACCAAGATATTGAAGACACAAATTCGTCCACAATTTGTACCCCATGTGTGAGTTTAATGCGCAATGCGAAAACGCGACGAAGNGCGCAGGTAACCAATTCGCTTCCGAGCCTCTCGGGACTCCCTGCTGAGCACTGTGCGATAAGCTCACAGCAATCAGGAAACTCAACTGAAAGTGATTCGTTGCCGTGCCTGGTGAATTTTACCCAAGCACAAGAGAATGTTCCTTAGAAGCTACTGGTGAGATCAGTAGGACAATAGAACATTGGTTGCGGTTTTATTCTAGCAGAGAGCAGTAGCACTCCTTGCTGTGGTTTTCTTATCCTTTGCAAATAAAGTTTACACTTTGATTGTTGTTTGCAGCAGTTATTCAATATGAACTGTAAAAATTTGCTCTCAGATAATCTTTTTGGATCTTATCATCTTGTGTTCCTTGTTTCGATACACAGACAACTGAATGGTCTTTTATGCTGCATCAAAGGTTTGGCAAAATCGTGGTAATTTTAACTGCGAATCCTTACCTTCACAACATCCAATGCATCCAGGATATATTTATAGGCAAGAAATTTGAAGAAAACCTGCTAAAAATACCTTCTTTTCAAAACGGGAGCAACCCCATCCCCCCATTTCTCATCAGATCTTCCAGATAGTATCCTTCCTTCAATGTGGAGGGAGTAAGGATAAAACCAACCCTCATCTCCAACCCTCATGGATGAGTAAGTGTGAGTAAAGGGGTGTCCATTGACACTGAATATAAGAATTAATTAAAAGTTATATTGTTGGGCCTCATTGTCATCCTGATCCTGTTGTGTCCTCTTGGCATCAGTTCTCATGAGGCATGTGATGTCGTGGAGATGTGTTTACCAGAGATTGTGCCCGCGTACGTGCACAGTGTTGTAATTTTTGTGTGGTTTATAGTAGGATGTGTTTTTCATTTCTATAAAAACTTGTTATTTCATGGATTTATGGACTTTCAAGGTAAGAAATCGACTTTTCCAACTTTTAACCTTTCAAAATGGCCGTTTTCACTATAAGTATTACTTTTTATTATTTTTTGGTATATTTTTTACTCACAATTTTATTTCTGATAATCCTGTTGAATTTTACCCAGACGCGAGAGAAGGCTCCATGGAAGCTACTGGTGAGGTCAGTAGGACAACAGAAAATTTGGTTTTGGTTTTATCCTAGCAGAGAGCAGTAGCACTTCTTGCTGTGGTTTTTTTATCCTTTGCAAATAAAGTTTGATTGTAGTTTGCAGCAGTTATTCAATGTGAACAGGTGAACTGTAAAAATTTGCTCTTGGATAGTCTTTTTGGATCTTTCCAAGGCCTATTTCACAATCATTCTGAAGTTCACTGCTCACGTAAGTTGGTCACACTGCAATACTTTTATGAATGAAGTAAGAATGGCTGAAAAACATGTTTGTTTTGAGCATAAATGGTTGACTATCTGACCTCGCCAAGGGGCACAAAACTTGATCTGAATAGAATTTGCATAATAATCAGGTGATAGATTGGGTTATTTTTGGTACACTGAGCACTTTGACGGTCTATACTGCCTATAACAACTATACGGTCCACTTTCAATGGAACAGCCTAGAATGTGACCCCTCTGCGACAAATGACGCAGGCAAACAAAAATGGCTGTTATCATCATGGTACATACTACAATCACGGAATAGGACCGATCTTGTAGCTAAACCAATGACTAAATGAACTGTATTAATGCAAGAGCGGTCCTGTCCCAGGAGATAGCCATCGTCATGTGTTCCTTGTTTCGATTCATGAATCCTCTTTCATGCTGCATTTAAGATTTGGCACAATTCCCTACGAATTGCAGTATTTTTCATGACGAATCCTTAGCATTACGACATCCGATGCCAAACCCTGACTTCAGGATAACTCTCACTACAACTAGACTACAACCTCAATGATTTGGTCTGCTAGTGCCTAGTTATCTTCTATGCTGTGCCTGCTTCTGCAGTTGTCTAGCCCCACATTTGCTATCAGTGGGACATGGAAACCTAGCAGACTAGCCTGAGGCCTGTCTAGACTACACTAGGACCTAGTCTAGCTGTCTAGGTCTATCCATCCAGCTCACCACAGTCCACAATCACAACTCACACCATCCAACTTACTTCCCACAAAAAATCGTCGTCGGGCACTTCAAACATGCTATGGCTGGCAATTTGTGTGGGCGTGCATTTAGACAGGTCAACCTATTCCGTCTAAGATCCACGAAAAAGCAACACTTAGATCCCAAAATAACAATTTAGACTTGACTCATATTGTCACCAGTCATATCTACCGCTTCCGTGTCCGCCATCTTATATTAATGATGGACAGATTTGAGTACAACTATTTATCTGCAAATTTAACTACATATCATACTTAACTACTTTAAGGAGGAAAAATCTTATTTTAGGAGAACATGAGAAAATCTTTGAACGCTATGTATAGTCCAGACTACGACATGAGCTAACAAACAGGCAAACAAGAAAACCGCAGCCTCCCATCCTCCGTATAATTATTATATGATTTAGCGCGAGAAATCTTCTGAGCCCCCTTCTAAGAAGTACTTAGTTGGTGATTATTAACGATTATGTCCGGTCTAGCCTTGTGGCTATGGAGGCGTAAAGGTGCCGATTTCAATTTAATGATTAGTCACGGAGTTCTATCAATAATAGAACTCTGTGTGATTAGTACATTATTTTATTCCTACGGAGATCCTGTCATACAGGTATGAAGATGCCAATAGCACCTGGCATTTTGATATGCAATTTTAAATAGTTCCTATAAAATCAAAATATTGGCCATGGGGAGGGGGGGAAGGGGTTAGATTTTAATTTCAAAGGCTTAGATAGGTGCAAATATATGTGTAGACTCAGAATAGGTGAGGTTTAGTCACTCAAGTATAAAATTTGTGATTGTTGCTAGGTGGGTAAGGTTACCCTGTTTACTGAGTAAAAAGGCCAAAAATATTAGGGTGTCTGCTTCACTGCCTAAGTTCTCAAAATCTAACTGGTTCAGGTGCATTTTTCTTTGTGTCAAAATTTGGAGGAAGAGCTAAACTACATATTTGGAAAGTATTTTGAAACGGCACCCCAGGATAAGTTAATAAGAGGTGTAAAACCTAATATAGCCAACAGTGAAAAATACATTGGCATCTTCATACCTACAGATTATTGTCATCAGTTCGCCACTTTCTGTTTGATTTTTCTTCCTTTCATCTATGTTAATAAATTCATTTGTTCTCTTTTTTTATTCTCCTAAGCATTGTTATTAGCATCATGGATAGTCGTTATCGTTTGTCCTAATTGTTACCGTCGTTATCATTTTGTGGGGAAAGTTCATGTTGTCATCACCACCAGCAGCTGCACCATTTTCACTATTATTAACAGCAGCAGTATGGCCTCTCATCAACGCCACCGTCGTCTTTCCCTTTCCTCAGCACTAACGGTTAACAATTTACACAAAGTTTTTTTTTAAATATTTTTTTGTAATCTCCTGGGTTATCATCGTCTCGAAATTCTATGGAAATTGTGGAAATATTTCTTTTGCTGTCTGCAAAATCATTTTGTGTGGTGTAGAGGTTACAGTCTGTCGGTTACAACTGGACCCCACCTGCTGGGCTTGCAACTTCGATTATCAGCTAAAGTGTAAAGTATAATCTCCACTGCCCTCTCCCACCACCAGGCATCTTCTGCAAACTCTCTTCAGAGCAGGTTGCCTATTTCATGTGCCTTTCACCCCAGATCACTTGTTGTTGTTGTTGTTGTTGTTGTTGTTGTGTTGTTGTTGTTGTTGTTGTTGTTGTTGTTGTTGTTGTTGTTGTTGTTGCCTTTCATCTAGACATGAAACAGAACCAAATGAATATTTGTTAATTTTATGGACAGATCGGCTAGGATTCTTCTCTTCCTTGCACTCCATGCCTTTCATGTGCTATGAAACTTCTATACGAGCATAATGCATCTGAGTGCTTCTAAGACAGGCAGGAAAACAGAGAGCCAGAAAGGATCGTATGTATACGTTAGTTGTCGATCTCACATAATAATGCATGACGCTGCGGTTTTAACGGATTCAACATGTTCTGGATCATCAAGTGACTAAGCAAAAACCGATACAGTAGGTAGTTTACATCTCATGCGGCCAATAACAGTCTTTGCCGGCATTTTTGACGCATTTATTTTCTGTGAGGAGGGTGTGAGTATGGGAGATTGAATTTGAAGGTTGATTTTCTTGCTCAACCACTGCTACTACATTTTTACAGTATTAGGAAGAGGCGTAACAACAACATCCGTTTAACAAACTTTTAAATTACACTGAAGACAGAAATCGCAAGCTGCTAAAACAAACATGACTAATCAAATTCCCCTGATACAAGCAATATACTTTCTTTAAGTTAAAATCAGTGGAAATGACTGTATATAATAATTATGAACATATAATAGATTTGAGCCCCCCCCCCCCCCCCNCCCCCCCCGTCCAGTCTAACATCGACTGCGTACAGCAACCGTTGAAAGCCGCCTAAAATTGCCGGTACTGTCTTTCTTGACGTGCCGCATAAAAGAGCGTGACGGCGGTCACAATTTGTAACATAGTGAGTTTAGAGAGCTAAGTATTCTATCTCGAGATAAGTCGTTTCTTGGTCTAGAGCACATATATTAGACGAGGTAAGCACATGAACTCACCCTTTATTGTTGTTTGTTTTTGGCAGTGGACTTGACTAATGGATAATTCATTAAGTGCGGTTTAATTTGCCTGTGTAAAATACTCTAGTCTAGTCTATATTT
Source organism: Ellobium chinense (assembly GCA_033807755.1). NCBI lineage: Eukaryota > Metazoa > Mollusca > Gastropoda > Ellobiida > Ellobiidae > Ellobium > Ellobium chinense. The sequence goes on along the minus strand of JAWQUT010000037.1, from coordinate 656,685 downwards.
GGAATAACAAAACGTTTGACATGTTGAATTCTCATTTATTTATTGTGGTTAGTCGTTCACTTAAGAAATTGGGACGGGCAATATGCATCGTGTACAGGGTTCTTCATTCTCAAATTTGGCAGGTGTAACCGGCCTAGAAAAAATGAAAGAGGTAATTAGGACAGGACTGGTACCCCCTCCTCCCCCCCCCCAACCAACAGCACACATTAATTTTAGTGTAATTATACNCCCCCCCCCCCCCCCCACCCCGCCCAGTCTAAAAACGACTGCGTACAGCAACTGTTGAAAGCCGCCTAAAATTGCCTGGTACTGGCCTACTCTTTCTTGACGTGCCGCATAAAAGAGCGTGACGGCGGTCACAATTTGTAACATAGATAGCGAGTTTAGAGAGCTAAGTATTCTATCTCGAGATAAATCGTTTCTTGGTCTAGAGCACATATATTAGACGAGGTAAGCACATGAACTCACCCTTTATTGTTGTTTGTTTTTGGCAGTGGACTTGACTAATGGATAATTCATTAAGTGCGGTTTAATTTGCCTGTGTAAAATACTCTAGTCTAGTCTATATTTGGAATAACAAAACGTTTGACATGTTGAATTCTCATTTATTTATTGTGGTTAGTCGTTCACTTAAGAAATTGGGACGGGCAATATGCATCGTGTACAGGGTTCTTCATTCTCAAATTTGGCAGGTATAACCGGCCTAGAAAAAATGAAAGAGGTAGCTAGGACAGGACTGGTACCCCCTCCTCCTCCCTCCCCCCACCCCCAAACCAACAGCACACATTAATTTTAGTGTAATTATACCTGCCCTCATTTCAAGAGTAGATCTAGTCTATGCGAAAATAAGTGATTGCCTTGGCAGTACCTGTTGCTGTTTAGATTTTTACTAGTGCCAAGCAGCAGTATCCACGGGAACGATATTAATAGTGTTCACTATAATTAACTCAATACAATACGCAGAGTAAAGCAAGCATTATTGGATTATGCATAGTCACTGGATTGGAGACCCTCATTAATCACATCGTGAGCGCAAGGACCACCCAAACTTCTCTTTCTTTCAGAGACAATGGCACCCAAGAACATCAAGCTCATCTACTTTGATGCAAGAGGACGTGGTGAGGTGACCCGTCTAGTTCTTGCGGCCGCGGGACAGAAGTATGAGGATATCAGACACACTAGAGAGACATGGCCAGCAGAGAAACCAAGTATGTTGAAAAGATTTTTATTTATCATGTTATAGAAAGCCTAATATATCTATTGAAATGTATTGTGTTCAGAAGTATAAGGGACGGGAGGTGAGGAAACATTCATAATCACCAGCAGCTTCTCACATGTGTTGAGTATAATAGGGAAGAAAGCACTCCAGAGCAAAAAATGCGAGAGGAGGAGAGAAAGAAAAAATGTGGACGTGATGTGTGATGAGACTTGCACCCGTGCCGCTTTTGCATTAGTTCAAATCACTTAATCGTTGGCTTGGAATCAAGTAGACACTTGTGCGTACACAGTCAATAGGATAGGATTAAAAATGTACGCAGCCCCACACCACCAATTTTAACAAAAATATATATAGGCCATGTTGCAGAGATATGTCCCCACGTTAATCATGAGACACACACAGCAGTGGTGGGGCATGTGCAGGGAGAGGAGATGCCAGATGTAGGCACAGACTATGAAAGAGTTGCAAATTGTAGAAGAAAATGAGAGAAAAGGGGAAAGGGAGAAGGAGAAAGGGGGGTGACCTGGAAGGTAAGGAGGGCATCAAATTTTATTCCATTGGTGGACACAAGATACTCTTGTCTTGCCACTGAAAACAGCAAGCTTTTCCGTACTTATACCCCCATTCCCCCACCCATCACTTCAATCAAAAATCATTAGATTTCAGTTGGTTAACTCTACCATAATATTTTTATGGAAGCACAATCAGAAATAATCAATTTTGATAATTTCTGTTACATTGTGATATAAATTACAATACTTTTTATACTGAGTTTGTCAGATAGCTTTGTGTAGTCATGGTTCCTGTGAATTCTTTCCACAGACACTCCTTTTGGCCAAGCTCCTTGTCTAGAGGTAGATGGAAAGAGATATGGACAGAGTGTTGCTATTACAACTTACTTGGCCAGGGAATTTGGTATGTGAAATACTGTAAAAGTATTGCTAAATTACTTCCCACTGTGAAATGTTCCATTCAAAAGTTTTCAAGGGGTTAATAAATATTTTGTCTAGGTGGTTGTAACCAGAAAGGGAAATGCAAATGTAGTTATTTATAATTACTAACCATCATTATTTGAACAGTATAAATGAGAGTACCATGCTTTCAATCAGTACCAAGCAGGTTTGCCAGTTTGGTAGGCCTGTAGTGTCACTACAGATTACTTTAGCCTCTGCAGTCATATGCACATGAGAGCTATCATTCAGGGTTCACAAAACTTATGGTTGCAGGAGCCAAATTGTAAAAGCTTCTTTGAGCCATTTAATAAAAATTTCTTCTCGAACCACAGGAATGTTCCAAGATGGCCAAGACTAGTCTGCAGGTCTGGTGCCACCACTGTGCTCAAATTATATACTGTTTACGGTGGGGGTCCTTTGGTTAAATTTTTTTCACAATTTTAAATTACATAAAAAGGGGTTAAAAATTTGGCCTTCTTTTGCAGATCACAAGTCCGCACAAATGAAATCCGCTGAAGCCATAGGGAAACACTGCCTGCAACAATTATTTTTTTACAAATTCAAAACTGAATTTCACCACTTTTGCGGTGTGGTTTCATGTTATATGATTATTTCTATAATAATACTCTGCTACTATCGACTCGGATAGTCCAATTTTTTTTACCAATTAGGCTTCTGCAACCTTAACTATCAAAGGCTTATTGTGGACATGACAGGAAAAAAGCACATCTTTACAAGTCTTTTTTTTATTAATATTGATGCTTATTATATTGGCACTGGTACTGATGGTCTCATAGGTACATGGGGGTTGATGTAATTATTGGTGGGTATATAATGAAATTTGTCAACAAGGCTTGTTTTCTCATCCTCATAGCGGTGTCATCCAATTAGACTGATGCATTTAATAGCGTTCATATTTTTAGGGGTATATCAATGATCCCATTACACTCAGTTGTTGTTGTTGTTGCTTTTTTTTTTTCTTTTGTTTTGTGAAGTTGGGCATGTCATTTTCTAACCAGATGGAGGAAACATTGGCTAACACTTTCCTTTGGCTTCACATGGTCTTAGCAACAAGGGTCATAGGCAGTGAGTTAGACTCTAGGCATTATTAGAGAGTTTCCAGGTGAGATTGGTGATAATACATATCCTGCCTATAATTTAACTTTATAAGGTATTAATGCATTATAATAATATATTGTCCAATATTGTGGAAACTTGCAAGACACAATCCAGACTTACAAGCATTCTGAGCATCAGTATAATATAAGCCGTAGCATCTGAAGGCTTTAGTTCGGAACAGAATTCTTTTACCAACTTTAAATTGTTTTCTATTATAGGGCTTTATGGTAAAACCAACCTGGATGGACTTAAAATTGATCAGGTAGTTCAGCTCTGCATGGACTTCACGGCTGCAGGGGTGAAATCATTTTTTGAGAAAGATGAAACCAAGAAGGTAAAGTTGGCAATCAATCAGTGCCTGTTCTCGCACAGTTGAGTCCATCAAGTCCTTTGAATCTGTTCTTTTTACCTCCACCTTTGTAGTTGTGGGACGGTGAGAATTAATGACTGAGTTGAGCCATTGCCAGGGAATTTCTGGAGTGGTGTCCCTTACTGTGCCGAACAACGAGACGAAGAAGGGAGTAGTAAACATATAAACTTCAAAATCGATAGCCCCAGAGAGGGCGATGTCCTTTTCTAGTGACTATCATTGGAAGGTTAAGCAAACTGTTGTCAAGAGAGCCAACTCCTTTCTTCCCCTCACCAAGAACTGCACTTTGTTTGGCCTGTGTGGGAGCACCTACTGCTACCGGAGTTCACTGGCACGTGGAGGAAGTCACCCCGCCTCATCTGCACTCTCCCTACCTTTCCACCGGTCCACATAGTAGAACATCCTCATACAGCAGTACGCTATGTTAACTGATCCTGTTACAAGAGGAACATCATAAGTTGTCATGGACAACAAAATAATGTGGACTACTGCTTGATCCACCACTTTTGATTATTTTATCCACTATATTCACGAGATTTAATGCCTGGGATATTATGTCCAGTTCATGAGAAAGAGAGATGGAGATAGATAGGATTGGCCCAATGGTAGGGGTTATGAATGATTAGGCCAGGCCAATTTTTTATTATTTTCTTCTTGCTTCTGTTATAACATGAATCTGATATAACAGGAGATGGCTGGTCACAGTAATCCTATCATATCAAGTTTCCACTGTGCTTCTATGGAGCTGTGATTAAGCAACGTTGACTGCATGTTGATTTACAGGTAGAGGGTCATACGTGTCTCAGATATGGAAAGGCGGTGATAGTAATACTCTGTTTTTCTATGTTGTTTCTCTCTGACTAGGCTGAACTTCTGAAAGATTTGAAAGAAGTTGAAGTTCCAAAGTTCCTCGGATTTTATGAGAAACTTTTGAAAGAAAATGGAACTGGTTACTTTGTTGGAGATTCAGTAAGTATATTTTCCACTCTGATGGCAACACTGATCTTGTATTCTCACAAAGCCATGTTGACATGGTCTTTACCATGTAGCAGTAAACTTTTGGACATTGTGTTGTTGTTTTTTTTTCAAGTCAGCTGGAGAAATCAGCTAAGTGTATTTGATATAGGTTGGTTTTCCCATCACAGTCTTCATAAAAGCATGTTGTCCCTTCTGAAATTTGTGGTTAGATCATAACTTTTCATTTCTCCACTTCTTTACTTTAATGGATATCATGATAAAATAGCCCTATTTTTGTGAAGATAACCAGTACATGTTTGTTAAAATCGGAACCTGGGGACCTGATATAACGGGATGCTTTTTTGTATCCATGTTCCCAACTTTTATTCCATATGCCATAAATATTTTTTTTTTAATGAATGATGGACTGATGAATGAGTAATGATATACCATTTTGAGTGATGTAAATAAATCAGATATTTTGCCTCAGAAGCTCATATTTAGAGGAACTAAATCTTATGAGAATAGATGTCTAAATATTCAGTGCAGTTATGAATGGTTGCTTATTGTTCTTACAGATGACGTTGGCAGATATCTACGTCTGTGACCTAGTGTACGGCTTACACAGGCGTGGGCTGCTTAGCACAGATGGGTATCCATTGGTTGCAGCCCTTTGCAAGAAAGTTGAAAGCCATGACAAGATCAAAGCTTACCTAGCAAACAGAAAGGACACTGAAAATTAAGTTTATTTGTATATAAGGAACACAAAAATGATGCATTAGCAGATGCAGCTATGTTAGTATTAAAATAGATGTTATGTTCTTGTACATGTGTTATTTTTATATCTTACTCCACAAAAGACATACATTTTGTCGTCAAAGAATGATCACCATTTACACCATTCACATAGTTCATTGTGAAGAAAATGATGCTAAACTTTTCCTATAAAACATCTTTTTTTGGTTCATATTTTTGTTCTTTTACAAGGCAGCAGTGGTTAGTGAAATAAATATTGAACTGGCCAGGAGCGCAACTTGAAATGATTCTACTTTGTGTTTTGTTTATTCAGCTTATCTACCTTCTTAATTTATTAGATTAATAATATGATTACTGTGTCCTTATAACGTAGCTGACTTTGCTTCAAGTTCAACTGACTTTTCTTCAAGTTTATAGTCAAATGGGCTAACATTCACACCATACATTACCTAGAGCTTATTAATTTTAAAGACTACATGTGCTGACATACCACAGTGAATGTTGGGCTTTTCATTTGTTTATGGGCATTCACAGCGCATGAAATTTTGTGGATGATGATATTTAAGAATCAAAGGAAGAAAGATGTACGCTGTATATGCATTTTTGCCTCCAGTCATGTAGCAAAGATTGTATGTACATTTTTTTATTTAAGTTAGCTTTATATTCCTTTATTCAATTGTTTCAATAACAAAATGTGGCCAGAGACATTGTGCATCATAATAAAATTCATAAGCATCATGAAAATAATTTAATGTAAAAGCCACTGGTGATGTGGAGATGACCCAGATAAGATTTCAGTGTATGCAGCAACATTGTGGCATACATAACATTAACAATATGCCGCGTCAATTTTTTTTTTTTTTTAAAGGAACAATATTTTGAGGAATTGTTTATAGCAAAGTCAGACCACCTAATATTTTAATGAAGGTCAGTAACAGTGTTTTAAGGTGTTTTTTTTTTATATTGTCCCCTTTACATCACGGGTTAATTCAATTTTACAGTTTTTTTCCTCGCTCTAAAGAAATTTTTTTATTATTTTGTTTCTTTTAATCTAAACAATCTAACAAAGGCAGTCAGTGTACAAGTATACTGATATTTTGATTATAATAATAATGTGATACCTGACCAATTTTCAGGCTAAAACGTGTGTATGGAAGTCTGAATAGTTCTCAGTGCTCTTCACGTGTATGTTGATGATTTGTAAGCCCTTTGTTTAGGGTATTCAATAGATTTCATGTTAATAAGTCACATCCTGATATTGATTTTGTGTTGTATACATCAGGCCATGATGTCATTATTTTAGACACACAAAAGGAGTTGGTACACTTTGGAAAAACTAGTCCATAGTTCTGTTCAGTAATCCTCTAGCAGCTGAGTGAGGGTAGGAACAAATAATGCTTTGGTAATGGGTCAAGATGCACACTCTGTATTTGGTCATATCTGCCATCTGTCTCTCCTTAGAAACCCTCATAAATATGGACTGTGACCTGGATGGCTTTGAAGATCAGCGCATGAATCTTTCAGTAATAAATGGCCGCACCTGTTACTTGTTTACACACGAAGTATATTTATTTTGAGGGCCTGTTTTGGTTGTAGGTAGTTAATGATGATTCAGTATATCTTTTATGCAGTATATTGAAGATCATCTTCTTGGCACTTTACCAGCTGATAAGTATTGGCATGAGTTTTATCGAGGCTTATAGTGTGAAAACCAGGTCTAGGTACACTAGGTCTTAGTAAGTAGTAAGTAAAGTTTCAATCTTCTTTTGTGGGCTCTTAAAACTTGCTTTTTACAAAATGCACATGAAGCTGTAAAATGGTTCATAAATTGTAAAACAAAAGAATGATCTCATCAGGGTACTGTGTTATTTTGCAACATGTTTTGGAGTTTGGATAGTTACATGCAAAAAGTTCTCAAAATTAACATGTTCAAGCAAATGTCCAAACTAAACTGCAGTATATAAAAGTGAGCATAGCTGTGTTATGTTATCAATCACAGCTTTTTGGGAGAGAGAGGAACATCTATTGAGTTCTGACCACTTCCTCTATCTTTTTTTTTTTATTTGATGCACCATTCCGTGCCATCTACGCAGTGATAGACAATCAACAGCCAGTGCCTCTCTATAAGCAGTCCATTTATTTACACTTCTCACTTCGCTGCGGTTTTATTTTTTTTCTTGTGTTCAAACAACAGACCATTCTCTGTTTCAAAGTCAAAAATAACCAAATGCTTAACGCATCCATCATTTACTTGCTGCTTTTGCCATGCTTTTGTTGGTTGCACTACAGCAGAATTGACTGTATTAGTGAAACAATGTTCAAATATTTTTGTATTTGTGTATGTAATAGGTGCACTGAATTGATTTGATATCAGGAATCTTAAGGTATATACCATTTTATAGGGCAAATAAATGTTTTTTCTAATTAACATTGCCTTTTGTTTATGTGTGTAATTGAAATGATGTCCTGTTTTTGTATACTGGAAATACGACCCTCTTCATCCCTACCTCTTTTCTTTGTGTACATGAAATTATGTTATGTTTGTGGCTTCAAAATGATGTCCCGTTTCGGTGTTTCTCCAAATAAGACTTGTTGCCTGTAACATCATGAAGGAAAGTTTAACTGTCCCTCTACGTATCTCTTCTTCTCTTTTGGTGCCAACCTGATGTAAAACTAGTACATTGATCTCTGTTTCTCTATGGCATAGTGTGGTGAATTTCAGAGTCCCATGGCTGCATAGTGAGTCATCCTGATATCCACTCCCTCTGAAGGCTTGTATTCCTGTAAAGTCAGTAGTGGACTACAGTGTTAAGAGAACAGGCTAAACCATTTCTGCCCCTTGATTACTCGTACTGGCATAGTGTTATTCATAATCAAGATTCTCTGACCTTTAATATTAAGGTAGCAGAAGCCCTAGTGATTGTGCAATTACTCTTTATGAGATGATCTGTGGAAGATATTGGCCAGTGTCTCAACCAAGAAGGTGAACGCAATGTGTATGAAGAGAAAAAGGTGTGAAAAGAAGAAAACAAAGAAAGAGGTGGGGAGGGAGGGACTGGGAAGGAGTCAGACAAGTTGGGAAAAAGTTTGTGATTAAAAGGAGTTGCGATTATCCAATGACTTGTATAGAAATATAACATTTTGTTATGTGGAAAGTGTGGCAAGTAAGAGGAAGTTGCAATTTTTGTGCTGTGATTAATCAGAGTCGACTGCATATTTATTATTATTTTGCAAGTTTGTTGCAGTTTGCTGATACCTTTTTCAATTTTATGGTATATTTGAGACCATGGGCAAAGCCTTCCTGCGCAGTATATGGAACAAACAATAGGATAAATAATTGATACGCTCGCTCTTTTCTTTCTTTCTTTCTTTCTTTCTTTCTTTCTTTCTTTCTTTCTTTCTTTCTTTCTGTCTGTCTGTCTTTCTTTGTTTCTGTCTTTTGTTCATTAGTTATTTATTTCTCTCTGTTGTCCTTTTTTTCTGTCTCTCTTTTGTTCTTTCTTTCAGTATTGTTATAAGCTGTAAGGAAAGGGACAGATTCGCACCTTTCTGTGTGGCCCAAGGCCCCACAGATCCAAAAGCAGTTCCTGATGATGAAGCCTAACTCCACTTGCTATCCAGTGGTCAGTGCCACAAACTGTTACTCAAAATAACCCAAGCAGTGCCAACATCATCTTACTTAACTTGTAGGCCTACTTTTGAAATTGCTTATGCCCTAACGTTGTGTCAGCGTCTACGTTCAATGAAAGCTGTCAACTTTCTTCATTCTCGACCTCTTAAAGTCCAGTTTTACAGATTGGCATGCTGAGGCCTGTCTTGAATAGTAATGCTTTGTTACCCACATAACTATTATGTGTGCAGCTCCAGGTACTACCAATACTAATGAGCACATTCCTATACGCCCGCTCCCCAGTGCGCCCTGGGTGCTTTCTCTCTCTCTCTCTCTCTCTCTCTCTCTCTCCTCTCTCTCTCTCTCTCTCTCTCTCTCTCTCTCTCTCTCTCCCTCCCTCCCTCATGCTATGGCATCACTTTCAACATGGACAAAGCTGAATCTTAGCTAAAATGTTTATGAAATATTCTAGAGAGATGTTTTTAGTTTGAACTTTAAAGCCATATAAAGTTTCAGTTGATCTTACGGCATCTTGTGAGAGCAATCCAAAACTGATGGATTTGGAAAAGCAAATGCAAACTCACCGTATCTTTTTTAATTGGTATATCATATAATACTCTGTGGCTGTTTGGATTTGCTTGTTGGTTTGTCGGGTATACAAATTCACACTGTTTAACGTGCAGACCCCTGATTTGGCAATTTAAAACTCACAGGAAAAGACTGCAAGAGGTATGTAGTTCACTTCACTTCAGCAGTTGGAGCCCCAGGAGAATAAAAGGGGCTTTTTTTTTTTGTGTGCGCTAAAATGGGGGATGAGATTATCGGAAGCACTTTTTCTCCCGACCCCTGTCTGTTCAAGAAAATAATTCTCTGCTTTGCGATACGATGCAGTCCAGGGATATGCAAGCTGTGCCGTGCTCAATCTGTTGTGTTCAAGTGCAGTACGTTGCAGTGCAATGTGTCGCCGTTATTGCATGGAAATATAGAATGTACACGTCCAGAAGGCTTAAAGTTAACAAATGAACTTTATGCACAATTTACGGATTTGTACCGAGTGATATGCGTGCACGTAAAAAAAAAAAAATGCCTCACCTGGCAGGTAAAGGGCGGATAAGAGGGGGTGGAAAGAAAGAAATATGCACATGATGGGGCCTTAGTATTTGCCGTGTGCAGCGAGGCTTTTGCAAATATGGCGGGAGAGGGTCATAACTCCATTGCAGTCATACATGTGCTGATTCTGACGTAGATGTTCGTCGTGATAGCTGCGATATTAAATGGTGCCCAAAATTCAGAGCAAAATTATACCGACTCTTGTATATATGGCCTATTTTTGTGGAAATTATCAAATATTTATTCCATATTTTTTTCATTCTCTAAAATGCCGCCCACAGAACAGTTCTATTTCCGTGCGTCTTGGACTAGGTCTCACTATATCCCCTCAGGCGTACAAACTAATCGACTGATCTGAATTTGGAGCTTTGTGGATGGATGTCCCAGATGCACGGAGGTATATCTAGAAATTAAAATGCGAACGAGCACAAAAACAGCTACATGTAGGCCTACATTATGTTTCGAGCCTATAAGCTGTTTCTGTCTTGTTAACGGAAATAAGTAAACGCACGCAGTTACAAAATACACGTACAGCATGTAAAATAAACATTTATCCATGTTCGGATCAATCAAAACGTCCGTTACGACTTGTCAGCGTAATTATCTAGATCCAGTTCCCGGGTGCTTTTGAAGATTTGATGAGCAGTTTGTGCCAGCTCTAGTCTACCTACCCTGAGCAACGCTCTTTGCTCTTTGAAAGCATGGTGATCAATAAAGCTGCGCGTTGTCCTCATTTACTCTGCACATTCCTTCTGGTGTCTTCACGTCGCAAAACAATCTGAACAACTTTGTACTGTAATACTTTTATTGTTTGTCGTTGAACCGTAAGTAGCGGATGACGTCGATAAACTGAATATTTTCCCGCTTAAATAACTGAGAATTCGCGCATAACCATGGGGGTCTCTGCATGTCGCTATTAATAGTGTATTCAGCACCTATGCACTAATGTAATTCTTACGATGGTAAGAGATCCTATCTTAAATGCGCACGCTCTCGTAGATTTACTTCAATCCATCGCAAACATCATGACGCTCCATTCAAATCATTTAGTCATTTTATTATCAAACTATTTATAGGCCTACATATTCACAATCAAGTTTTTTAAGAAAAAGGATGGTCGTGGGTGCGTTACAAACTCACATATCCATACTAATTTCATAACAACTTTATCTTTCTTATTATTATCTGACATCACATCAATAATAATCATTGAGTGGATTTAAGGAGAGAAGGAAGCAGGGAACAGACCTGGATGACAAAAAAAGCGGACTACACGCTTAATCTGTCCATCCTCTTTCAAGTGTTTTACGGTAGAAAGCCCCGCCTGACTTTTGATTGATTCAGCAATGTATGAATAATAATGCCTGCTATGGGGATGTTTCCAGTTTAAGCTGGTCTGTCATTGAATTTGTTTAGTCTATAAGTTAGTCTTCTAACTACAGTTCTGTGTTAGGCTACTTACCTTGGAGACAGCGACTTTCGGTAATTGTGAGTACCGGTAGTCTAAAATGTAAACCTTTTTTATTTTTTGTTTCGTTTTTCCATCGGTTGTTTTATCGCCTTCATGATCTTCAGCATTATGATTCTCGTCGCCTTTACCATCACTGGCATCACCACTGTTGTTCTCGACATCAACACCATAATCATTATTACACATTATCATTATCGTCGTCGTCGTCATCACAGTCATCTGCATCGTAACATTATTAAAACATCAGCATATTCATTTTTCATTTTTCTTCATCCTTCATCCATCCCCATCAACTGTGTTCTTTCATGTTGTCATCGTCGTCATTGTTATCACCAACATTGTCTGCTAGTTTGTTCGTAAATATAATTACTGTAGGCCTAATAATAATAATAATAACAACAACAACAACAATAACAACCACAATCACAACAATAAAAGCTCTAATACAGACAATGCCCGATCACGCGACTTCCCATTATTTTCTCCAGCAGGCCAATTCATTTGATAACTTTCTCGACTCCTAGCGAAGCAAACAGTGCTGTTGTATTTCGTAGGTCCTGGTCACTAGCAGAATTTTTATTTTTTTGCCTCTAGCCATGTACCCAATTTACAGGCAATTAGACTGAAGGAATGTGATGATATGTTTTTTTCTTTGCACTTTACCGACCGTGTCGGACATGGAACACATTTTCATTAAATCTGAAGGTGTCAAAGCCGTAATCATTCGGTTACGCTGTGCCAATCTACACTTTATTATTATTCATTATAATCTGCAACCTAATTTATGTTTTTTGTGTATTTTTTTTTTTTAACAAGTAAGCTCAGTACGCTTTCATGAACTGAGGGAATTCGGCGCAAAACGCAACATATCCATTCAATTGGCAAATTACCTTTAGGTTTGGCGTACCTGTAGTGTGCAGAGTGTGAGTTGCACTCTTAGCCCAAAACTGACTGTGGGTTTTGCTTTTATATTTTTCTTGAAAGTTTTGTGTAGTCTAATGCATTTTAGGAAAAGTTTTGTATTTTAGGGAGTAAAATCAATTCGCAATCTTCAATGGATGTGGTGTGAGTGTACTTGGAAGTAGAGTTGGGATCACCATGGATTCTGCATTGCAACGATTCTTGCTGACTTTGTTATGGATTTCGTTTTAACATGTGATTCTATACGATCTGTGTTGTTGATTATTTATAGTAATGATCACTGAAATAGACATTCATGCCGCACCGTACTGAATGGCATCTTCTCTCTCGCGCTCTCTATCTCTCTCTCTCTCTCTCTTTCTCTCTCTCTCTCTCTCTCTCTCTCTCACACACACATACACACACACACACANACACACACACACACACACACACACACACACACACACACATACATACACACACACACATAAATACACACACACCGAGAGGGAGTGAAAGAGAGTGGGAGGAGAGAAAGAGGGAGAGAGAACAACAATCCCAACAAGTCAAGTATGAAGGTGCATTTCATGTTCACTTCCATTTAATTTTCACCTAAATAGATCTAACTCAAACACTGCAAGATGTCCCCCAAGAACATAAAACTCATCTACTTCGATGCCAGAGGGCGGGCGGAAGTTATCCGACTCCTGCTGGCAGCTAAGGGCCAGGAATATGAGGATGTCCGCCTTAGTCAACAAACCTGGCAAAACGAGAAAGCAAGTAAGGCAGTTTTGGGACATCTGTATGGTCTATGTGTGTCATGTTTGCAGATCAGGACTGAGTTTGGGGACATTTGTATGGTTTATGTGTGTCATGTTTGCAGATCAGGACTGAGTTTGAGGACATCTGTATGGTCTATGTGTGTCATGTTTGCAGATCAGGACTGAGTTTGGGGACATCTGTATAGTCTATGTGTGTCATGTTTGCAGATCAGGACTGAGTTTGGGGACATCTGTATGGTCTATGTGTGTCATGTTTGCAGATCAGGACTGAGTTTGGGTAGCCCCTGCGGCATCGCGAAAGGAGACATCTGTGGCAAAGGAAGAATCAATCTTAAGGCAAGCCAAGATGGATGCGACTAATGCGGAATAGACGGGAAATATTGCGCTGACTTGTGAACGGTGTCTGCCATAATTATATCTTTGCCTCATTTATATACCACGTTGATTCTTGCCACATCCTTCTCCTACACATGGCCATTGATAAGACTTTCCATTAACAAATTTGAAACCGCAGACGGTAGCAGCCATGTTGCCGAGTTTTATCTTCCGATGATGGCAAAAGAGGTCACATTTCTAACAAATCTCTAGTAGGTGTGCATTCTTCCTCTCTGTGACTGGCGCCCACCGGCCAAAAACATACCCCTGATACTGTACTTCCTGTCTATGACTGGCGTCCACCAGCCAAAAACATACCCCTGATACTGTACTTCCTCTCTGTGACTGGCGACTGGCGTCCACCAGCCAAAAACATATCCCTGATACTGTACTTCCTTTGCTATGGACAACCTAGAGTACAAGGACACCCCGTTTTCACGAGGTGCAGTGACCAAACCAACGCAGCCCTGATGATGAGTGACCTGACCCGATTTGGCGATAATTTGTGAAGACTATGGGCCCCATCAGATGTAAAGCTGTATTGAAATGCAGTCGAGCATAAGTTATAGTTGCCTTTAAAGGTAGTATGCGATTATGCGGTGCCGTTTGGTTTCGATTGTCACAGAGCTCATAGTCCCACCCGTCTTCTGAATAATGTTACAGTTAGCTAAAAGTGTCATTAAACGACGGATTGACATCAGATGGAGCCGCTTATACATAACGTGACGGAAACTATAAGTCTAATTGTGCGCAAACATGCGTTTCTCGCTAGGACGGTGATAATAATGTTAATGACGATATAATGTTTGCGATTAAACTTTTTAAGTTTCAATGAGTTTTATTTTGCTTTATGTTTTTGTTTTGTTTTGTTTTGGTTTGGTTTGTTTTGGCTAGCTTTGGTTTGCTTTGGTTTGGTTTGCGTTGGTTTGGTTTGGTTTGGTTTGCGTTGGTTTGGTTTGGTTTGGTTTGGTTTGGTTTGGTTTGGTTTGATTTGGGTTGGTTTGGTTTGGTTTGGTTTGGTTAATAATGAAATAAATGTTCGCGTACTTTACGATGATGACGCTGGTGATAATGATGGTGTCTCAGGTTGGATCCCTGGTCAGGTGGCTTTTTTTTTGTTTATTTTAATGTCATCTCTTCAGTATTCTTCCTTCTTCGCTTCTCCATGTACCATTTAGTGTATTTATTTACGCATCTATTAAATTTGGCCTCAGTCTCTCCTCTCATGCATTCTGCATTTTCTTGTTTTGTGAGTTTCTTTATCAATCAATCAGTGGTGATGATGATGATGATGATGATGATGATGATGATGATGATGATAGTGATACTGATAATGTTGATGGCGATGTCTCAATCCTGACAATCTTACCCCGTGAGTGTTTTATCCACGATAATCCCAGACCCTGTCATTGAAAAGAAATGACGATAAGGATGACGATGGTGATGATGACAGAGGAGAATCTTTTTGAAAGAGATGATAATGCCAACAGCATCGATGCCTAAAATAATAATATTGCAGGTGATGATGTTGATGATGGCTGCTGCTGCTGCTGCTGCTGCTGCTGCTGCTGATGATGATGATGATGATGATGATGATGATGACGATGATGATGATAATGAAAGTTACGAATTAATGTCGTCGTGTGCGATAATCTCAATAACCCCGTGTCTTTCAGTTACACCATTTGGCCAAGTCCCTTGTATCGAGATTGATGGTCAAAGATACGGACAAAGTGTTGCCATCGCCACGTACTTGGCGCGTGAATATGGTAAGTTATTTCCTGTACAAGAGTAGAAAAAGAATGAAGAAACACAGGGCCGGTGACGGAGGGAAGGGTGTGGGGCAGGAGTAGGGATTGGGGAAGGAGATCATTTGGCGAGAGAGAGGAAGGGAAATCTTATACAGTTTTAGTATGCTGTAAAATCTGTAACTCTTGTATGCATATTGAAGTCTTATGTACTTAACAGCGACCATGTAAGGGAATTCAATACCGTTGGCGAATTGTAAAATTATAAATTAAGGTGTAGCTACTATCGATATCCACCTGTAATAATGAATACGAAGAGTAATAATGAATCCATGTGTGGTTTAGTCATATTGTAGAATCTCAATATAAATTATGTCTCAATGAACGGAAAAAGTATACACAGTAAACTTTTTATTGAGTTATACACCGAATATCGAGGTCCGCCTGAACAATGACACCAGGGAATAATAGTGAATCCACGCCTGTGAAATGCATACACAAGTTATACTTCCTAAATGAGTATATCTTGAGATTCCACTGCACTGCATTATGGGTACAAGTTAGAAGTTCTGCTTATTTGAATCCAATACCGGTAATTGTCTTGCATAGCGTATGAATACTATGAGATCATGGGCCCTGTGCCCCAGTTTCCCTGTGGAATCTTTACGAAAAAGTTCAGCTACTTGCTTTCAGTGACCTCTTCCAGATCGCCCCTCCCACACACATATACTGTACATTCTACCATCACCAGCAGCAACAACAGCAGCAGCAGGAGCAACAGCAGCAGCAGCAGCACTACCACCACCACCACCACATCACCACCACACTATCATCACCACCACCACCACCACCACCACAACAACAACAACAAAAACATTTACAACAAAATTAACGCGCCACAATCACCAACAGCAGCAGCAGCAAGAAAAACACACCACACTTCCACATTTTGATCATTAACACACGTTTTTCTTAAAACCTCCAGGCTTCTATGGCAAATCGAATTTAGACCATCTGATGATTGATCAGGTCGTTCAGCTCACGCAGGACTTCGTTGCTATAGTCATGCAAGCCACCTACGAGCAAGATGAGGCCAAGAAAGTACGTGAGCACCTAGACTTCGCAGGTGTAGACACTTTTTTTTTA
>JAWQUT010000037.1:583217-633019 GCA_033807755.1 Ellobium chinense | reverse complement strand
CACACACCCCCCAAAAAAAAAAGTATACTTACTGTAATTCAAAAGTAAAGTAGCTGGGATAAACTTTTGATCACTTTAACAGACAAAATTTGAGGGGTGTCTGCAAAAGACCTTATCTCCCCTATAATATAATTCATATAATGATACACTCTTTGCGCAGGCACCCCTCAAAATATTCAGTAATCTATGAGTGATGCAGTTTTCATTGATCTAACTGCTATGCCTTTTTCATAGCAAAATAACTAGGAAAACATATCTAAGAGTGACACCCTAGAGACCAACATGTCAGACTCACTCGAGCCAAGCTATCGTTTGAATTGTGTCTTTCATTTTTTGGCTGTATCACAACCACAGCTTCTAGAGAACTGAAAGTTACAGCATCAGCAGACAATATTCAGTTGCTAAAGTGTGCCACATTTCAACTTCAAAACATGAATTACTGAAGTTATTAGACTTTGAAATTATGTAACTGTTGTTTTGCTCCTCCAATATGGGACAAGAATGTTACAAAAAGCACGCAGGATTTTCAAGTACATGAAGTCTTACCAAACTGTGTCCCAGGAGTAATTTGATACTAGAAATAAAGTCTACAAATCTAAAAGTAATGCTAGCAAAACATAATAATCCATGGCACACACACATACTATGAGCACCATCAGAAAGGGTTGAAGATAGAAGGAGATGACTATTAGATACAGTCGACCATGAGACATGTTGAGCAAAAGCATGGAATATACAAAAAATAATCATATCCTTGCACATAAATAAATATGTAATGACTGAATCAAAAGTTAGAATGGGTCATTTTCCTCAGATGTAGAGAATGGTAACTCTCGAACCACAGTCTGGGCAAAGAGATCTGTTGGCCATTTTCTGCTGTTTGGCTTTGTGAATCTGAGAACCAACTGGTAACATACTACATTACCTGCAGAAGCCTGTGCGTGCACATGAATATTCTCTGGGATATAAACAATTTCTAGCACTTTCAAAGTAATGTTAATTAAGCTATAACATTGGGAAGGTCTTGAAGTTAACAGAGATAAAGAACAAAATACCCATATGCAAGTTACTGTCGCCAGCTGGTAGTTGCATTTATTGCTCTTTGCACATACTTATCTCAAAGGATGGATTTGTGTTTCTCTGCTAGATGTGGGGTGCTAAATTTCGCATGACATGGCTAAGTATCTTTGAGAACCTTAGGGTTAAATTCTGTTGCATCATAATTATGAAACAGATAGGTTATTAATAAGTAAAGTTAAAGTAGGTATAGAGTGAAAAACGTGAAGTGTACTTGAACATCTAGAGCCCCACTTAGTAGATTTAAGGGAGTTATTTTCAGGAAAATGACCCATCATGATGTATACATGTAGAGACACATTTTCTTGTGGATTTTTCAGTAACAATTATTCACAGCATAAATTTCCAGAGCGAGTTAACTATTGACTACATACTGTAACAACATGAATGAAAATTATGAGATCTACACATCCAAAGCTTTTTAATTGCTTCCACCAAAGAATATCATCAATCTCCATTCAGAATCTGCTCCTGATTCCCCATGCCAGTTTGCTTACAATACAACTTTATTCAAGCAAGGTCAATTTTGAATTCCATAATGAATAGTGACAAAACATAGAATTTTGAATTTTACACAAAAATATTTTGTCAAAATACATGCAAGCCTGTGTTTTTCTTTCAATCACATAAAATATGAACATATATATGACAATTAAAGCTATGACACTGTTATATGGCATATAATGTAGAAACACAGACACCTGAACACATAATATTCAAACATGCATGCCTCAAAATCATGCCTTCCACAAACCACATCTTTTGTTCTATTATTATCACTATCAGTCTTCCTAAGCATTCCATACTTTTCTAAAATCACAGGCAGTTTAAATATGCTTTTGAGATATAAAAAATGTGTGAAAAGCTTATCATAAAACAGTTATGAAAAGCTGAACACTCATTTTCTTTTTAAAACTGCGAAGTTCAACTTGTCCCATCAAGCTCTTAATAAACACCAAAACTGCCATCTCATCCACATACCAATTTCTCATCACATACATCTATAATCAAAATAGAATATGAGAATTTTCAAAGCACAGTAAAATACTAATGCTCGTATTTTTAAGCACATACAGTTCATTATAGCTTTGCTGATCCATTTAAAGAGAATACATATGTCTTGACTATCAAACTCACAACAATGCTGTAAAGTTTCAGGACATCTCAAACATCATTTTGGACGGACCACCTTTGTATCTTAGTTACTAAACTCATGCAAAAGGTACAATTCTAACATTAACTGTCTCTAATTTACAAAACCACTGCAATACTGCTAATTCTCATACACAACATCATTAGCAACAAGTTTAACTAATTTGTTGATCTTACCCACATCATACTCGACTGTAAATGATGGGGNGGGGGGGGGGGGAGAGATCAAAATTGTGTTCACAACTTTTATTTGTGCATTAGATACCAAAGCCATAACTTTTCATTATGACACCTTAACTTTGGAATATGAAAGCCAAAACTAGGTTGTGCACCGTGATACTTCAAAACATATGAAAACCAATCACTGAAAGACACTGCATCAGAAACACTGTGAAAATGCAGATAAGTTATACCTCTTAAAATAGAAACCTGTACTGATCTCCATGGAATTCATTTCAGAACTGTACACTCTCATACATTATAACATGTGAAATAAAGAAAAAAAAATCGCATGAAAGCCCTCTCACTTGCATCTGCAGCATTTACACTTATGCACACAGCACATACTGTAGCTACAATATTCTGAATTATGAATACCATTGCAAATATCATCATGCTTTACAAAATATCAAAGCATGCCATGAAAGCCCTCTTATGTGCACTAAATAAGACTGAAAATTACTGCACCTCAGATACAATACTGAGATGAAGTTCATAGCACTTGTCTTAAACAGTTCCTGCTATAAGATATTTTCTGTTTGGATCAATGTTATTGTGTTCTGTATACCCAAAATAAATGATCACATGGCAGCTTAATACAGCAAACTTTCAAAATATACATACTAGTAATCATGATATTAACACTTCAGAGCTGCTCTGTCCTCATTCTGTGGATTAACAGCATTGAAAGGTACCAGCAAGTGCCAAATGACATGAGTGAAATTCACTCATGTGAAAATAAGTTAAGATATGCCAATATCACCGATCTGAATTTTGAAATAATTCCACAGTTACTGGGCATATCCTACTGAATTTCTTTTAATAAACAGGCTATTGTGGGAATGATAAAGGGCTTGCTCCTACTAATTTATTTGGATTAAACACAAGCTGTATGCTACCAAATGTACATATCACATACAAGTCGGAAAGCCATACATCCAAATCGACATCATAAAATCATAAACAAAGCAAAATTTCCCTGGCAAGTTCAACATTCAACTTCTATTTAGGCTTGTGACCATGATAACTACTGTATAGAAGAAAAAAACAGCAATATAACAACATCTCAACGAACTGATGATCCAAATCACCACCACAACCATGTCGCTATGCCCGGCTCAAAACAAACTTCAACTGGTAAAACAAACAAACATAACAACAACCCTGAATATATCACACATCAATTGGTAACTTCAGGCATTAATGAAGCATGTTCTAGCCTTGGTGACTAACAACAACAACCAGAAGTAAAAAAAAAACAGAACAATGGACCAAATATTCAGTCCATTCACATGAGGAAAACAAAGATGGAAAACAAAAGGGAAGAGACCCTTTTAAAATAAGTGGTTCCAGGGACACAGTTTCAGTTTCATTTATTAAGGCCAACCACATACCAAATTGCAGTTACAGTAAAAACAAATTAACACATCTCATGTTCAGGCCAGTGCCCACTAACAGCCTCATATTATTACTAATTCAGCAGGCCGGATCACTCAGATCACTAGGGCACATTATGTGCCACTGCCATTTGCATGTGATGACCACTAGTCAAGGTAACCATTTTACAGACAGGTTGGCTTAAGGAAAATGTGAATGAAATGCTCTCCCAAGGAATCTGCAACATGATCAGGGGTGGTGGAAACTGAGTCCAACATTGTAATCATTTGCCCATGCTGCTTCAGCCTACCTCCACTGTCATACTGCCTTCACACTTCAAACAACGAATTTAACCCTAAACTGAGAGGACCTGCTGTTTACATATGTGTGAACCAAGATAATCTGCATTCCACTGTAATTAGGAAAAGCATAAGGACTTAAAAGTGGAACTATTGAAACTTGGGCAATTTCTAAGCATCTGAATCCCTCCCGTAAAATGTTGGCCCATCACATACCCTCACTCTCCTACTTGGCCCATCATCCAAATATACAAAAGTCTCATGTTTAAATACTTTAAGGGTCAACCATCAACAAGGTCTGGTATTTCAAGATGGTCATAGTAAAAAAAAAAAATGAATCTGACACAGAGACATTGCATTTTATGTACAAAATCACATGCAAAATATTGAAATTAAACTACATTAAATGCTCTATTCTAATATGTAATACATTACAGTCTGCATGGCACAGATATGCAAAGACATTTAAGGCAAATTAGGTGATCATAAGATGAGAGTTACATAATTTACTCTGAAGCATGAAAAGAAGAAAACACAAGGCAAATCATGTCTTTGTCATGAAAGTGTGTGATCTTTTGAAGAAATTCAAAATGGTGTGGTAATATAGTATCTGACAATATAAATTCTGCACACAACAAAAAGCTTGCACATATTGATCATAGTCATCTCAATACTAAAACAAAAAATAAATTTCTCTTTTAAAGATCTTAGATACTATTAAACTTTCATAAGGATTGTTCCATTATAACTGTAATAAGCCAGCAGTGTTTCACTTGTCTATATCTTGTGTCAGTAAAAGGTGTGTGATAAAATATGATCAGTGCTTTGCAACAAAACTCTTGTTATGATATATAATTCTGTCATATCATCCAATGAATTCAGACTGAAAGTAAAGGTCAAGGTAAACAGTTTTAAAAAGAAGGGACAATATTAATATGAGGTATACAGTGACACAAGAAAGAGCAGAGCTGAAGAATATGAATAATGCAATATCATTCAATATCACCATGACATGTTGCAAATCGAAGTCGAACAGAATAAAGCTAATTTGACCAAGGAAAAAAAAATGCTTTGTATTCAAGAAATGGATCAAGTTGACAAAGCTGACTGTTACCAAAGATACTATTATGCACATTATATTGAGGTATAAGACTATGTTCCATACTAACTTTTGTTTCCTGGCTAACTGCTGGAATGTGGACCAATATTCCAAGTAAAGGAAGTGAAAACAATCTAACACTGACAAAATATATCAAATAAGGTAAGGCTGGGCAGACTGAACCTTTATCACTAGACATTTAGCAAGTCTACTGTTTTAGAATAATCTCCGTGCTAATTGACGAATCTTAAATACTCAATTGCAAATATGGATTACATAATGTCAGCTTCAAGTAGGCAAGGAGACCAAGATGCGACCAAAACACAGTTAACCAATCTATACATTTGATCTGTGACCTTATGGGAACATTTTCTTTTTTTTTTGCTCCATAAGTGTTGACTAGGCACTTTAGAAATTCCCTTATTGGTACTTCAAAAATTATCACAAGGGCAATATCCTTGTATTGAAATTTTTTTGTCACAGCCTTAAAACCCTCTAAACTCTAAAAACATTTAACTTAAGTATCTATTAAGGCTCAGTCTATGATGGAACTTGATTTGCAGACTTGGCACACAATTGAGGGGTGGTAAATCAGTCA
This sequence comes from Ellobium chinense, assembly GCA_033807755.1. NCBI lineage: Eukaryota > Metazoa > Mollusca > Gastropoda > Ellobiida > Ellobiidae > Ellobium > Ellobium chinense. The sequence continues at coordinate 627,198 of JAWQUT010000037.1, read as the reverse complement.
TACATGCAAAATGTGGTAAATAAACAGGATGCAAAGTAACATACACTGTTTATTTTCTGTGCCTCACAGCAATGTTAATGGGTACCCTGCATGAACAAATCTCTTAAACAAAGTTATAACCTTTCCATTGGTGTAATACAAGATGGAAACAGAATACTTCTATAACAGAAGAAAAGAGTGAGTAGACACAAACAGATGCTCACACATTTCCTGATGCTGCTAATACCACGGCAGAGGTGAAACAGTAAAAGAATTGTGATTGCAGCATTTGACTGTTATGTCTTTTACACTGATGGAAACCAAGACACTCAAAGTACACTGAATTTCAACAGTGTGCTTATCATGAGTTCATTAATTATAAGGATGACCATGAATGCAAGTGAAAAGTGACAAGTGCTATGATTTTGTCATGATATATGCAGAGACAGAAGCGTTCAGGGTATCATGTAAATGTGATCCTGCTGGTCAAGTGAATTTGAAAGATATGAAGCAATCCACTTACAAAAAAACCCCACAAAAATCTCAGCTTATTATGAGTAGATCTATAATATATGGCCAGATTTAAACTCTGGATACACTACAGTCTGGTCATTTTAATGGCAGCCTTATATTGTGTCAAAGGTATACTAAAGTCTATTTTGCTGCAACATACACATATATATACCTTGCCCATTGTTATATCATTGTCAAAGTTCATCCTCATATGACAGAGAGGTGTGTGGGAGATACATGGTTGTTCTTTGTTCAGAGGCTTCCAATTTTGTTTTTATCAAAATAGTGCACATCATAAGTGGGAACACAGAAACACATTGTCTAAGCTTGAGCTAGACTTTACAGGCCTGCTTGCCCATTCCCAACACAGCAAACTGCCTTAAAACATGATATTTTTGCCATCTGTGTCCAGTTATCCTTTTCCCTCCCTCTTTCATATTTTTGTCTTTTGATCAAAGTCTAGTCGTTCTGAATTTCAGTGGGACTAGTTTGAATAATGTATCTAGGGTTGATGCCCCATTGTAAATGCATTTTTAGGCATAAATCTAACAAGACACATGATGATGATTCTAAGATCTGTAATCACACAGCATGTATGGTACACATAAAATGGCACATCTGTTGGAGAATATCTGAACAGTTGTGGATCATATGCTTCGAGGTGTGGATTTCACAGTAAATTTTTTTGGCATGTGAAAAAGATACTGCAGTGTAACTCTATTCCTCATCCAAAATATAAATAATTACCATAACTTTACTACTCAGATCAGCAAGCTGCTGCCTATCGGAGAACAACTATTGCTAGTGACCTATCTATCAATGAAGCAACAATCCTTTCTGTAATGCACACGAGATAACAACCGCAAACAACAGGAACACTGATCAACACAGCACAAAAAACAAACAAACAAAAAAAAGACATAAATGAAAACAACAACAATAGCTGCAGCCTTGATCATGACTTTGCACACCGATAATCTGAAATATGAAACAATGCTGGTAATACCCTCTTGAATTCCCCTCCATAACTTGCTACACGACACTATATCATTTGACAGTCATGAACCTTAGGACACGGAATAAGAAGGTGAAATCCTTTTGTAATATTTTTAATGTTACAGGATTTCTTGAGAAAGTAAGTCAACAGTAACTCGAAAACACAATCAGAATCTCTGATTTTCAAAGGGACCACAGATGGTGAATTAAGTGTAAGAAATTCAGTTCTGGCAAAGACAAACCATGTCACAACAATATATCTACTTTAGCTAACAGACTTATGGCAATTTCACATAGACCGGCTCATTTGAGATCTAGCTTAGCTAACATACTTACAATGATTTCATATGGACTGGCTTATTTCAGAAGACACATAACAAATACATACCAGATAAATTCTGGTAACACCTGAAAAAAAAAAGGGAAATGGCATCCTGTCCCCTCTCCTTTCAGGTTATCAAGAATAATTTCATTTTCTTAAAAGGGTAAGCAACCAACGAGATGCCTACATTCGTCAGTAGTGACATAAAACGAAGATTATTACTCAAAGATTGGCTGATGAATTTGTTTAAAGCCACTGTGTAAATTTGTGTGTCAGACAGTGTAGAAGGACCCAACCACTGCACTTAGCATACTAAAATGTCAAAGTTGCAATGATTGTGGGTCTGTACCTCAAGTGCAGAATGATCATTTTCAATAGCCAACTACTGTGATCACATTGTGATGTTGTGAGACGATGTTCCAAATCCCTGAAATCCACAATCTGAAAACAAACGGTTGTTCTCATCAAAAGATCCCTTCACACTCAAAAGATTCCTTTACATTACACAACATAGAATTTGGTAAAAATACATACTAAATACAAAATTGGCCCCGGTGATCCTATACTACACTAAACTATGTGATATGATGCTACTTTGATGAAACTCTACCTATCTCTTTAAAATGATTCTGTGATGCAGCAGCTGCTTCACACAGACTAAAACAGATGCAGATTTACCCTTGCTAAAGCAAATTTATGTGTAAAAAGCTGAACACAAAACATCAGAACACATTTTCTTCAAGACTATAGTTTCCTTGAGCCAGCTTTCCTGTTCTGTCTTTAATCTTTTCTTCTGCTATCTTTCACATTTACTTGGAAAAATACATAAGCTGAACATATTTTGGGCCCACCAAAGCTGAAGGGGTCATTTGAAAGTGTGTATGGCATGCCACTGTTAGTTTGAACCCAAACAGTATGCATAAAATTGTATGGCACTGTTTCAGATACTGATTATCACATCTTGCATTTAATATCTAGACCCTGCTTAGCCCAGAGGTTACTTCTGTTGCTTTTGTTGATCTTAAACTGATTAATTAATTGATAATCTGTAAATGGCTTCAGCTGCTCCCCCCCCCAAAAAAAAAAAAAAATCCTGTAAGATCACAGTCCTCTTTACTCAGTTTTTGATTGGTTTATTTTTTAGTTTTCTGTCAGCAACCAGGAGAATGGCCAATCTTACCAGCTCTGCAGCAAGTAGGGGCTTTTTCCCTGGTTAAGGATTTGAGATCACCAAAGAGCCTGCCTAATTACAAGATATCAACATGTTTAAAAATTACATTTGACTCAAAAGAATGATAACAAAACACCAAAAACCATTACATGACTCAGAAGACAGATAAGAGAACACTGAACAAACTCATGACAGGACTCAAAAAAGATTACTTGGAAAAAAAAATACTGAAAACCTTATCGGGCTCAAAAAAAAAATTGACAAAAACTACCAATATCATAACACAATGCAAACTGCCGATAAAGACTAAAAATCACAATGTGATTCAATAGAATGATCATTAACTTTCAAGATTCACTTTATAACTCAAGAAAACTGAAAAGAGACCACTATCAATCAGAATCTTGATAAACTTTGGCCAGGGTGAAAGGCTGAAAATGTTTTGGAATAATGTGCTTCTTGTTCACTGCCTGATTGTTCATCCAGGGGAGTGATCTGTCGTCTGATGAAAATTCCTTTAGTTTCTTGTAGCCTGCCTCACAGATCATGTCATATGTCTCATCTCTGTTCAAAAGACCACCAAACACAAGTGTCTGCAAGAAAAAAAAAACAACAGAAAAAAGTCAACTTTGAGCAAGATATCTGTTAAGACTCAATTTGATTTAACTACCGACCATTGTACTTGAATCAAAACAAAAGTCATAAGTAACTTATGAGTACAAGTCATGTAGATACAGAAAAGTGGGCCAAATCTGCCTTATCGTCATCGAAATATAGGGGAGCATTCAAGGAATTCCTGTACTGTGTACAAATCTTTTTCCATTGGTAAGCAATTCCTACAAAGGGCAGGCAAATTGAGAGGATCAGCAAAGGCTGTAGCTGTTAACAGAGTCTCATCTGGACAACCAGGTAAGTTGGGGTTTGCACCAGGATGTACTGCATCATGTAATTCATTAGTATATGGGGGATGATGAAAAGTGATTACATGTATGTATTGGTGCTTGACATGTACATAAAAAGACATTAGCAATGAAATATTATAGGCAGGATAGTGTGCTATGACCAGTTAAGCAAATAGGCATTGTATCTACACTTCAATATTCAACCACTTGAGAATGTAAATTTCGATAAGGCACAGCAACAGCAAAGAAGAACCATTAGTATAATGCACAGGAGTCAGCTGGCAATGGATACAAATTATTGTGTGTAAGGTCCTGGCAAGAAAAGTACTGCAGAAGGCCTAGTTAAAGACCAGTGCACTGTGCAAACGTCCATCAATTACAATGATTTAACATTGCTAGGAGCCTAAACACATAACATGCATGGAAGATTACATATTTACAAATGAATTATGGGAACTCGACCTCGATTCGGGACTGCACAATGCACAACCTCACGTGGAACAAGAAAATAAAATTAAAAAAAACAAAAAAACTATTCCAGGATCAACAAGTTAAAGTAGTAAAAAAGCTTAACAGGCAGTAATATGAACATGGGAAACATCTGTTGAGTAAATATAGTGTAGAGAATGAGTATAGCGTCATTCTCTGAAGCACAAAAAGACAACTGCAGGTTTTGACAGCTACAAACGGGTTAAGTATAACATGAAGTAATGCAGAATAGACTCAAAGCAGGGCATACCAAAATCAGTCAGAATGCAAATGCTCAGTATAAACTGAAGACAATTCCAGTTATGGGACAGGATTTGTACAGCCTAAGACAGGTCACTCCTGAATACCATGACTGGAAGGGTGATGAGCCTTCATGTGCATATATGTCCATATTAAAGTGCAGATTTTCCGATTGTTATTGTAAGGACAGACATGGGATGGGTTTCTGACCTATGTCTGTCCACTGTACAACAGCGAATAAAGAGCTAAAAAACAAAAAGTATAAACTGAAGACAATGAGGTCTACGGACATAAAGATGCAGGCTTCAATGAGACTATGTATTAAGCCACACCCGAAGTTACATGTTACATGCAAACCATGCAATGGTGACTGAAAGGGTGACACCACTACTAGCAAATGCTGTAGGAAGCCAAATAAGTTTTACATGAATGCAGCTGTTTCCTTCAATACTGAACAAGCTTTTCATGCATGACAAACTATCCAAGTAGAGCATACTACATAATTACGGTAATGAATTTTCTAAAATTCAAGTCATATCAAGTTTGTATGACTTCAACATGAAGCTGAGATTCAAGCTTGAATGTTCACCTTAATAAAAAAGAGTAGCCCATGGTTCATAATCTTGGCTGTTTTGACAAATCGTCAACATAATACAGCAACAAAGTATAACTTGTGAAAGTAAAGCAATAAGAGAAATCATCCTGTTGGATAGATATCAGAGTAGTGTAGTAGTATCCCTTAATAAATTTCTGAGATTTAGGAGAACGCAACCAAAACTTTATGAACTGCCCTTTTTAAAATATCAGTCTTCTGATAATAATGTATATATTGGTCACAGTTAAAGTAAGCTCATAAAACAAGCAAGGACACAAGGTTTCTTTATTGACATTCTACCAAGATGCCTAGGAAAAAGATGGTTGAAAGCAAATTAGAGGGTTTTTTGGCAATAGAGAGATATATTACTGCATAGAAATTGATTAAAGCGAGGGAAGAAATTCTTAAAACATGCCAGAGAAGAGATCATATTGTAACTAGGAGTTCAATGCATCCATGGTCTGCTACTTTTTCTTCCTGTTGGAAGCTGAAGAAGGGGATGGCGGAATAAGCGCTCTCCTCACCCCCTAGAACAAGTCATAAGCTCCAAGGCAACTAAAATAAATATACTGAAACAAAGAATAAGAGAAAAAAAAATAAAGAGTAAAAAGTATGAAAAAGACACAAGAATATCTGGAGAGACTGAGGTGAAAAAAAAAACCACAACATGTAATTGACAGTTTTACCAGGTCAACTTCAACATAAACTATCATCCACCACGGCATGCCAGGTAATCACTCCAATACAGCAAGCAAACTAATAACAACGACACTGGCAACGAAGAAAGTCAAGAATCTTACTAACAATTTTATTCAGTAGGGGACGGACATCTTGATGCATTGGACCATGGCAGACCTGCCTTCCGGCCTGCTGCTGCGATGCCTTCCAGTACTTCATCTCTATTCAGTATGGCTCCAAATATGTATGGCTGTTGAGTAAGTGAGCATTTAGATAAGACTGCATCAAAGAACATTTGTTACTGTCCTCTCTCGTGGTGACGAACCTTCAAAGATGTAAGACCTGGCAAACTCTAGCATTTATCCTGTATAAAGATACTACAATAGTGTCTTTTCTTGCAAGGATCTAATTTTCATGAATTTTGATTTGAGCTGGATTCATAAAAATTACATCCCTTTAAAACAACTTCTGCTCAAATGGGTCATGAAGGCAGAAAACAGTGCACAAGTGATCTAAGTGAATGCAACCATTGCTCATGGAAAGTACGACAACTTTTCGGTTGTCCTCTGAATGATGGATTCATCAGCTTGAATTTGGTATAAGCCTGGCCTTCCAGCACATGAAAATTCATAAGATGAGGAAAAAGAACTTTTTGTTATTTCATTCTGGATTACTTTAGACTTCTGTGATCATAAACAAAGAAAACCATTATGCAGGGCTCACGAAAAGCCACTTCTGACTTCTTGCAAAAACTAGATCCCTGTGGCAAAAAACTTAGACAGCGTATATTGACACTATTTAGCTGCAAAATGACTGCAAACAGTTGAGATTATATAGGCACAACCAATTCAAAACAATACATTAAGAGAATATGTAAAAGTAATGATAGCCTGGCGCTCTTAAAGAGGCAGGAATTGTTGGGCTGAACCATCTGTTTGATAATGGATTCCTTTACTGCAAAGCTATTGTCTTGTTAATTCCAGTAACACAATTTCTCACTTTATCTATGTGGCAAATGGCTAAAAATATACCCTTGCAGGTCTGCCTCCACTCCGACTACACATTGGCATAGTTTGAGTCCTTCTTATTCCTCATTTCTACGCACATTAGCATATGACTGAGTGTAAGATTATACTTGAGTAACCAGGTGGCGAGGAAAATGTTTGCTATTCATTATCATTAAGGGGTGGAATGTGAGCCCAGTCTGATATTATCTGGAAAGTGGGTCACTAGCCATATTAGCAAAAGAATAACCAATTTTGAGAAGAAAGGTTGAAGACACCTAATACTAGAACATTTCCTGTCATTAGCAGTAATTGAACTTAAGGGCAAGTGCGGCACCCTGTAGGGGTAAAATTGGATCAAATTGTGTAAAATGAGTTGAGGGCAGTTTCTTGAACGGCGACATGTCCTTCATCGATTTCTGAAGTTATTTTCATGATATCTATCTCAAAAAGTTTATTTAGATGCAAAAGGAAATGGTCATCCTGTCTCAAATGCATCGAAAAATGACAAAATTCCATGACAAACGAACTCCTGAAAGACTTGTTTAACCTGCCACCCCTGTAGATAATAGGCATGACCCATACCAGTGGAAAATTTTGCTTTGGAGGAGCTTGAGAAGACAGAGGGAGGTCCATCATATGGTCTTGGGATTGCCTAAGTAAGTAAAAGTATGTGAATTTCTGTCAATAATCTTTATTATCAGTTATCTCAAAATCACAGTTTTCGTCACTCTATCCCTTCGATCTGACTTTTTCCTGGTCCAATTTACATAATATTTTGCATAACAACTCTCCATGCCTCTGTTTTGAGATTATCATAGTTTTTTTTTTTTGATATCTTGTGTTTTTTATCTTATATGAATTTTTACAGTTGAATTTTCAATGTTTTTTCATGAATTTTTTTTTTAAAATTATAACAAAAATTCTATCCAAGAAATGAAAAAAGTCAGTAACATTCTATTTTAAATAAAGTGATCTTTCAAATGAAAAAAAAAACAGCATCCTATCATCTGTTGTTCTCCAGATCGAGGGGTTCAAAGTTATGCATATTTTCCAATATGGCGGCCAAACAACTGGCATTTCCATAGCAACAGAGGGAGGATATTGCAAAACACCCCCGTTTATCTTCCTTCCTGGCCCTATCTGACCCATTTTTCACCCCAAAATGACAAAGTTCCCTCTATTAATGACAATGACCTAGTTCTGCAGGATTTGCCCTTAAGGCCTGTCTGCTTGCGAGACGGAATGTGCTCCCATTAAACCACAGCAATTTAAATCTTCAATACTACTGCCTGAATAATTCCTGAACTTCCACATGTGAGCCTAGTGTTCACTGGGGACCCTAATACACTCTCTAACTGCTAACATTTGGAATTTCAGAATTCATGGAATGATAAAAGGTAACACATGGAAAGTAAGTAAAACAACAATGTGAGTTGATAAGTGTACTGGCATATGGAAAGGTCAACAGTCTGACTCAGCTTCTGTTGTTATCATGAAAAGTGTTACAGTTCTGCACTTTAAGCAACCTCTCCATCAGAGGCCTGTATTATAGAAGACCACTGTGTTGACTCATGGGATAATGAACTGTTCCAGTGGTTGTATTTACGAAAACAATAGGCAGAGACAGAAGGTCCCTTATATTAGTAACTAGCTGAACCAATGACAGAGGAAAAGTACTGAAGCTAGAAACTCAGAGAGCAGAAGTAACAATGCTATGAGCGACGATTATTATTACTATGACAATATGTATGTAGAAAGTCCTAGAAAGTTGGTATAAAATGACACCAGAGAAAGTTCTAGTCAGTCTCACCGACACAAAACGACACTAGAGTAAGTTCTAGTCAACGTCACCTGCACAAAACAGCACTAGAACAAGTTCTAAACAGTCTCATAACACTTAGAGTAAGACTGTTCCCAAATATGGTCTACTGTCATTCCACCCCAATTTTCCTGCATTAGAAAGCATAGAAACATACTCCAGCTTTGCAGTACAATATTAACTTGTATGCTTACTGATGCAGATATCATCTTATTTATTTCTTCTAAATCTGTCTGTGTTACCCATACTAATAGACGAGAGCAGGCATAAAAAGCATAGCACATGCTTTTGGTCAGCTGATAATGAAATTTATATCAATAGCAAATATTAGTGTAGCAATACATGGTACTTGCCGTGTCCTCCTGTAACAGAAAATTTTACTCTCTAAAAATCAGATTTAGTGAGACAAATATTAATCTCATTGTACATAATGCATTTGGCTACCAATACTAAAGTAAACTTTTGTGAATTTAGGAATTCAGGATAGCCCTCTTAATTTGTAGGCTGTCGGTATCAACAGGGTTTAACAAGACTGATTTCAGCAAACTATATATGGACCATACAAAAGAGATGTTGTCTAAGTGATTTAAACAAACAATGTTAAGAAAATACAGCTACTTCATCAACCACTTTACTGGTCAGTGGTTGTTGACATAAACACTGTTGCCCTAATGACAAATATAATTATCTATGATATATTTCAGTGCAAAGCTGTGCGAGAGACTGATACAATGCAGGCTAAGATAATAATATACAAGGTGCTTGAAAAGCCCCAAAATGACAGGTCCTCAAACTGTGTTGTGTTTGGGCTATGCAGCTCAACAGCGCCTCTAACTCACAGCCCCCTTGTTGAGGGGAAGGAGTTTGAGTTATTGCTAGAAGGATCTAAAGTATAAGTGTTGAAGGGCCCGGCTGCTAAAATGGGACATAACAGGGTCCCTCACAAACTGAAACAGACTCCCACAGTCTTACTACAGTGTTGTCTGGTAGTGAGACCACTTTTAAGAATATTTTTTTTTTCAAATTCGAATTTGGAAAATACAGAAAAATTTGAAGCAAAATGACATATTTCTCATGTCCTGCAAACAATGAGTTTCAAACCTACCTAAGAAATGAACACTCCACTGACAAGGCTAGAGGTAAAGACACTTGAACTGATGCTACAATAAGGTCACATGACATAATTCTTGATACCTTAGAAGCAGAAGGATTAAGCAAGGTTTCAGACAGGATCTGAACAAACTGTGTTGATAAATTGCTAGTAGGAAAAGGATTGTAGGCAGATTGCAGGTAACTCAAAGTTTATTTCCCTCTCTTCCTTCTCCAAAACTGCCTGATTCATCACTAACAAAGGCAGCACAAGAGATAAGCAAATAATTTTAATTTACAGACTGCAATTGTCAACTGGGATTTCGGGTATTCACTTCTGCCACTCGGGTAAAAGCAGTAAATTTAGCCTCAAAAAAGGATGGCAGAAACAAACCTTATCATTGCCCACGACGGCAATTTCAATTGCCATTCCACCGCCTGGCATCCAGCCATAAGGTTTGGCCTGAGGAAATAAAATGAGAAAAGGATAATGGAACCAGAGGTGACACAGTTCATCAGGATTCAGAGTTTTGCTAGGTTCATTTCAGTTTCAGCACGTCAGATGTATTCTACACTGATAATATAACTGTGGTGTACTTGAACGATTAATTTTGTGGGTATTATCGTTTTTTTCCCCCCTCCTTAAGCTTGAGGACTTTTACTGACAGTACTAGATCAATTATACATCATATAGCCCCAAAAAATACCCAACCAGAAGCAGAGGAAGAAAAACAAAAGAACATGTCAACAGCATTGGAGGAAATTCACACAACTCTGATGAAACTGTACTGAATACCAATTCGATATCAAATTCCTAACCTCTTTATAAAACATATGAATGGCATAAGGAGGTGTGATCTTGAAAGGTAAGATCAATAAGTATTACTTGAACAATGAGTACAGTAACGGGAGGAAGGATGGTTGTAGGGAATGGGTTCTACACAAATACTGTCTTCTTGTAAAGCCTTTGATAGGTCTTATATTATTGGGAATTATCATATATAATTTACTGGGGTATTACTATATATAACCACAAGTCAGCAAACTTACTCATATAAGGAATCAAATTTGACAAAACAATGTTCACAAATTAGTAGCAGTTTATATTAGATTCACTGAGCAAGGTACAAATTATATCAAATAATTTACCTTCTCCAGTCTGGAAATGTCAGCAAGCGGAATGACAATATTCTTTGGTGAAGGCACTTTTGTTCTTTCAAAGCACAAGAAACTGATAGTCAAGAGAACATGGAAAAGAATCTGAGTCAGTTGTTAATGAAAATAATACTGTGTATGAATTTATCACTGATAACTGACTTCAATATTTCTAAGATCCACAAATAAAACTTAGGCTCTTAGGCTATTCACATTTATGTTTCATTTTCTCTTCAGCAGATGGCAAAAATTGCTGAACTTGTGGTGGTTGGTCAGGTACAATTTCATCTCACCAACAGTTGCAAAATAGCCTGTGTTTGCCACTCTGACAACTGACAAAAGTTTATGGTCATATCATCTCATGTGAAACCCAAAGCAGACATTCATTGTGGAATTAACTGAAGCCTATCCAAAGAAACTCCTATGAAATGGAGAAGATCAACATTGGCATAATTAACAATTAGTTACTATTTCTCTTTTGATTGTCACTGTGTATTTTAGAAATCTATCTCAAAAAAATGAAGATACTTCACTAAAGACATGACTGAATTCTTCTCTTTCTGACCAAAATAAACTGCATATTCCTACAATTACAATACTTTCTGTCCTTTTCTCACATTTATCATGTATTCTGAATTCCTAAAAATGTATCTTGTCAATGAAGCTGGTAAAACCTGAGATCAAACGCACAGAAGTTTTAATTTCAATGCTTCCCCCCAGTCGCAAAATTAAAAGACATAGCTATTGTTAAAAGGACAATTTTCAGACTAGAAATACTTAGCTGTAAGCCTTGTTTATAGATTGACATGTAGTATTTAAATATTAAAAAAACGATGCATAAGTTCACTGAAACAGATCAACAGCTTATTTTGAATGAAATAATATATATATATATATAACAGTTATGAAATCCTCATTCCTCAAGACCATACCTGTGTGTCAAGTACAACCTCCCATTCTTGAATGCTGCTGTCAGAGATTTCTCTCTGTTGATGAGAGTGCACCTTCGGCCCCCATGCCAACCTGATTAGACAAATTCATCTCAGAATCAGATTTCCAGGTAATTTTTTTTTAACAGTGAGTTTTGTCAATTAATGGCACTTTAAAATTTTTTGTGCAAATTTTTTTCCGCAAGATAACATAACATCTGGTAAATGAAACCTGTGCTGCTTTATCACTTTCTTGGTATAATCACAACTTTCAGGTATGATGATGCCAAGAGCACCTGGCACAAGGGTGTGCAATTTTAAATAGTCCCTATAAAATCAGAAAATTGGCCATGGGGAGAGGAGAAAGGGATTGGATTTGAATTTCAAAGGCTTAGATAGGTGCAAATACATTTGTGGACTTAAAGTAGGTGTGGTTTAGCTACTCAAGTATATAACTCTGTGACTGTTGCTAGGTGGGTAGGGTTACCCTGTTTACTGAATAAAATAAAAGAAGCCAAAAATATTAGGTAGCCTGCCTCAATGCCAAAGTTCTCAAAATGTAATTGGTTTAGGGACAAATTTGGAGGAAGAGCAAAATAACATGTGTGGAAAGTAATTTGGCATGAGACCACTGGATAAGTTAACAGGAGGTGTAAAATCTTACATGGCCAACAATGAAAAAAAACACTGGCATCTTCATACCTTCACTTCATCTGTTTCCATGGCTTTGTGATTATAAACTTTAAATTTCCCTATAAACAAAACAGCAGTAAATACACGTGAAAAGCAACTCCAGAATATTCAAAATTCCTCTACCACGAAATGTGCCCATATAGTTATCCTGTAAGTCAAGATAATTTAATTCAGAAACATACCTACAGGCAAAACAAAAATGACATTACAAATAACTTCTCTAGCTTGATGCTACACCATTCTTTGGGCACAACATAAATAAAAATACCTGGCAGTGGACATTCAGATTCTGGCAAAGAGAAGAGTTCACAGAAAGTGCGGTCATCCATAGACACCTGATCACTTTTTGTTTCAGCCACAGCCTCTCCTCTGTCTTGACCATGTGGAAGAATATACTGAAGAGGAATAACGGGACAAGTATGATTATAGGTGAACATTTCTAAAATAAACAACATTCAAAATGTACATGGCTGAATAAAGTAAGAAATTAATTTTCAAACCTCTCAAAATAAAATAAAAATACTGCCTCAGATGACAAATTTCTTCATACTGCAGTCTGGAACATCTAATAGTTGGGAATATCCCCGGAGACTGCCCCATCTATGGTAAGAAAATTAACAAACCAGCTTCAGGAAGTTCTGCTACACTGCAAAATCTGCTTACAGCCCATTCCACAGGAACTGTGCTGTCAGGTATTATATCAGCCAGCTATACTGAAGTGATGGCAATGTATTTTATCATGGATTTGTTGCTATCAACACAAACAAGTAGGCTTTCTTGTATGGTCTTTGGCTGGACTAATTCCAAGGAATGATTATTATGTTACTGCAGTACACTTATTATTACTTGTGCACTACATCAAATACTTTCAAAAATAATAAATCAATAATGTATACACCTGTCACAAAGCCTTTTACCTTGTCTATTTCTGATTTGACATATCGTTTCTCAAACTGAATATCAGTTGGCAACTCTTCCCATAGTCTCCATGTTGAGTCATACTTCCTTCGCACACGTGGGAATCGGTTGTAAATGTAGTCAATGATGAAGAGCTTAATCCCCAAGGCAAGACCTGTAATAAATCAATGGTGAAAAAAAGGCAATAAAAATCAAAACAGATAAACTACAAATATTCTGATGAGGAAAACAGATGAAAGTAGGAGTAGATTAGTAACAGATTCATGTGGCATTTAAACATCTTTGGTATGAAGAGCAAAATTACAATTTGCTCTCTCTGAAACCACAGGGCTCTTATGGGACAAAACTACCCTGTACAAGCATACACATATCACTTCCATAGGCATTATTAAGCCGCTGACTGACAGTAACTATGCTAAGATCTCCATGGCATTTTTCAGTGTTTAACTAGCATGAGGGGCTTTTCTTGTTACATGGCCAAGAATTCTTACCAGCATAGAAAAAGAGATACGATGTAGGTAAAATACAGGAGGTGATGAATGCAGCACTTATGACAAAGAACAGTTGACGACTAGCCTCAGGGTGTCGCCAAGTCAGTAAACTGCAAATACAGCAAAAAAAGAAAAAAATGAAAAAACAAATGAGTGTCAAGCGGTCTTACTCCATCAAAACATCACTGCACATTGTCTGCTGGGGTGGCACTGCCTTTTGTCTCAAGATGTTTTCTGGTGGTATTTAGCAATTCATCACTGAAAACATTTTAATAATTGATGCATTCATTACAAATATTGGTCAATAATGGGTAAACAGATAAGATATATGTAGCTTTAAAGTCCATTTACAATCAAACTTATCTGACAAGTGTGGTCCTCATCATTTTGTATCCAGTAAAGACAAAGGACACTTCTGCACTAGGAAAAAAACTCCTACTCAGAGACCTTAAGTCAAGTGTGCATTTAAAGTAATCCTGACACGATTAAATCTGACTGAATTGTTGGTAAGACCGATTACAACTACAAATGATAAATGTAATGATTATCTCTCAGTCAATACATGCTGACATGCAGAATTCATAAACATGACTAATTTGCAGATGATCTTGTCCGTGTATCTCTCTGACCCTCTGAGAAGCAGCAATGTTCAGGCTCATTGTGAGCGTGAGAGCGCATTCATTGAAACAGAGCAATTTCTTAAATATGCCTATGCTGATTTTCAAAGATTACCTTTTAATTTTCTCTAGACTGTCAGCCACTTCTCCCAGGAAGTTTTGCACCTTTCTGGCCACTGACATCACCAAATTGAATTTATCAGATACACCAAGTTCTTTGTCCTCAGTATCCTATGAAAAAAATAATTAAGCACGTATCATGGCAATGCAAAGGAATTATTAAAAATTATCATGCCCTTATCAATGTATACTTTAGGGTGGAAAATGAGACATCAACAACTGCTTTATCTTGATCTAAATAAACTGTTCATGTCATAATATATTTCATTAACCTCACACACAACTTATCAGACTGAAGGATGAAGAAAACCATAATTATACCAACTGCCATCTAGCAATTAAGGCAGATGCAAGAGTTATTTCATACACAGATGTCCAAAATTTCTAAAAAAACAATTATGAGATAACAAGTTCTTTTTTCATCAGTGTGATACTGCACTTCACAATAATCTACTGACATTAAAAAAATAAATGTAAAGCACAGCTACTGTGTTCTTACTAATCTCAGAGAGATTATACTCCATTTGCTCATTTTAAAAACAGTATTAGAAAACTGAAAAAACAACAGTTATAATAACGTTGAAAGAAAATTCTAAATTATCCTATCAGGGAGAACCACCCTTATGGTTTGACCTTATATGATCTACCCTGTATACCAGACCATAGTACAGCAAGATACTTACTTTTGCTTCTTCTATGGTTTCAAAGAAATTGAAGCTCACATTCCAACCCCTGAAAAGAGATACAAAATAATTCATGACCTGCTTTTGAGAACCTTAAAGAGAGCAACTTTTAGTTGGTAGCCTCAGTTTTTAAGAATACTAGTATTTATGAACAATACCAGAGTTTCACACTTGAAGAGCGTTTTTCGATATATGGTCTCTGCATATTTTTTAAGTAAAGGAAAATAACATTAATGTACTTGCTCTTCATACTTGTATTTTCATTTACTGTTAAATGTCATAAAATTTGGAGGAGTGGAGATTTTGAGCTCAATTTGATTTTAAATAATTTGACACAGAAATGCATCTTCGAAATCACTACCAACTAATTTTTCAATGAAATTGCATTCACAGAGTTTTAGAAAAGCGCTCTTCAGTTACAAAACATCTGCTCAGCATCTTTTTTTTTGCATAATGTAACAGTGAACTGCCAGTTAATTCTACAAAGAAACCACATCCCGGTATTTACTTCTAAATGTATCAGTGACGATGCAGCTTCCAGTAATCAGCTCGTAAAAGAAGAAATGGATTCTGCATCTAACAACTGAATCCATTATGAATGAATTTATGTTTACATCTACAAGTGTTAGTACATTACCTGTGCTTGAGGAAGTTGATGAACAGCCTGAAGGTGAGACAAAACAGTAAGACTGGGAGAAACCAACCTTGCCATACAGAGTACATATAAACCTGGAACACAGAACAGGGGACGTTAAGGTTCAAATCTTTATTTCCAATGTCAACAGTATTAAAAAAAAATGGCTTCCTAGCTAACATACGACACATGATGCTCTCTCTCACTCTCTCACTCACACTAATTCTCTCTCTCTCTTACACACACACAACACGCTCGCAATGAATAAGATGATTCTGATCTTATAAGGATAAAGATTGTTCCCCAAATAGCTCACTTCTTGTTAAGTGATTTGACTGTTACGTTCGCATGTTCAGTTTTTGTAAAATCAAAGTCTGTTTTTCAGTTTGTTTAGTTGTCAGCTTCTGATAAAACAATAAAACTTCCTCAAACTATTAAGTGACAGGTTTGATCTAATGCAACTGAACCTTCTTTTTCAGCTGATATGAAAGAGAAGATCACAAGCTGTGAGGGTAGATGACATCCCATCTCAGTAAAGATGGCAGCATTCTCAATCCTAAGGGTGCAAACACTTCACTGGCATCACTCATATTTCCTGTGTATTCTCATAAGGTCACTAAATGACATTTTTCTTCTATAAGGAAACATAATGAAGACATCATACAGTTTGATGCTGTGCTCAGTACTTAACCATGAGCTCAAGCATTTCTGATTATTATAAAACTTACAACAAAGACAATGAGAGTATATGGAGGTGATTTCCAAGCCAGGATATCCCAGATGCCCTTCAGTGTGTTCACATATGGTTTTGCTTCAGTGCCTGTACCAAAAAATAAAAGAAAATCTGATAATCACATGAATATAACACTACAATAATTCAAAGAAAATACAAAGTGGAAGAAAGTCTACAGAGTTCCTGATGGTTGTAATTTTTATGCCATTTGTGAATGATAGAAAAAAAAACATGAAGTTTAGCAAGCAGTGAATTCAGGTGGTGGATGCAAGGTGGTGAGCAAAGGATACAAATCTACTGTATAGATTAGTGGGAGATATTTTGAAAGAAATAAAAATTCAGCATACACATTCTTGATTACAGCTGTGAAATCTGCATCCATGACATACAGCATACAAATATCGATCTGCACTCAGAATAAAAGTTGGTGATCCATTGCTTAAATAACATGCACCACTAAGAACCTTGCTTTGTGCACATTTCTTAAGGCTTAAAAAAAATATATCGTATCTCATACTGTCACTTCAGTGAAAAAGTCGCTGAGCAATAAAACATTTACACGTGATATAACAATTTCCCGAATGCAGCACTAGCCTAGTATACCCTTCAAAAGTAACTGTATCTAAATCTGTTTATATGGGTTAAAATGGTTGCTGCAAACAGACCCTGCTCCATGACTGTGTCATCTAAAGACAGAATGAGACTAAATGGTGTATTTGTAAAATACACTTAAAATATTAACAAGTTACAAAAAAAAAAACAACTGACCACACTTTAAAGCCCATTATTCATATACTGTGTGAAAAAGAACTGTGCAGCACACAAGTAAACTAGAAAAAGGACAAGGTGGTGGGTATAAGAGATGAACAGTAAAAATGTAGGACATACCAAATCTTTTAATGTTTTCTTTTAATCTGAAAACAGAAAAGAAATAATTATAGATGAAATTATACTATAATTATTACACAGATTCTGAATGATACTTAAGGGCAAGTGCGGCACCCTGTAGGGGTAAAACTGGGTCAAACTGTGTAAAATGAGTTAAGGGCAGTTTCTGGAACGGCGACATGTCCTATATCGATTCCTGAAGTTATTTTCATGATACCTGTCTCAAAAAGTTTATTTTGATGCAAAAGGAAATGGTCACCCGGTCTCAGATGCATCTGTCAGGTAATCTTTATCATCAGTTACCTCAAAATCACAGTTTTCGTCACTCTATCCCTTCAATCTGACTATTTTCTGGTCCAATTTACATGACATTTTGCATCACAACTCTCCAAGCCCCTCTTTTGAGATTGTCACAGGGTTTTTTTTATATTTTGTGTTTTTTGTTTTTTATCTTTTATGAATTTTTAAAGTTGAAAATTCTCAAAATTTTCAAGGTTTTTTCCATGGCATTTTAAAAAAATGTAAAAAAAATATAAAAATCCAAGAAATAAAAAAAACCCAAACCCATAACATTCTATTTTAAATAAAATGATCTTTCAAATGGAAAAAAACAACAGCGTCCTACCATCTGTTGTTCTCCAGATCGAAGGGTTCAAAGTTATGCAAAAATTATGCATATTTTCCAATGTGGCGGTCAAACAATTGGCGGAGGGAGGAAATAGCAAAATACCCCCATTTATCTTCCTTCTTGGCCCTATGTGACCCATTTTTCACCCCAAAATGACAAAGTTCCCTTTATTAATGAAAATGACCTAGTTCTGTCGCACTTGCCCTTAACTCTGATTCTACACTGATAAGAAAATAAAAAAAAGAGTAAAGAAAATGCATTAACAGTACACAGTGTCACATGCAGTGAAACATTGTATACTATGTAACTTGCTGACACAGATTCATTCTATGACATTATGGTACTTTAACTGCGCATGCATTGGTGATGTGAAATCATTAAAGAAACAAAAATAAAAGCAAAGGATTTACTACTGAGGAATCCACTGTAAAGGAACACCGAAAATCAAATCTTTTCATAGATATTCACAGGAAACATACAAACCACAATGACATCACTTCTATGTCAGACACTTTTACTTTTATCTCTGAGGTGCAAAATTTTCAAAGCAAACAGAACTGAGCAGAACAAAACAGAGCAGATCAGAAATTTTATTTCAGATTGTAGCAGGGCTTGACAATATGTGGGCCCAAACATAACACTTTTACACTATTGGGAGGAATGGAAGAAGGTTGTATAAGTTAATTCAAATATGACCAAAAACAAAAATTACAGCAGGTCTGGAGCGCTTCTAATAAAATTGAGACAGATCATGAACTATGTAATTTTGCTATCATTCAGCAGCAATTTTGCTCTATAGGTGTTAAGATTAGCATGGTAAAATTTTGAGTAAAGTTTTTTCCTGCCTGCTTTAAAGCAAGAACATTCAAATATGTAGTAAAATTCACTGCCAACGGTATGGGTGTCATAAACAGAACATAACCTGTATTCTATTTGAGACATTGTTCCAACTCTGAGTCTCCACTGATAATCTGCGGTTACAGATTCAAAACTTGTGAAGATATAAGTTTAAAGATAAGATATAGAGATATGACCTGAAACAAAAAAATCAAAACAATAACAAGTCATTACAATGCTCACCAAATGTTTAGTGGCAGTGCAAATCACTACAGAAATGTCCAAGTATGATTACAAATATAGGACTTCACCTAAACCACTGACACTTACGTTTTGATGGTGAGAGGATCACCCTCTGGGTCACCCACAGTAGTGGCTGGAGGTTCCTCAGTGAAGTCATCCAGAAAACTATAAAAGTGCTTCAGTATAGCATCAAAGATTCTGTGATAAAATCTTTTTTTTGAAGCAGGTACATGAAGCTCGATAGGTTGACCATCTGAAATCCATCACCAAAAACATGAGATTTTTAGATCTTATTGATGAAGCTTACAACTTGAAACAAAGAGTTCCCTCATAGATTGCTACATCAATGAAGACACAGTATTCTTTTTCTCACTGCAAGCTATTTTTAAAAAAAAAGATTAAAGAAATTGTATCTTCTATCAGTTACATTGACATGAGATGGACTTGTAGAGTGGTCAACTACTGAGGTTTTCAGGCAAACTGATGGGTTGCATTACAAAATCTGCACATTCTTGAAGAATTTTCTTCACATCTGCTGCCTTTTATCCTAGCTCCAGTGAACAGTTTGATGATACAATATGAAAGAAATTTGTAGTGTGTCAGACATAACGCATTACACAAACTGACATACTGTTGACATCTCTTCATCAACCTCTAATGTTTTAGCCTCACCCAGCTGATCCTCCCCATCACCCAAGGCACCTCGTACACCACTGTTGCTACTCCCAGCAGGCATGGTTAGTCTACCTCTTGCTGACACATCAGAGTGACTACGATGGACCTTCTGGGATCTGAAATTAGTTGTTTGGTACAGATAAAGACCACTCCTGAGTGGTAATGGAGCGATCCCAATAAGAGAGTGAAGTCAGTGCATGACAATTCAAAGAATGCAATGGACTTTGCTTTGAACTGTCCTTGCTATCAATCAAGAAACCTTATGAGCTCTAAACCTCCAGCATAGTTTCCAGTTATAATCACCTGTGTTTTGCTGCAATAAAAGCTGGAAATGTTGGTAGGATGAAGCTAGGCTTTGTGATGATCAAAGGGTGACAGCTAACAAACATGCATAAATAAACCACAAAACAACATTACGATCCTAATAAATGTTGTTGTTTATCAAAACTTATGAAATATCATTTTTTTTTTTTTACCCCAACATGCAGGTTCTGGAAGTTCTGCTACTCATCATACCTTTTCTTGGTTTCTTCTTCAAGTTTCTTCTCCAAAGCTGTGTACCGCTGTTGCTCATACATAAGCTCTGCCTTGACATGTTCAAGTTCAGTCTTGTACTTGTTAGACTTAAGTTCACTTTCTGAAAGAGTGATAAAGAAACTTTGTTACTTCAATGACAGATTTGCCGCAAAACTACTACAGTGCTGCTGCTGCTAAATTGCATGTATGAATTCATGGCACTTAAATTAGATATTCCACTCTAGCAAATAGTGGTAAAATGCCAGGTAAATAATGTACCTACATAGCATTGTCAGTTACAACATACAATTAACTCTCATAATGCTTAGCTTCCACTGGTGCTAGTGACTTGTGACTTATGTGTCATTCCGTTTGTCCTGTGTGGTTGCTGCCAAACACTGTGACTGCCGCTACATTTATAGGCTTGTCGCATTTTCCCTAATGGACAGCAAAGGGCATATGTTAATGTGCTCTGCAATACGAAGAATAGTTCAGGTATTTTGTCAAATGCACTTCAAGGCAAAACACTGAATACTCTAATTCGCATCTAAGTATAATATACCTGCTAAAGATAAATATAATATACCTGCTAAAGATTTGGCCTTGAGATTAAATGATCACCAAAGCCATCTTTATTACAATTATTATGGATAAAAATAACAAACTTGGCTGTATTCTTACTCAGTGACTGATTTTCGATCATGACCATCATCAATTGTTCCTGCAGCTGATTAAGTTGTTCCTCAAACACTTTCCGCTCCTCTGGACTTTGCCATTTGAGAGTCGCCATCAGCTCATCACTGGGAAATGACCCACAGCTCTGGGTGTCTTCTGTTCCCATCAGTGTCTTGTCAGCCATGGCTCCATACTTACCTTCATCTGTAGACTCAATAACCTCAAACACTTCCTGCAGGGATGGCAAGAAGTGTTCTGATGTGTCTATTCATGAATAGGCCAATGATAATAATTAAATGGCCCCAGTCATTGCTAAGCTAAGTACCAACCTATTCTTACTACCATTTATCATTATTTACTCCAAAACCTAGTGACAGGAACCAGTTAATAAATTTACTAGTCTGAGGATGAAAACTGGGAAGGGTAAAGATTATTTCTATTTCTAGCTAATGGTACAAAATGCTAATGGCTCTGCAATGGGGAAAGAAGGATGCAAAAGTCTGCTCACGTAGAAGATTCCTTCCTGCTGAAGTTCCCAGACAGTTCCCTGCCCATATTAGCAAAATATTAAGCTATCATCCTGACTTGACTAATAGTCTAATAGCATCAAACTATTTAAAAAGATTATAATATCCCTTGATTTTGTCTGTCACTACTTTTTCACCATCCCACCCCCTTTTCACATTTTTCGAGTCTTGGTGATGTCAAATGACCTTGTTGTTCATGGTGGCAGTGTTATCACTATAAACATTGTGGCAAGATTTCCGCAGGCAACAACCCGTTTAATCACTAGCCCAGGGTTAGGCTGGTCAGGGTTAGGGCTAGGGTTAGGGTTAGGATTAGGGGTAGGGTAAGGGTAGGGTTAGGGGTAGGATTAGGGGTAAGGGTAGGCTTAAGGTTCTTATTTCGGGGGTTGTTGCCTGCGGAAATCTTTCCAACATTGTAATATCTGTTAGAAAATAACATCTGTATCGGAAGGATTTCCATATGTGGTAACTCCTAAAACTACCATCAGCACCTTAATTCCAAAAAAAGTACTAATACAACCCCCACCCTAACCCTACCCCCTAACCCTAACCCTACCCTTAACCCTAACACTAATGCCCATTGAGACAGGAGCATCAGTCGAAGCAAGCGAAACTCCTTATCGCCAGTTACCACATATGAAAATCCTCCCTCTGTATCATAATACAAAAACGTTTCACCACTATTTTGGCCAGAAAAGCATTACTTTCGCCTACTACCCTCAGCTCACGTCAACAAACCAAAAATATGTCCTGGAAACTGAATAATACCACTTACCTCTTCTGGAAGTGCTGCAGCACTCTTTGACTCCTTATGACGATCTTCACGTTCAGACTTATTGAAACGATGGCGTAAGTGTTTTAATGAGCTCATTCTTCACTCTAAACCTAGACTAACTCTAGGCCAATTTGGCTATGATTTCTTATGTCCAGTCAAATGGGCAACATGGCTCAACACAAAACTGTATCGCCAGTTTTTGACAGAAGATGAAAATGTTCTATTCAGGTAGACTGTTAGCTAGTCTTCTGAGTGCTCAAAGCTGGCAATACTGCGTCACAGTCACACTTTTTGAGTTCGAATAGATGCCAAAAATAGCTCAACTTTACAAAAATACTTTACCAGTCTAATCTTCCTTGATCTTGCGATTTTAACTGATAAAATAGTCGGGTCTGGTTAGAACAAACAAGTATGGCGCTATCGTTGTCAGCTGCAAAAAAATCTTGCTAGTAAAGTCTCCCAAGGTATTCCTTCTTCTGGCGTAGGATTAAGATCCGCTGCAAAAATCTATGGACGACTATCACTAAACCACAGCAGACATGTTTACAAACAAAATGAGCTTTACCCACACACTTCAATTATTTCGGGAAATAAAAGAGTTCTCTATCCGGTGTAACAAAAGAGGCCGGTATGACCCAAAAATTGATGACGTAATAATGTAACTCCTTCAACCTCCATCCCTCGCTCTCAACCACATTTTTTTGTTCTTTATATAAACACGATGTAGTCTGTTGTCCTATATGTCTGACTGTAGTGAATGTTTGTATTGGCAATTAATACATTTCGATCCAATCCCCCCTCCCATTCCCATCCCCGCTAATTCTGTAATGTTTCTATCTATAAATAAATAAATCCATCACTAGGTTTATCTTTTGTTTCCGGCAAACTTTCTTTGTGTTGTCGCTTCATGTCAGCCAAACATTAGCGCAGTAACAAAACAATTATGGGAATGGGCGACAGCTGTTTACTGTGATGAATCAAATGAGGTCACTGACCCTACTCGTGAACTAGAGGTGATTAATCAAGTACAGTATTGTTTTACCACTTCACTAATCGTAACGAACTCTGACCTGTGATAAGCATTGGAAAGGGAGGCGGGGGGAAGAGTAAAACTGTCAACTACACAGAATGTAAAGGTAAAATCTGTGCTGTTATTGTATTATCATTACCTATAGCCTACTGTGGAAATAAAAGTTTTTACCCACGTTAAGTTCGTGTGTTCTATCTGACTGCTTGTCAGCAAGATGATATATAATATTTCTATATGGCGTACCATCAGTGGCAGCTCGCCATTGAGTGCAGCCTGTGCAGTGCAGAGTGAAATTTAGCTCAACAAAAATAAATTGTAACGGATTTAAAAAAAAAAAATACAGAGATCAAACAAAATATAGAGACCATGTTTGTCCAGCGCGTTTGGTCTTTCAGCTTCCTTTATCTTCTGAATACAGCCATGTATTTTTGTCATATCTATTTAGAGCTAGACCAGTGGAATATAATCTAGATCATGACATAATCTAAATTCGCTCAAGATTATTTTGTTACTTAATTAACAGCAAGGGATTGGAAAAAAGGGAAGGAGAGAAAAAAAAATGAGTAAATTGTACGAAAAATTTTGGGAGGTCTATGAGCCACCACTGGGCATCACATAAGAACCTTGGAATCCGATCGGATTGTTGAATAAGGTGTCACCTCTGACCTCTTCTAGTAATTGGGTGGGTGGGTGGGAGAGAGGGAGGGAATGGGGAGGGNATGGGCCAACATAATACCAATGTCTGGTAAACTTGTAACTTGTACAGATTAATGCAATATGGATATTTTGTTGTTATTGTTGTTTTAATTAGTGGGATCTCATATGGGCTGTTAACTATTATGACAGAAGTAGGCATGTGCACATCCTGGTGTTATGATCATATTATGAACTACATGTAGTTGCAAAATTCACATCTGGGTCATAAAAGTTCTTTCTATTTGGCTGACTAATTGGAATGTGGTTGGACTTGTGAATAAGGTGTCTCCTCTTCGAGTGATAGGGTGGAAGTGGGAGGGACGATGGACCAACATAATACCAATGCATGGTAAATTTGTGTAGATTAGACTTATTGCGAGATGGATATTTTGTTGTTGTAGTAATTAGTGCGATCTCTTATGGACTGTTATGGCAGAAGTAGGCATGTGCGCATCCTGGTGTTATGATTAAACATAATACAGTACATGTATTATGAACTGGTTGCGAAGTTCACATCTGGGTCATAAAGGCTCTAGCAGACTGATCCTTTTGCCTCTTATCTCTTCCCCTCTCAGAATTTAGCTTTGCACATAAACATATAAAAATACGAGTATATGTGTAAATGAATAAATGAGAGAGACAGAAACACAGAGAGAGAGAGAGAGAGAGAGAGAGAGAGAGAGAGGGAGACAGAGAGACGNAGAGAGAGAGAGAGAGAGAGAGAGAGAGAGAGAGAGAGAGAGAGAGATGATTTAAAGAAATGTATGCAACTGTTGAGTGGTTTGGACGTAGATGAGAATGTAAATGTATAGATAAAGTTATTACAATACAATTATTTCTTGTTTGCTCACATACAGTGACTGATAAAATCATTTTTATTGTTACTGTTGTTGTTGTTGTGTTTTGGGAAAGGGGTAAGAAGAAAGGTGTCAGTATCACTATCTAACTGCAGTGAAACTGTAAACTGCTACTGTAAGTACCTTGATCCAGACCCCTCACAAAACCATCACTTTGAGCCCCCAACCTCCGTATTCTAACCCTTGTCTAGTTAGTACTGGACACCTAAACAACCTTTAAGTGATCGAATGCAAAACAGAACACAACCAAAACTACAGCAATCAAATACATAATACATTTCATGTATTCATAAAATCATAAACAAAGAACTGGCCTATGTACAGTGTAATATACAATGTTATTTGGGATGGTCATAATCAGCAGTCCTGTAAACTGCAAGAATATCAAACAACAAGAGGTAAGTGGACGGAGACCTGGTAGAGATACCAGAAAGTTAAAGTAAAGAGATGGATCATCAAAGACTGGAGAAGAAATAACAAACAAAAAAATATATATATAAAACAGAATATGCAATACAGAGAAGACAAAGAAAGTGCATCTCACCTCTATGCAAGAAAAGTCCTTAAAAAAATAGTAAAAATTTAAAACTGTATAAAGGACTATGCTTGATTATATAAAAACTGACATCTACATTTTAAATAAGAGGATGGAAATGCAGAGGTAATATATTTGCAAAAATACTTAACAAAAGCCTGTGAGTAACAAGGCAACATACAATTTATGCACATACTGTATCTCCTTCTGCCTAATGCTGACAAGAAACTTGCAGAACAGCAGGACCTTGATATTAAGATTAAGTATCTCAGTAAAAAGTATATCGCATTATTAAGCATAAATTTAACATGCACAAATTCATTACTACTCTATAATTTGTTATTCAGATCCATCTAGATAAAAACTTTCTTCTGTATGCACAAACATACCTATTAGTATTATTAAGGTTTCACAGTAGAAAGTCTATCCTTTGTGTTTATTGACTTGCACACTTAGAAATCCGTTCTACTGATCTTGTCAAGGTATTGCACTCAAACTATGTTTCCAATCTTTATGCACCGCTACATAAATAGCACACAGGCTCACAGCCACACCACAACAAAGTCTGCGTACAGTATTAGATTTTTCAAACATTAACAAGAAATGAAAGTTGGGGACAGATGCTGCTCACACACAGAATGACACTGGCTAAGCCAAGACACTGTAGTGGTGTCATGTTCATGCTGTCATTAGACATAATCTTTCCAGCAGGTGCTGATAAATAATACAGAGACATTATGCAAGAATAGACCTGGAAGAAAGTTGCCCTTTTACAGCACAGGTTAAACATGAGATTATTTCACGCCAGTTCAAATGCCAAATGATCAATTCTAATCAAAGGATTAAACTGGAGCACAAAAAATAATTGCCTGTATGGAATGTGCCAAAAAAAAAGTTTACAGTACCATGTATAACACAGTAAAAGTGAGTGCCAATATGGTCTCTGAGAACGTCAAAGAAAGCTTCATCAGAAACTTTTACAGAGATGGTCAGCCCTAAAAGGTATTTTGGCACCTTACATCTAATGTTCATGATTATTCTCTGAGAAACTGGGCCATTGTGTCCAGACTACTGAGAATTTGATCCCCTATCACAAACCGGAGTGTAGCTGAGCTGGCTGGTCATTTGTTGAAATTTGTACATGTATAACACAAGAGGACGAAAAATAATCAAACCAATATTCTGACAGTAAATCAGATCTACTGCTATATATAGAAAAGTGCAATTATTATCATAATAGTTTACTCTAGAGCGGTAAAACCCAACTCAAATTAACTAACTCAATCCAGTATCATTCATATAGGCCACTTGCTTGGCCTATACACACTACAGTATATATTTTTGCTAACTGAGGGTTTTCCAACTATCTTGTCACTAAACTGCCAGAATGTTTGCTTCCAAGTTCAAGAAAGTGCATAAAACCAGGTTTTCCAGGTTTGTTTTGTTAATTTTAAAAGTTAGGCGGAATAAGGTGGTTGTAAAACTAGCTGGGAATATTAAAACTTAATGGAAGTTATGATGAAATCTGTGTAATATATTCCTGAAAATATCCAAGGCTGCCTAGCATAGTGACAATCGACATATTATCTTTGTTAAAAAGGTGCAAAACATGAGACTCAATGTTTCATGGTGTAATGGAATCTTTGACACAAATTTTGCATTACCACTTTTGCTAGTAGATATTAACTAATGCTAAACATACTGTATGAGAATATAATAAAATTTCATTCATATTCATCAGCCTTGAAAATTTAGAGAATCAGAGTTATAAGTAAACAGACATGGAGAAAAGTTGATCAAGATTTGTGCTCTCTGGTACTGCTTTTACAAAAAAAAAAAAAAAAGTGAGAAACACAGAATATCATATTTCAACATTTGCTGAAATTATTTTGGTAATCAGGAGAAGAGTTAACAGGGAAGCTAACATCCATAGAGTATAAAATGTTTTAATGTAGGGAAAATGTACCACCATTAAGAGAACATAGCCTTTGTCCTGTCAATTTTTCTTCGCAACGCTGCAATTTTGGCATCCAAGGTTGCCAAGCCACTAGAAAATGGATCCTCATCCAAGCTATTCAGCTGATTATTGTTCAAGGAGGCAAATGCATTTCCATCATCTGAAATGGAACTCAGGGAAGCTGACAATTCAGTACCCTGAAAGAATTCCCTTTGTGTTAAATTCTCATTATCACTTCCTCTTGTTGCTCTTCTAGAGACAGAAATATCTGAAGTGTGAATAGGAGAACTCTGAGTGGGTAGAGTGGATCGTCCATTAAAAAAGTTGGAAGGAGTTGAATCGGATGGTGTTTGTACAGTTCCTCTGAAACCTGGTCGTCCTTGATCTCCTTCAGTGCTGCTGTGATGATGATGACAATGATGATGATGTGAAGGTCCAGATCTATTCAGCTCAGCGTCACTGAGACCTTTGTGAGATTCTTGATCTGACAGTGTGTTGTAGTCATGTGATGGGTGTTGACAATGACAATAATGCTGATGGCTATCCCTGTCATGATGGTGAGCTTGTGAAAATCTGTCTGGGTCTTGCTCGGGCCCATGGGTGGTAAAGCGAGTCAGTGGTTGTTTTCCTGCTGCATGATCTGCTTGTGATAACTCCCTACTGTTTTGTGGTTCTTGATCATGGTGGCTAACTTGGGAGAGTCTATCAGGGTCTTGTTCAGGTCTGACAGTCGTGAAGTGTGTCAGCGGTTGTTCTTCTGAGTGATGTGGATCTCTGTCACGATGATGAACCTGTGAGAACTTGTCTGGATCTTGTTTGGGCCTGATGGATGCAAAGCGAGTCGGTGATTGTGTTGCAGCTCTGTGAGCAGCTTGTGAAAACCTTTCTGAATAATGGGGGTCTCTGTCATGGTGGTGAGCTTGGGAAAATCTGTCTGGGTCTTGATCAGGCCTGAGGCTTGTGAAGCGTGCGGGTGGTTGTGTTTCAGTCCTGTGAGCAGCTTGTGAAAACTCTCTAGCATGATGTAGTTCTGGGTCAGTGTGGTGAGCTTGTAGGAGTCTGTCAGGGTCTTGATCACGTCTGAGAGTTGTGAAGTGTGTTCGTGACTGTGGTTCAGCTTTATTAACTTCATGTGAAAACCTTTCTGAATGATGGGGGTCTCTGTCATGGTGACAAGCTTGGGAGAATCTATCTGGATCTTGATCAGGCCTGAGACTTGTGAAGCGTGTTGGTGATTGAGTTTCAACTCTATGATCAGCATGTGGAAGTATTTTGGTGTGATGTGGATCTCTGTCCTTATGCCGGGATTCAGAGATTTTATCTGGGTCTTGTTCGGGTCTGAACATTGTGAAGCGTGTTGATGGGTGGGTTTCAGCTCTGTAATCAGCACGTGAAAGTCTCTCTGAACGTGGATCTATATCCTGTGAGAATTTATCTGGGTCTTGTTCAGATCTTAGGGTTGCAAAGTGTGTTGGTGGTGGCGGTATTTTAGCCCTGTGATCAACATGAGAAGGTCTTTCAGAATGATGTAGATCTCTGTCCTTGTGGTGAGCTTCTAAGAATTTATCTGGGTCTTGATCAGGCCTGAGACCCGTGAAGCGTGTTGGTGACTGTGTCTCAGCCCTGTGATTGGCATGTGAAAACTTTTCCAAGTAATGCTGGTCTTTGTGTTGGTGGCGAGCTTGTAAGAACTCGTTTTCAGGTCTGCAGATTGCAGAGCTTGATGGCAGCAGTGTTTCAGTACCGTGATCATTATGTGCAAACCTCATCAAGTGAGCTGGATGTTGGTAACCTTGTGAGAGTTTGTCTGGGTCTTGTTGAGGTCTGAGAGATGTGAAGCATGTCGGTGGCTCTCTAAAATCCCCATCTGTGGATTTCCCGAATGAATATTTGGGGCCATGTGTTGAGGAATAGCGCTCATCATAGCTTTGACTGCGAAGGTTTCTGTCCGAGCCATGAGTGTCTGAATGATGATACAGTGGCAATGACTTTGAAAGAACTGTTCCATTGGCAGAAAGAACTGTTCCATTGGCAGCCCTATGAGGCGAATGCCATTGTGAATCAACATGATGTTGTTTTGGTTGTGCATAAACCCCTGCTTGCGACACATGATGTGACTTTTGAAATGATGGATGAGCTTCTGATCTCAATGTGCTTTTGCTCTTTTGGCTTCCTGTTGGAAAGTCTGACAAATTCTCTGATCTTAAAGTTGAATACTGTGTGCTATGACTGTCTCTCTGCTCCCCATTCTTATCAAAACCATGCTGAGCATGTTGTACCTTTTGCTGAGATGTTCTTGGGTATTCCCTATGGTGAGGCATGTGAGGATATTGCCTGAAATAGTCAGTAACACTGTACCGTGTGTCTTCACCATCAGCAACACTATGCTCCTCTGCCAGAATAGGTACCTCTTGCAATTCCTCATCATCATGGTAATTCTGCATCCGCACTGCTTCTTCCTCCTCATCATGTCTGTATTTATCGCCTTCACTTTTCCTTCTTTTCCGCTCTGTAGGCCCTCCTGACCAGCTTATGTATCCTTTATGTTGAAAACCATTTGCTTGATATCCATAGCTTGACCTTAAATTCTGATTGTCAAATGCCAGTCTCTGTCTGTCTGCACTGCCATACCTTCTCCTCAGATTGTCATCTTGATATCTGTGTAAACTTCTGCGGCGATTTCCACGGCCGTTGACCTCGATCTCGGAGTCTGAGTAATATGGTTCCTCCCCTGTTATTGGTGGCATGACTGGCCCATCATCTAGACTGCGCCACAAGGACCGATCAACTGGAGACAGTCGTCTGTTATGTTCCTCCAGAGCTCTGTGCGTCAGTGGTATATGGGGACCTTCTTTTTGTGGGTAGGTTCTGCGTGAGGGTAGTGATCCTGGGGAATCGTGTGGACCTAAAATGCGAACCACTCTAGCATCAGCCATTGGATCTGAAGTTGATGATGTCCTGAACAAAGAGAAAATGAAATATTGTGAAACATTTTCTTTCCATGCTGAACAGGATATAATACCACTTGAACTCTTTCTAACACAAACTCCTGGAGGAAGCTAATTAAGACTGGTAATAGTTGCCATAATTTGCCAATAGCATGCTAACATATATACAAATGTGTTTACTATGAAAACATTTAATGAGAACTTAATGATACTGTGAAACATTTTGTAACTTCCTACATTTTAAAAAATATTTTATTATGTTTGTAACAAAATGCAGCTAGCATTAGTCCAAAATATATGCCCATTTCTAACCCCTACTGGCATTTAAAAAAAAAAGCAAAACACAGTCTGTCTCACTAGCCTAAATAGATTAGCCTGCATGTAACCCCTACTCCCTGACTTACTCCACCCAAGGCCAGACAGAGGCTTATTATTCATTATTAAGCGGATGCAGAGTGATTCTTCAAATTGCGTAACACTGACTGTCATAATATGAACATAACTGAGGTGAACGACCCTTCCTATTCCTGATCATGGAAAATTTCAAATATATAATGGGCCACTTGAATTATGTGCTATGTGTGCTCAAATTTCATTGGCTCCTGCAGTATCGAACTGCAGACTTCAAGTTTCTCATAAAAGTATTATGTATATGCCATTCTCAGGGTCTCCTCTCATTAGGTTTCATTTGGCAAGAGAGACTCCACATGACCGAAAATACTAAACCAAAAAAATACTGGGTTGCCTATCCATCCCTAGTAAGGTAAAAATGAATCCTCAGGAATCATGTAAAGATCTAATAGCTTCTCAAAGTACCTATACTCCTCTGGATGCACCATTTGCCGTAGATTCTCAATGCCTTGCCTCTGATTTGCAGTGGCAGTTTGCTGGGCTGAGCTTGACTCATAAGCCTGGAGGACATGGTCTACTCCAATTTTGAGAGTACTGAGAAACAAAATAAATATAAATACACTTGCCATGAGTTTCACATTTTCATATTTTAATATATTCTTCCCTCGAGGTCAAACATCAACTATGGGTGGAAGATATCTTGCTTCTGCTTTCTATCTAGGACTTCATAGGAGTTAAAATGCAGATTATTTTAATTTCATGACCTAGGAGTTGAGGAAATGTATATTTTTGTCATCATGCATAATCAATGTGTTCAATGTGCATTCCAAGTAATTTCAGAATTCACTACATTCTAAAATCATGCTCTGTTTTCTGAAGTATTTTTAAAAAAATTTTGTCTAAAAGAAAGAGATAAACCAAATCATCATTAGAAAAAGATAATGACATCTGCAACCCAACATGGTGAAGATCAAACACAGGTCACATACATATAAATGTTAGATGATACCTACAAGCTGCGGCAAAAATAAAACATGTTGAAAGGGCACTTACTCTACCAAATCCTGCAGACGCATCATCTCTTGATCTTTTTTCAGTGAATGTGCCTCACATGCCATCAGGCTTGTTTCCATCTCTTTCATCTTTTCCTTCAGGTCTCCAATTTCTATGTCTTTGCACTTCAATCGCTGTTCAAGATTAGAAATTTCTCTGTCTGCCACAGACAGTTTGTAGTGAACCCCTTGCGAGTTCTTGGTGGCATGTTCTAATGACTGGTGAAGTGCTTTCTTCTCTTCATGATGCTTCTCTCCCAACTTCAGAATCTCATGATCCTGTAACAGGCAGAATGAATAGACTTTGTACAAAAAAATAATCTGGAGTATTCTATCATTTCCGCACATTTGGAAATGGGTGGAACACGGATATTAACAGAAAATCTGGAAGTAGGGGCTTGGCAACAATGGCGGCCATCATCTACTGTTTAAAATTTGTTATTGGAAGTATATATCAACGGCCGTCTGTTGGAGGAGGATGTGGTAAGTATCAATGGTGGTATAATTACATGCTTATAAATGAGGCTAAGGCATAAGTATAACGAACACCACTTGCAAGTTAGCGCAGTCTTTCTTAGCTCTTCTACATCAGTCTCAGCCATCTTGGCTTGAAGAGACTTATATATTTCTGTGGCTTAGAATCTCCAAGAAAGAGCCTACAAAATAAAAGGACTACCCCTGCTGTTCAT
This sequence comes from Ellobium chinense, assembly GCA_033807755.1. Lineage (NCBI taxonomy): Eukaryota > Metazoa > Mollusca > Gastropoda > Ellobiida > Ellobiidae > Ellobium > Ellobium chinense. The sequence goes on along the minus strand of JAWQUT010000037.1, from coordinate 594,546 downwards.
CTCCAGGGATCAAACAAATGTAACCATGTTTGCAGGTTGTTTTGGTTGAATGAGACAGGAAATTAGTAATCATATGCTAAATCAAATAAATAAATCCCGAAGCTGCTTCAAGCTGAAGACACTTACCTGTTGGATATTCATATAAAAAGTGGGCGGGTGAGGGAGGAGGAAAGGGATGGCTGCAATGTTGATCATTTATCACAATGCCTATTATAAAAAGAAGTAGACTAAATGAAACAAAAATCCAGACTCATCAGGGCTTCTACTTCTTTTCACAAGATCAAAGGTAAACATATAACACCATAAGATAAGATTCCAACGTAGAATTATTTCTTGATGATGAATTTGGGAAGCAGGAACCTCACAAAAGCTCTTCTACACAGACATATTGATAGTACCATCAAGTGGAGTGGAGCACCTATGGGAGCTGTCCCATCACCGATGGGAATGTCCCAAGTGCTAAACAGCAGTTTCTTCAGATTAAAAGTTTAACAGGGTGTGAAGACTTTTTGTAACTTAGCCTAATAAGGATGGACCCTCCTAAGAAAAGTGATACGTACACAAAGAAATTGACAACCATCTAGTAACCCACAAAGTCCGAGATCTAAGAAAATATTCACCTTCAAACTTATGGTTCTAACGAGATCTTGTTGTGTGATGAGCCACTTGGCCTTTTCCTCTAAGAGGGAGGTCACCTGACTGTCCAATCTGTCTTTCTCCTGACGCAAGTACATGTTCTTTCTCTCTAACTGCAAAACTGTATGATAAAAAAATATGTGTATTAGACACATGAGGCCAATATTTATGCTGGGGATCCGTGGACAAGATGTGATGTAACAGCCCTTTTATCCAAGACCTCTCTACTTGCTATTACTCCTCTCAATCTGTTAAGAGACTCACACTGAAGGAAGGCTTTTTATTGTATAAATTTCTTGTTTAAGTTTCAAATAACAGTTTACAGGAACAAAGGCATATGTTTGGGTTTTGTTCTAAGAGAAAAGATGTCATTCAAATATTCACTGAGCATCACCTTAATCACTTTCACTGAAAATCCATTTTGTGAAGATTACAGAATCTTTCCAGCCAATATGGAAACAAATACTGACCCACAGTGACGAATTTGAAAATAACCCTCAAACAGCTATCTAAAAACTTCACTTTGGGCTCTTTGCAGTACTAGTATCCCCACCATTTTGGTGAAATAATTAGAGCATCTGGCTGTGGGGATAACACTGCACACATGCATTCAGTGCCCACTCTTTTTAGTCTATATTTGCTTACAGCAGGGTGACACATTATTTTTTTTTCATTTCTGCGCCTCTTGCTTGATGCTACACCACTGCATGTACAGGAACACTGATTGTGGGGTCAGCAATACAATGTGTGACCTAAGCAAGGAAATCGTGTACAGCCACCATTCTTGGGTAGGAGAATGTGGTCATATGTAAATCTTTATTAAGGGGGTAAGTACAGTAATATGACTGAGCAATCTGAACAAAATTTTCAGTGATACCTTTAGGGTAGATCTGTCATTGGCAATATGCATTTTTTTTCATCTTATTGAAATCATAAATAGCCTGACAATTTGACATCTTAACAGTTACAAATATAAAGAAGAGATAGCATGTCAAAGCTGTCAGTTAAGATAACTAAAAGATATTCCGGGCAACTTATATACATGTTCACCAGACCAGACCTGTGAGATAAAGCAAAGAAAAATCACTCACTTTCATTGTTTGAAATTCCCAATGCATTAGCACCCATCCGTTCTTGCCTTTCCTTTGCTTCCAGCTGGCGATTCACACTCTGTAACCTCCTGTTGATGGTATCATAATGACATATGCTATATATATGGCAAATACGAAGTCTGAGGAGGATTGCATTCATAAATTTTGTTAGCATTAAAATGACCCAAGTTAAAAGACCCAAGCTTTGTGAGGTTAACTTTTTGAGCTTGTACAGGAATCCTATAAATAGCACCTAACTGCAAAACCATTTATATCGGTAGTTCCCTAACAACACAGGAAAAAACTTACAGAACGTCATTACACTTATTACCTATGCCAAAATGTTGTTTTTTTCAGGGCTTCAACACTCATCACCTGACTCACAGTTCAAACTGGACACTTACTGTGGCATCTACCACAATCTTACAATGAGCAAACCATCAGCAAACCAGTACCTACTTTTTCAGTTTACTATTCTCCTCCGCAAGAAACATTTGTGAAGACTGAAACCTGACATCCTCACGCCCTAAGGCAGCATCAGTGTGAAAGATCATATCATCAATGAGGTCTCGTAGTTCAACATCCCCTGTGAAATTCAGAAAAATGGATGAAATTATGGCCATCACAAACCCCTCAACACCACCTTCTCCCCAAACCTACTCACAGAAACGGTCCATGACTTAAGGTGTAATATAGCTTATCTTTCAACTGCAGGCTCAGAGGTGTTAAATCCAAATATCTGTGGGCTTCAAACAATGCATATGGTAAGGAACAAACTGGGGACTTGACAAGTCTTACATATTCAGGTCCAATGTCCTGATATTAAGGTAAATAGGGCCAAAATGTAATCTGATGCTCAACCCTCTGAGAACAAAAACATTTGATGATGGTTGAAAGAGACACTAACTTACTCACACCATGCACAATCAAGTCTCAACACTGTGAGGCTGTGAAATCAGTGTTCACTTTGGATAAAAATATACTTTGTACGATTCATTGTGCTTTGCATGGTTTAGCTGTAGAAATTTTTTGTAACTGATAAAATGTGCTGCTGCAATCAAAATTAAGAAAAAAGAACGTTCTCAGCATTATCTAGCATATTACAGTCTAGAAAATGAAATCTATATACTCACGCAAAGCTGTTGCTTTCAGTGCTAGCTTGCATGCAATGTCACGCAGCATGGGATCAGCATTATTCTCCAAGTAATGAAGGCTCTTGGGTCTCCTAGATGTGGGCCCTCTGTAAGAACCATCATCATCATCATCATCACTCTGGTGGTTCTGATTGACATTGACCTCCAAAGTTTTGCTACATTTGCTGTCATCTTCACCTCTGATATCACCCACATGACTGCCAGACTGATCTACACTTGCATTGTTATTCAAATTCATGTCTTTGTTTGGCTTGGGCAGATAACAATTCATAAGCTCCAACAGAGCCTGGCTGTTATTTGTATCTTTGTCCTTTGCAAAAGGAGTGTTTTTTGGAATATTGATTGCTTTGTCATCTTCACTTGGTCTGATTGCTTTATCATCTTCACTTGGCACATTATTCACACTGCCTTCACTCACTCCACTGTCATCCACTCTTGGCGGCTTACTGGCTTCCTTGTATGTGTCAGCTTTCAGAAACTCAATCATCTGGCTCAAGTCTTTCGTGTCACTCACTGAAGAAGCTCTGCTGGCCACTCCTTGACTGTCAACACATGACCCCATTTTTAAGCCCTTACTCTTCTCTTGTTGTTGACTCTCATCACTATTCTTAGACCTACTGTTGACCTGACTGACTTCAATGTCACATGTATCAGCAGTGTCATTCAGATCCTGCTCTGCAGGGATTCTCTCTTGCCTGCTTTCTAAAGGTGAGACTCTTTGTTCCAACACAGATGGCAAACCAATTGCTGGACCCCCAGGTGGTTCAGTACTTTCTGTGTTTGGTGGCACATCCTCACCCCTTTCATCTAACCCTGCGTGAATAATTTTCTTTCCCTTTGCTGATGATGATGGGGCTGCTTTACCATGGATTTGAGGAGCTATTCTGTCCTTTTGTGGAGCAACTTTTCGAGGTGGTTGCATTTTTACTGAGTGGGCAGGCAGGGTGACTTTGGATGACGCAGTGTCTTCAACACTGTGGGCAATGCTTACTTTGGCATTAGGTAGTGGTGTGGTCTCATCTGTTTTCCTTGTTTGTAGTTTATCGACTACAACTGATTTTGCAGGCTTTGAGAATGCACTTCTTGACTTTTCAGGACTCAATGTAAGGGATTTTATGTCAGCAGTATCTGACTTTGTAACTGGCTTGACACTGGTGCTCAAATCATTTGAACTGCTTTTAGATTTTATTATAGGTTGTTTGGATGATGCATACTGTTGATACTGCTCATTTGTCTGTCTCTGAGACAAGATGGTGGGCTTATGAAAGAGTGGAGCATTTGGGCCCTGAGATTTTGACAGATCCTTTGGTGCTGCATTACCAGTTCTTGTAACTGAAGGGACATGCACACCATCAGCATTTGTTGCTGCCTTTGAAGAAGTAACACCAAAACTGTAGTACATGGACGAAGTTTCATTCTCCCTTAAAGGGTCTTGGTCCGAACGCTTACTAGAGATGGGTGCTGCCTTAATTCCTCTTGACTCTGCAAGATCACTTGCCCCATCCACCCATTCTGCTTTAGTAACTGTTAAAGGCGGGGAATGTGACTGCTCTGGGTCTTGTGGAGGTTCTGAATCTGTCTGGAAAGGGCCAATCAGACCAAGCTGCTTGAAGTTAGGCATATTTTGTTGATACGGCTGTAGGTGGTGTTGCCACTGTGGACGATCTGGCTCAAGATGTTGCTGTGGATGGTGATTATTCTGTTGCTGCTGAAGCTGATACTTATCATACTGTTGCCTCTGCTGCTTCAACTTCTCACTCAGGCCACTAGCGACAGAAAACAGAATGTCAGGGGCCACTACTGATCCCCCTATGTCTCTTTCCGGAATCATTTGAGGGGAACGTTCCGATGGCTGGCTCTGTCCTGAATCAAGTCCAGACCTAGCTGTAAGCCTTTGCTGCTCCAGCAGTGCAGCTTCCAGTAGTCTTTCTGGGTCAGGCGTAGAGGAGACGAGGCGTTTATTGAAAGGTGTGCTAACCTCTGGGAGGTCACTATTTCCAATCAGGGTTTGGTTCTCTTGGGCTGGACAGAGAGGAACACAAAATGTGTCACATTCCTATTTATAGCATTTAAAAATAGTGCCTCTACTGTGTGCCCACAATAACTGGAATGCTGTGAACCCACAAAGAGACCAAGCCCCTCCTCCCACCTCAAAAAAAATTACACTTTAAAAAATATAAAAAAATGTTTAATTGTCATCACAACCTTGGAAAATAGCTTGGAATGTGATGAAAGCATTTCAAACTGATGCTCACAATGTGTGAATACAAACATATCTTATGTACTGGTAGTCAGATATGGGCCGGGGATCAAAGGTCAGAATCATGTTGGGTGATATAAAATCAGTTCCAATTCTGTTACATCAGAACTTAACTCCAAATCATTAGAAATAACAGAGTACTATAATTTTTAAAACACAATTGGAAAATTGCGATCTTTCTATGGTCTCAATGCACTGTGATTTATTGGAGTTTACTGCACTTTAAAGATACACTTACTCCAAACATTCAATCTTGGTCAAATGTACCTAATGCCACGTACCTGTCAAATGAAATCCTCTCAAAGGTCAACGAAAGGTTAAAGAATTATGTTATTTTTTTATGCTCTGGTATGATGACTTTTTTTGAAAATAGATATAATTTATGGCTGAAAATACTGAGTTGCTACAATTTTTATGTCCAGTCCAAACAGACTTACACTGATGGTCTGCAAACACAGAAAGACTTACATTCATAATCCCCAGTTGGGATAACTATCCCAGAGGTCTGTCCAGCTTTCATTCTTTCAGCCTCCACTTGCATTTGGGACACCACCTCCATCTCCTGTTTCTCAACCTTTTCTGCGGCATGCTTTTGTGTTGCTGGTCTTGGATCTGTAAATGCACAAATGAAAGTGATTCATAAGAATTACTTTTGGAATATTCAGACCTATCATTAATACAGTCCTGTCCCTAAGTAAATGAAAAGAATATAAATTTTCTAAACTTCGGAAGCCCCTTGCATTGACACAAGCATGAACGGAACATGCTTTATTATTTCAAAAATAGTACTTGTCAGTACATGTGAATCATTTGTCTCTAAAACACAGCAAAAAAACATGGGTTTAGTACAAAGATTTTGGGTCAGGAAGCGCTTTTCATATAACTCAAAGACCAAGAAATTTTTCAAGGCTCATTTAACAGCATTCACAACCTCTAGTCGAAAATAATAAGTGATATCAAGTAGCACTCACGCTTTACTTTGGTCTTCTTTGCTGTCAAGTCAGATTCAGAGTCTGAGTACAATGAAAACCCAGGTTTAGATATTGGAAGATCTCGTTTACCGATGCCACTTGTCTGAGATCTGCTGCGATGCCTGGTCACAAAAACAAAAATGACAGCTTGAGAAAGTTCCCTCGAAACACAGCATACTTTCAAGATTCAAGCTTGAAGACTCAAGAGATTTCATTTAGTTCATGTCACAAGGACATGTGAGCATCCACCAATGGTTTTAAAATAAATAGCAATGAATGACAACATAATGTAATAGTAATAAAATGGTGGATATGAATATACAAAAGCAACAATATCACAATTCACCTGTCTGAATCAGCCAGTCAAGACAATCAATCCCACATTTGCCATGGACTTTTGAGTGAGACTTGAACGAGTGAATGACTGAGCAAACAAATGTTGTGATTAAAAAACAGAGCAATGAAGTAAATTAAAAAGTGGCAGCACTGGCCTATTTTAGCCATCAGGAGGCCTTATCTGGTCTAGCTTAGCCACATGGAAACCTTTTTTAAGCTTTTCTGAAAAGGTCAGTTAAGACATGCACATCAATTATATTAACAATTGCATGCAGCTAAGATCAAGCAACGACTCTGACAAGCTGCCTTGATACTATCACCAAGTGAATGAGATTAAACTTTTACCTTTTTCCAGTTACTCCCTGCTCTGCAGACTTCAAAGGATTACCTTTAGTCACCTAATGAAAACAAAATAAGAATAACATATAATTCAGTCTAAAGGCTTCAGCTGTTTCACCTTACTGATGTCACTGGAGAACATATAAAATCTGGATATCAATTGAGGCCAAAAATATAAACAAGAAAAGAAGAATGCTTATGCTTCTTTAGTTAGCAGAGGTTTTAATCTGACATCTTGCAAACCACTGTGTTCTCCTTAATTGGTGTGGAGGAAAATGGGTATATCTGAATGGAAAGTCAGCGAAGGGTGTCTTTTAATATAAGACCTCTGTGATGTTACCCTACTGTTACATCTTTGTCCTCTTCCTGGAAACACCAGATTCTTCTTCTTCAAATTTTCACCAATTGAAAGGCTATTATAAAATGACAAATATTACCCACATTATGCAAGATAAAAAAAAAAAATAGACAAAGGTGAAAGCATTTTCAAAACTTCTCAAAGTTTTCTATTGTGAGATAAAATGGTGCAACATGCACATTCCCATGTACTGATGTTCTTACTTAAAATGTTAAAATTAAACATAAAATTAAAATACAATATAAATTAACTGTAAATAATATCAAACTCTTTCTCACTACACTCATAATTTTGTTTTTGTCTGACATTATATTATTTTGTTCACCACTGCATCTCTGAAACCGTTAGTGAATTTTCTATCAATAGATTCTGTAAATTCCTTACAGAATCAAGGACAAATATAAGGGTCATATCAGCAGGAGGAAGGGTCATATCAGCAGGAGGATGATGTGCTGTGATGGGTATACTTGGTCTCTAATGAAAATGGCTGAACAAGAGCTGAATAACTCTTTTCTCTTTTCCTGAGGTAGGTCAACCTCTGCCTCTCTCTTCCTTATTCAAGCCATGATGGACATAGCATGCCAAAAAAAAAAATCTATGCAACTACTTTTTGTGCTTGCTATTACTCTAGATATGACTTTAGATGAAACCTCAGTTTTATAAACCCACCTTTGTATTAACAGCCTGTCCATGTTTTCTTCCCATGATCTGATCTGCTGCTCATGACTTTATCTGGCAAAAAAACTGGAAAAGGTGAAGTTTACTGCTGATTTTAAGACACTGAATTGAACACTGGAAGAAACAGAATATGGCTTCTTCTAGAAAACATAATACAGGAGCATCAGTACAGTGAGCTCTTAAGCTTAATATAAAATGAAGCTGGGGCATTAAGTTTGAGACTAAAGATGCTTTCAGTGCACACTGGTCACTACTGTGTATAGCATCAGAGGGATTTATTGCATCCACTGTCTAGACTATGTAGGAGTTACAGGCATTAAGTGGAAATAAGTAGGAGGATAAGCTAAAGTGAATGTCAGTGGATTCAGATTACATATGAAGATTGTATCTGAGCAAGTGTGAAATGATGGAGATTATATTTATGATAATGATTGCAAGTGGACTGTGTTTTAACATCACAAGAATAATGGAATTAGAAGTGGGAAGGGATAGGGAGGAGAGGAACTTTTTTTTTTCTTTAACAAGAAAACTCAATGATGTGTCCAGATATCATTGATCACTCTTTGAGGCGCACTTATTGAAGGCTGTTAGAACTGGAAGAGGAATGTAGTAATCAAATACAGTGGAAATGCCTATCACGGTGCTGGTTCCCAACTCATGCAGGGACTCTCTCATCCTGAGCTTAGTTCAGGGTTAGGACAGAAATGCATATATAAGAGAGCTTCTAGATACTGACAATGTCTTGGGCCTCTCCCAAGATAGGATACTTCTTTCTGCCATAGAGTTCTTAGACGCCCTAGCCTAGTAGACTGTAGTCAGTAGTGTAGTGGAGTCTAATCCTAACTACAGTCAAAATCATTTATAACTGGCCCTGATATAACAGGGATCCGGCTATAACAGGGATTTTTCAAATCCCCAAATTTTTTTCCTCTTTATCTTTAGTAAAATATATCGGCCATAACAGGGCCCCACGAAAGCCAAACTGGTTATAACAGGGATACCGAGACACGGTCAAGTAATTAAAAAAAGTGGATTTTAGCTCTTGTGTACTTTTGCATGTAGGTCTAGCATTACTCATTATGCAGTGCAGTCCAGTCCAGTGAACGAAAACACGATCACGCGAGCAAGGCTAGCGCAACTATGCTAGCCTAGTGTGAAGGCAATCGAAAGTAAACAATGTCTGGACCATGTCAATTTACTTTTATTGCAATGTACTGACGAAAAAGATGAGCTTGAATGCATGTAACACATGATCTGTATTTGATATATACACTGTCTAAGCAGCACAGCACTGTTATGGGGCGTTTTTGCGCTATTCCAGCTGTGCACTGTTTCCATATGGAGCCATCCATCTTGATCAATACAAAAGTGATGACAACTAGCATTCCTGGTCATGGCCAACCAGGAAATTTTAAAAGCCATATAGGCCAATTGCCGGGGTTCATATGGCAGAAGACAATCAAAGGGATTGCATTACTGAACATGGCGGCGTTTAAACTTCTTAGAAAGAATCTCTATTACAGTTTATCAAAACAGAAGTTCCTGGGCGCACTATTGGACCATGGCTGACTACCACAGGGCATACTAGATGCCACACTATCCAACTACCATGGTCCCCTTTGCAGAAGACAAATAAAAGGGATGACCATACTTAACATGATGCACTGGCGTCCAGCATTGTTTACACTTTGCAAGGAAGCTTCTAGACCAAAAGTGATGACAACAACAAACCGTTTATTTATTTCCCCTGGATATCTGATTTAACAGGGATCTGATATAACAGGGATTTTGCTTTGATCCCACAGTCCCTGTTATATCAGGTTTCGACTGTAATTCTTAACCAGCAAGAAGTTGGGAGAGTCCCGGAATGTCCTAGGCCTAGATCTTGATAAAAATGGATATACTGACATGTATACTGACGAGTATAAGCTATTAATAGATGCGGTTATCAACATCTCCACGACAGGCTAACAACCCATAGACTAAAACTGAGCGTTCAAATCCAAGTTGAAACTTGTGTTTATACATGATCAGAATTATGTACTGACAACAACCTGGTTAGTACAAAATTCGACTTACAAAACAATGATACAAAACAATATACCAACTTTAATCGACAGGATTGTCCTTTTTTTGACCTTATACAAATACAAACATTACACAGAAGAAATGTTGTATTCCGCACATTATAAATCAATTACACTAAATTAATGGGCTTGAGGAAAAGAAGACAAATGTACAAACACAGTGAATGAGCCAGTTACTGTTTTCTTTCGGTTACCGAAAACGCACGAGGCAGCTGGCGGCCGTAACCGCGTGAAAAAAAATTATGAGTAGCTTCCCTTCGTAAATTTTTCAGATTGATCCGGGCATTTTCCACTGGACACAAAATGGCGGCCGTCTGGAGGTAAAAATGAGGTTATTTCTAGCATCTTCTTATCACCACATTGTGACTAATATATCATTTTGTGCTCGGTAATATGATGTGCGAAGTGTAAAGTTGAATCCCAAATGTCCCCATGAACTGTACAGATTAGCATGCCTTTATGGGCAGCCGTTCCAGCTTTGAAGTTATTAAAGCGAACATACCAAAATGCGCTGACATCATCCATGATCCACTGTCACTACTACGCCCTGCGAATGATTCGTTTGATGCGGGAATTGATGTGGCTTTTCCAAGACATGAGTCAAAGGCAGAATACCCCAGCATTTGAATAATCAAAATTGATGAAAGCACAGCTTGCCAATATGAAACTGAATGATTTTCAGTGAGATTTGTGGAGTGCTAAGCTAGTAGACTTTTTTGTCCACAGACCACGGCACATGCCCATCAACTGTGGCTAAATCAGTGTGGGCTCAAAATCAACTTTTCTTTGTGTCAGTTTGAGTTGTTCATATTTCTAGTATACACAGAAAAGCTGTGATTGCCTCTCCATACTTGTGCCATGAAATGGTAAATTTGTTTCTAGTCTAGAACTAGAACATCATCAGATTCAATTTTGGCATTGTTGCAACAATGCCAACATAACATTACAACAATTTGAGGTTTATGGCTATCTCAAAGGACAGCACTGCAATGATAATGATACAGTTCATTTAGTCATAGACCGGTCATGGGGAAAGATTTCCGCGTGCAACTCAACATACTAAAGAGGGATTATTTTGATGGGGGTGGTATAAAAAAAGTGGGGCATGTTTTTTTGTGGGGGAAATAAAGAAAGAAAGAAAGGAAAATGGCAAGTAAGTTTGCTTCTTCAATATTGCGTGCTTGCGGGTTTTCATGTTATGGCATTTGGTCATTATGACATAATGATACACATTTGAAATGGTCTGTGAATATCTGAAAGAGAAAAACACCATACATAATAATAATATTAGTACATGCACAATGTGGATTAGAACCTGTGACCGCCAAGTCCTTAGTCTGCGGTATAGCCGATATCACTAAATGACAAGTTGTAGGTGAGTGGAAATTTGGTGGTCATATACTAAAATTGAAAAATAGC
>JAWQUT010000037.1:547281-570725 GCA_033807755.1 Ellobium chinense | reverse complement strand
TCGACGGCTGAGCGCAAGAAGTGACTATCTCCACTTTTCTTAGTTTTGAGAAAATCGCAGTTGAAATTTTGGTGATCATTAAATTTGCATGAAAAGTTATGGGAAAATTGGAGATAGTCAAAAAAGAAGTGGTAATAACTCGGCAACCAATAAAGATACGGCTTTGATATTTATACCAGTGAAAAAGCGGCTAAAAATAACCCAGCCTATGTCGAAAACTCCAATTTGACCAAAAGTGGAGATAGTCACTTCTTGCGCTCAGCCGTCGATATTCTAGTTTTCAGTAGAATACAGTGGTGTTCTGTTAATACAGCCATTGCTCGGTGCATTTCCATCCACCAGTCCTACCTTGTTTCATATAAATAGTATCTGGGCTAACAAAACACTTGATGGAAAGCTTGGTCAAAGAGTTAATGTGTTATCATTTTCACTATTTGTATTTTGTCTTTGCTTTCAGACTGAACAGTATTATTGATGCAACTGGGGCCTCTTCATACCATGGCTTTCTGCCTGTCTTGGTCAGGACATGCATACATCACATGATTGGTAAGAAACTGTTGAATGTGTTGATGGTGATTGAAATATGCGTGTATAGTTCAGGGATACCTGTGGTTGAAATTTGCAGATATGAAAGCAATGGATTGGAAGTTCCAGCCACACTTTAGAAAATAAACAGTGTTTAAAGATATGCTAAAAACTTTAATAAGGCTTGATGGATGGTATTGATATTTCATATTGCTTGAAAACCTTTGCGATAACCTGATATTTCAGGGAGTATTTGCTCCTATAAGTGTTTAAGATACTCCCTAGGGCACTGGAATATGGGAAGAGTTTATAAACAACTTTGTCAATGCATGTCTGTGTTCACTGTTTTTCTTTGTCTTTCAGATCAAGAATTGAGGCCATTTCCTCAGACCTATGCCACATCCCTGTTTTCCTTCTTGTACCATTTAGCCAGTTATGAAACAGGTAACTTCGTATTTCATCATCACGTTGAAATCCAGTTACTTAACTATGAAGCATCTTGAACTTTGTTTTAGAAAGTCTCAAAGTCTATAAGCAGCATGTCATTTCTCTTATACCTACATGCAGCATTATCGGTGTAAGTGTTAGTGATTGTTAACAAGTGACACTTCATTTAATTTTGATTTTGTCCATGGTGGCGCATAATGCTGTATTCCCAAGGAAAGAAATTTGGAAAGAAACAGAAATCATGCAACCTGTTAGCATGAAGAGGGATAACTCCTCATGAAAGTGTTACATCTTCAAGCAGTTGTGTTCGCAAATGAAATCTGATTTTGTCATCAGTATTGGTACAAATTGGTACCATAATTTGCAGTTGATCTGATTAGTGGGATATGACCTTAGATGTCAACATGGACGAATTGTCAGTAGCATATAAAGCTTGAGGCCTCCTCTATGGACACTGAATCCATTATTATAATCTTCCTAGCAGGAGTTGAGGCCCTGGTATCCTGTGGCATGATGGAGTCATTACTCAAAGTCATTAACTGGTATGGAGATGGACAGGAACACATCACAGTAAGTACTTGTTGTGCATGTTTAAAAAAATGTTGCCAGATGTCATTATCATATAATGTAACCAATGGCATCTTTAGAATTACAGTCGACTTCGCTTAATCGCTCCCGCTTAATTGCCTTTTCAGCTTAATCACCTTGTTTCCCAGAGAACCGAATTTTTTTCTGTATAAAACTCACTGGATAACCGCCTCTCACTCCGGATAATCGGCCACTCTGCAGCGCCAGTGAATTCATAAATCAGCTGTTGAAGGATTACAGTTGACAAACAAATGTGTACACAGATGGTTTAACTGCGCGACGGATGGCAGACCGGTTGACTGAGTGACAGCTGCCATGCCGAAATAGGTGTGATAAGCCTTTCCTCTCCACCTCCCCCTCCTCTATTCCCCCTTCGTCCTACGCTACGCATCACCGCCATCGCCCATCTGATAATGCAAATGCGCCGAAAGCCGTATATTCCCCCCAGCTAGCATATGGCTAGACAGATTAAAATTAATACATGTAAAAGGTCACTTCTGGCTTCAGTTAACGCATTTCGTAAATTCCAAACTGTCGTGGAAGCGGTTATTTTGGTTCTGAAAAACTCAGTTGCAGCATGGAAACCACACGAGGCACACAGATTCATTACAATGCTTTCCGATGCACGCTTTCTTTTGAGGAAATTGCCTTGTAGGCCTAGCTTTGGGAACACTAGATCTGGCTAATCGCCCATCACTCTTGCTGGTCTTCCTGGGGTGGTGTGTGGGTTCGGCTTGTCTACCTTGCAGAACACGTAGATTTACGTTGATTTGTGGAGTAGTCTAAATCATGATTGAAAGCAAGAGATCTAAGCAGCAAAATCTTTTAAGGGCATCCTAGGGGATTTCCAAATGCAGCTTTCACTTATCAAACCACAACCCAAGCACTTTGAGAAACAAGATTATGAAGCAGCCGTTCTTAGCCTTCGTGTTTACAATCAGTTTCTTATATTGACGAAGAACATGTTTGAATGACTAATTAGAAGAATCATATTATGATGAGTTTTATTCACACAGCCTTATCAGCTTCCTGATCCATGATAATTAGGGGTTGGCAAGTCTGCTTTCGATTTCTCTCTTCATTTTTTAAAGAGATAACTTTATTTCTTTATAGTCTAAGATAGGTTTATTTAGAGATCAAACATGATTTGGCGCTTTGAAAGTAGAAGTTTCAGATAAGAGACACCAGGTCCTCATGATTTTCTGTGAAGCCATGAAAGTTTCAGAGAATTTTACGAAAAGTGAGGGGCATCCCTGTACCTCTTATTGTCTGCTGGGCTACTGCGAGGGGGCCAATGACAGAGACCAGGGAGATGAAACATTTTGTGCGCTACAACACCGTCATACTCGAGTCTGTCCTGAGTCTGGCGACGAGCTGGCATCAGTGCACGACATCAAACCACAACACCGTCATACCCGAGTCTGGCAACGAGATGGCATCAGTGCACGACATCAAACCACAACATCATAGAAAATTAACCCCATTACCAAAAATATGATCGAAATTACCTTCTCCGCTTAAACGCTTCTCTGCTTAATCGCCCACTTTTTCTGTGATCCTGAGGAAGGGCGATTAAGCAGAGTCGACTGTACTTGCATTCAAATGAGTCTTGTTCAGTGGAAATGAAAGGATCATGAGTGGAAATTTCATAGACACTGTTAATGATTTTGTTTGCCAGTATTTACATGTAGAATGGTGTGAAATATGTGATTTAATTAATTTTTTTTCATTCTCCTTCAGTTTGTGACGAGAGCAGTGCGTGTGATAGACTTGATCACAAACATTGACATGGCAGCCTTCCAGGCTCATGGTGGTCTTCAAGCTTTCATCAACAGATTGGAGGTGGGTATCATATTGCTATCAAGTTCTGTTTAATCTTCCGTGTCCCCCACTCCAGAGGATGACAGTTCTCAAGAACTCAGTTACTAACCTGGTGTCATATCAACACATCTTCATAATGACAAACACAATTACGTTGCTGTATTCTGGTTACCACTCTACTTACACTTTGTTTGCACTTCACTGACTACAAAGCAGAAGGTTTTATTGATTTGTTACAGATTATGTGAACAGTAACTCTGTTGTAAATGGTATTTATCATAACATTTGCCTTCTATCTGTTTTTCAGCATGAAGTCAACATCTGTCGAAAAGAACAACCATTTGTCATTCGACCTTATGGACATCAAACAAGTATGGATGCCATGCCGGACTCACCACTGTCTGTGCCAATGGACACATCCCAGACAGAAGATGTTGATCCCAATGCAATGAGCTCAGAAACAGCAACCACCACAGAACCCACAGCCAGACCTGCCACATCTTCTGCTGGTGCAGAGCAAACAGGGGCTCAGGCTCCTGTTGCTGGAAGCAGTAAGAGTGGGGAGGATGGTGCTGCAAACAATGTTAAAGGTAGTGTTTTATAAAGAAGAGTGACTGAGGGAAAGCATATAGATGTCAGATAGCATGTAGATGTCGGAAATCTTGTTACTTTATGCATAGGAATAATAGTGTCAGGGAAGAAGTTTATCAACACTCTTAAACTTGCTGAATGTGCAGCGGCAAGTAATCATAATTTTGTAATCCCAGTACAATATGTGTTGCGTGGCAAATAAAATATGATTTTATGCAAAAGTGGTTTTTCCTTTTAGCCTTGTTCCTGCAATATGATGACCAGTTATGGTATAATTTGATATAAGTTTCATCCATTAGCTGACGAATGGAAGTAGCACTGATTGTGATCCATAGCAGTGCAAAAGAGCTTATTAAAGAAACAGATAGTGGTGCAGGCTAAAGTGCTCAGACCTGTGAAACAGAGTGAAGTTCATTATATACATGTGCATCAGTAAATGTTGAGTGATATCAGTGAGTCTTTTAACTCTGTGAACAGCTCTTTAGTTGACTGGTTTTATGAATTTGGTACCAAATTTTATCAGTAGATATTATGTTCAATTTCTGAAGTATTTAAGGCAGTCACATCATGAAGAGAGTTGGTAGTTTGTAATATGCTTTGCATTTTGATGTTTTATTTTGCAGGTCGCCACTGTTTTGCTCAGAGAGCTGCATTACTTAAATCTATGCTCAACTTCATGAAGAAAGCCATTCCAGATATGTCCTTTGCTGAGAGCATACGGCACTGTGAGTATAAAAGTTTTAAGTGTCTATTTGGGGTGTAATGAGTTTCATGTATATTTAAATTGTTTCACTTGACTCTGTTTACCAATAAGCACAGCTTAGAATTGAATGGAACAGTTTAATTTCTTGAGATAGATAAGCAAATATTGAGCCAAGTCTCTTCAAAACAATTACTATTATTTCTGTTTTCCCATTTGTCTATTTTAAAGGTCTTGTTTTTAGATTTTAAACCCATGCAGTCTTTTGTCTTCATTTCGCATTCAGCTTCACTTCTAAAATCAGTGTTTTATATAAACTTAAAGCTCATATATATTATTTGAACAGCATGAAGAAGCACTGATTTTTCTGTTCTGACTCATGTTTCAGTGATGGATGGTTCACTGCCCAAGTCTCTGAAGCACATTATAAGCAATGCAGAGTACTATGGTCCCTCATTATTTCTTCTAGGTAAGTTCATCATCACATTCAGAAAAAGCTGATCCTTAGAGAAAAACATTGGCAAAGTGAAAAGAAAGCAAGCAATGTAGGTTAGGAAAAGATAAATGAAAGTTCAATAGCTTTGAAAGAAGTTTGTAAGATGCATGAAAAATAGAAGCAGAGTATTTATGTATGGATCTAGACTATAAGTTATATTTTGTGTCAGTGTTTGGAACAGTCTGATAAGCATACAGAACAACTAAATTTTTAGGATTGCTAGTCTGCATTTACATGTAAAATACTGCAAAACAGCAATCCTATGAAACGAAAAACTTGGGTATGCATGAAAGTCCTTTCTTCACCTCATGTTTCTCAATGATGCCTTCAAGCACGTGTCTTAAAAATGTTATGTTGACAAACAAATACTGAGAGAAACTGTCCTGTAGGTTGTATGTTGACACGTGTTCGTGTAACACTGCTTAATCATAATGAATATCGGCTTTTATTATCTTCCACAGCAACTGATGTGGTTACCGTTTATGTCTTTCAAGAGCCATCTCTCTTGTCCTCATTGCAAGACAAGGGGCTCACTGATGTTGTTTTGCATGCCTTGCTAATAAAGGATGTAAGTTGTTCTTCTTTGCTTTCTATTGACTCCAGTTATGTTCACCCTGCAACACAAAATTTGTTGAAAGAAGCCACAAAAGAAATGAAATAAGGAAGTAGTCTTGAAAATACCAAATATATTTGCAACGCCAGTTTTCTTTAAATGTCTCTAGTCATAAAATATTTTGTAGCAATTTAAGGTCACATTCAGAAGTGTTCTGAATATGTGCCGTGTATGAGTTTTGTGTACCAAATAATGAAGCTCTGTGACTGTAACCTTAACTTCTGGTGGTATCTGTTTTCAGGTGCCTGCCACAAGAGAGGTTCTTGCCTCGTTGCCAAATGTATTCAGTGCACTGTGCCTGAATGCAAGGGGTCTAGAGGCTTTTGTGGCATGCAAACCATTTGATCGCCTTTTCAAGGTACTGCTGTCCCCGGATTACCTCCCAGCCATGAGAAGAAGGCGCAGCTCAGATCCTTTTGGTAAATACAAGTCTTCTTGTTCAGAAACATGCTTCAAAAATGCCTGGTCCTGTGAATAATACAATAGGACTTGTAGAGATTCTTTTGAATTTCATTATCTTGTGATGGCTACAATAAATTTAAAGATTTTTTCATGACCATGGATTAACAGATTATGTTGTGCATACATGGATGATGATATGTGTTTGGGATAGAAACCAGAAGTGGGTATGAGAATTTTGAGTACCTGACTAGAACAATTTTTGGAGAGTTTTTGAAGTTTGCACCTTAAGACTTGAATATTGGTTTGAGTTTTGCTTTCACTGGGAGAATTACGTGGACTTCATTTAAAGGAAGCTTGTGATTTGGTCATCAGTTTGTAACAACTTTAACAAGTTTAAAGAGTTTATGTAACTGGAACCCAGACCACAACTGCGGTATGTGGGTGAACAATGAAGTGTATATAGAGAGAGACATTTTTATAACATCAACGTCATCTTGTAACTTCAAGCAGAGCTAGAGAAATATTGATGTAATATCAGGGCTTTGATGATCTCTTCTCTTATCTCAATCAGACAAAATATTTTTGAAATACTCAATACCTTACGTAGGCAAATTCAAAGTTTTGAGTTGAGTTTTAAGCAGTGCTCTTTTTTAGAGTTTAGTGGAAGTGGTTTTATGACTGGCATCTAAGGTATCCACCATCCACAGGTGACACTGCTAGTAATCTGGGTAACGCAATGGATGAGTTGATGAGACATCAGCCATCACTGAGGACTGATGCCACCAAGGCCATCATCAAGGTAGGTCAGACTACTTAATCCTGTGAGGTCAGATTCCCTGTAAACAGAATTTTTACAATGACTTTTGCTAGATTCCCAGTAAGTCAGGATGGATCTCACACACACAAACACAGGAACTCAGACACATGGGACTGCTTCTAGGCCTTATGGGGTTTATATTGGGTTTTGCTTGTTGATTGTGGAATCGTCTTCCTTGACATGACGTCCTCAGATATGGATCGTCTGGTATCCATGAAATGTCATAATTTTGCTAGGTGTAAGGAAACGTTATAAGCCAGCCAGCCAATTTTCTTTTCATCTCCCAAGGAATTCGTTTTTCCTTCCACACATTGCTCATCGCAAGGTTTTGAATTCTTTAGAAGGTAGCAAACAAGGCCACCAAAATATATGCTCAAGATATTTGTGATACGTTATTAGTACTTTTTATATTCTATATTCCACAGCTGTTAGAAGAGATCTGCTCCATGGGCCAGGATCCCCATTTCATCTGCCAGAAGCAGCAGCCCAAGACAGACCAAGCTGTAGCCCAGTCCTCTTGTGTACGGTCCCCTCAGTCCAATGAGGCCAGCTCATCTGATGAGGAGGAGGATGAGGAAGTGGAGATGCCACACATGCCTCCTTCTATTACAGCATCGGCTCATATCAGCACCTCACACACCAAGCCTCAGGCACCTTCCACTTATCAGCAGGACTCTATGCAGTAAGTATTTCAAGCTGATAACATAGCCTAGACTGACCAAGAACTGGGTTAGATAGTGGCTAATTTGCAATTCTGGAATTTTTATGAATGAAGACCTACAGAATTATGAACATTTTCAGGAACTAAAAAATAATAGCTCATTTTATAGTGTGTATAAATTGCATGGATTTAGGAAGCAAACTACTGTTTTAAGCAGGTAGCAATAGAGTTTGCAATTCATTTAGAATGCTAATTCATCCATTGATACCATTAATCCATAAATATAAATTTATTAATACAAGAAAGATGGGGCAACAGTCATGGCTGCCAAGCATGACACTGTCCTGCAAAAATACTCTTATTCCTTCAAGTTTTATTTTCTCCCAGTCTTTGTTTTTGCAAAAGAAAATTAAAATACACAATTTGTGTTTTCAGTAAAAAACATCAGAATTTAGAACCTGCAAATTCGCCTTGTAAAAATTGATTTACTTTGTTACATTTTGAACCTTTTGTAGTTTTCCTGATCTTAATATGTATGGCTTCGTCATTTATCTTTAGATCACAAGAAAGACAGGCAATACCACTCATGGACTATGTTTTGAATGTGGTAAGTTGGATGATCATTTTTTAGAAGGAAAAGAAATAATGAAAGCATTGTATTATTCATAATGCTTTATCTAGAACTTTCTGCAATATTTATTCGGCAGTAGGTAATTTAATATAACAGCCAAATGTCTCAAGAAGTAGAAATAAAAGAAATTATATCAGGAGTGATCATGATACTTAAATTATTTGAATGCTCTTTAAAGCAAAGGTATGGCTAATAGTTTGTCCTAGAATTTTGAAACTCCTTTACATATTTGTTGGTGCAAAGCTCAAGCATTGTCTTGAACCTTGTGATGGCCCTTATATGCTACCACAAGATAAATCAATGCAATAGCAAAGTGAGCTTACAAGCTATGTTTTAGTGCTTAGTATGTGCTGTCACTATATTGCTTGTATGCAACATTGTTCATTGGCTTGATACTTTACTTCCTATTCCCTACTTAACACCGGTGTGAATCAGCTATATGCAGTAGATTCTTCGTGGTCCAAGTGTAGTACTTGGTCAGAGCAAATCATCATCTGTTGAGCTTTTTATGCTGTAACTTGATGTCTGACTTCAGGGTTTTCGTGTGTAATCACAGTGTAGTTTTAGCCATTGATACATTAATATTAGAACAAGATTGCCACTACTAAATTCTTTAATTTTTTTCTTGTTTTTTTTTTGTTGTTGTTAATCTCTTTCTACGTAATGTTCCTCATATCAATGTACCCACAGAATTATTTTTTTGTTGAAGAAGACTTTTCTGCATAGTGTGCTTATGAAATAATTTGTGGCTGTAGGACATTTTTAAAGTTAAGACCTACATTTTTTTAAGTTAAGCCCTGTCAAGATGTATAAATAAGCATTTTCATGTTTTTGGATTGATCCAGGTCTTGGGTTTGTTTCATCTCAGTTGATTTGTGTGTTTTTCAACATCTAGAACAGGATTTTTTTTTCTCTGTGGCATACAGCTCCACGCATGTCGGTGAAGTTATTTACTGTAACTGAGAATACACATAATTTTGCTGTATCTTTCTTTGCAGATGAAGTTTGTAGAGGCCATCTTGAGCAACAACTCAACAGATGACCACTGCAGAGAATTTGTTGCCCAGAAAGGCTTAAAGCCATTGATGAGCATCCTGGGATTACCCAATCTCCCAATTGATTTCCCATCATCACCGGCCTGTCAGGCGGTCTCCAGTGCCTGCAAGTCAGTCTTGGTAAGTTGTTAGCTCCAATAGTCTAGCAAAAGCCTGCGTTGCAAAGAAAAGAATGAAATTATGAAGTCTATGGGTATTTGTTCAACAGTAAGTGGTTCATTATAAAGCCAGCTCTGTCAAACATTTAATGCAAACCTAGTCATTGGTTTACTGGGAAAAAAACCACAAACAGCTGTTGTTGAATGTAGCCCCTTAAAATGTGTAGGTGAAGAAAATAATGAAGTCTTTCTAGGTTCATGAAAGAATGAATGGGGCTTTTGGAGGGGGGAGTGTAAGGGAAAGGGGCTGTGATAATAATGGGATGAGTTATGTTTGCTGTAAACAGAGCATGTGCCTTTTTGGTTATGTAAATAAGGAGTTGTTAGACTTACCACTGCTTTGCCTATAGGGAAGACTATAAATTTCCCCTTGTCTTCAGACACTTTCTCGGGAATCGGAGGTGATGAAACAAGGCCTCCTGCAGATGCATGAGGTCCTCCAGCGGCTTGAGCCTCTGCATAGACCATTGGATCCCCCAGGAGGATCGGTGCTGCTACATGAGTTAGCCAACTGTGCCCATATACCTGATGCAACCCTGTCTCCAAGTGCCACTCCCCTGCTCCATGCTTTGGCAGCAGCCCATGCCTACATCATGATGTTTGTGCATGTGTGTCGCATGGGTCAGGTACAGACCCTCTTGACTGTTTGGTTTTTTTTTTTTTTTTAAAAATTCTTGTAGGAAAATCTTGTAGTAGGAACTTGACACTTTGTACCTCTACTATTCAAAGTCTTTGTTTTCTATAGCAAGAGATGAAAATGAGAAGAATGGAACTTCACATGAAAAGCTAGGTGTGGGCTATTGCTCACACTGCATTAACAAATTTCATGTCTGGGTAAGAGCCATTGTTTATGTGTGGCTTTAAGCAGATGGAAAATACATAAGATCATTTTCATGTGATCGTTTTATAAGAGACTCACTCTAACAGATGTCCATGCAGTAGCCTTGTGGCACTTCAGTGGTGGGTAAAGAGAATAAGCGGAGGGTAATGTAGTGGTAGCACAAAAAAAATTGTATCTTTTTTCTAGTGCAGCTGGCATCTTAGCAATTTCTATATTACACCATGAATGAGATAGGCAGGAATGTTTTTTGCATCAGCAAGTGGTGTTATGGGTGCTGATTGTTTATTTCATTTTGAATTTACAAGAGCTAGCTCCACTAGAGATGGCTTAGGAATACAAACAGATTTAACCTTAAGCCATTACCTTATAGAAGTCATGTTCTGTTCATTCACAGACTGACATTCGCACAATTTCTGTGAATAACTGGGGCTCTGATCTGGGCCTAGAAGTCTTGAAGGGTCTCAGTTCCTTGTACAACTCTCTAGTGTGGGAAAGCACTGTCTTGCTGGCACTTTGTAATGAGGACTACTTGCCTGCTGACTGCCCATTTGGACGTGCTGATCTGGAGAAACTTCTGAGCAAAGATGCAAGAGAAAAAGGGGAAAGTGGCGAAGGTGAAGCTGGAAAAGATGAAAAAGCTGCTGAAGACCAAGCCGGTGGTGATACAAAACAAGCAGCATCCTCTGGCATGACACATGGAACAGCAGAAACAGGGAGCAATGGTGTCAGCGTTGCCATGGAAACATTGACCACAGGCGAGGAGGGCATGGACACTTCAGAACCTGGACCCCTGCCACAGGGTGCCCAGCCATCAGGGGCAGGAGCCAGCGGCAGCCAGGCTGGTGTGCATGAAGAGGCAGCACAGTCCTTGAATGCCCCACCTGGTGCCGTAACCACATCAACATCTTCAACATCTATAGAATCAGACATTCTTCCTGGTCCCATGGGATTGGGAACAGGGGCATCAGATGATAAGGACCCCAAGAAGAAGGTGTCACCTGCCATGCAAGCACAGCTGCGGCAGCTGAAGCCTCTCTTAACTCTGTCCTCGCGCCTGGGAAGAGCACTCTCAGAACTCTTCGTTCTTCTGGTCAAACTGTGTGTCGGCTCACCTGTTCGCCAGCGTCGATCTCAGCAGCCTCCACCAACTCCACATGTCCCCTCTCAACCAGCCAGAGCAGTGGCATTGGCACTCACAAAGCTTCTTGCTGGTGGTCTGTCTTTCCAACCTCCTGCTTGTGCCCCACAGCCAAAACTGAGGTAAATTTTGTTGAATATGTTACACTGGTTTTTGCTGTATGTTTCTCTGACTCGCTGCCAAAAAGAGCTGAAAGCATGTGCTGGTGCCTCTTTTTCATTTCTAAGGTGAATGGGCACTAGAATTTGAGTTTTAATTTCTAGGATCTTGCTTACATTATGCACAGACCAGCTTGTTAATTACTACTTAAATAGGCTTTCTCTTCCCAAGTTTTCTGTTGACAGTTGACAGAATAGTAAGTGATCAAGCTGTATGAATATATGACAGTAAATCTTCAGATAAATGGCCAATATTAGATTACCATCACTGCTACTGATAGCTTCATATTTATGTATGGCAAGGATAATGTTTGGAACATCATTGATTCAAAGAAAAAGACATGATACACCGAAAAGAAATTGATATTTCATATATGGAGGGGTGCCTGCGCAAAGAACATATCGTTATATGAATAATATAAGAGAGATAAGGCTTTTGTGCAGGCAACCCTCAAATGTACTTTTTCTATTGTTTATGGTATTGCAAACGTATTTTTGACTTTTCTTTAGTCATATAAACTTGTTTTTTCCCAGAATGACCTTCTTGGTTTGCTCAGCTGGTTTCACAGCCCCCATGTTATTTGATGAGAAGAAGCAGCCTTATCACCTCATGCTGCAGAAGTTTGTGGCTTGTGGAGGACAGGCAGCACTGTTTCAGTAAGTTTCAGGAATTTTAGACTTTTTTTTTTTATTCAGTGAGGATTAAAAATCATACTCTCTTGATGATGGATAACAAAGACAAGCATATGTCTGAAAACAAATATTGTAGACTCCAGATTTACTCTGAAAGAGAGTGCAACAAGTAAACCCAAACTGGTTATATATATTCAGTCAACTAGCTAGACGATGCCGAATTTGCCTGGTGTAAAATGTGAGATTATGTGTGTATTAATTCTGCACATTGAATATCTGCCACATCAGCTGTATTGTCCACCCTCTTTTGATCAGTTAATGTGAGAAAAAAATCACCATCATCACACTGGAGTTGTCTCAAGAAAACACTGCCATTTTCACTGGTTTTTCATTACACTTTAGACTGGAAGCTGTCATTGCATTGAAATTGGCACACTACTTTGTCAGTTTGCAGTGCAAGGTAATTCCTGATAATTTAGGTCAGTTTTGCCAAGCTGGATCTTGACAGATTTTATTCAGTTTTGTCTATGTTTACTTGAAATAAATGTGATAGTTATGAAAATGGATAGGAACAGTTTATGAAAATGAATAGGAACAGTTTATGAAAATGAATAGGAACAGTTTATGAGATATATTTTCCCTTGATTTTCCTCATTAGGTCTTTCTCTTGGGCTCTGTCTATTGATGGAAAGGTGCCACTGTCAGAAGGACTGGAGCACCCGGACCTTCCAGGTATTTTTATTTATTCTTTCGTGCCTCATCATGAAAACAATTTTTGTTGAATAGGAATAGTGTTATCTGGACCTTTATCTAAAGGAAGAATAAATGGTATGGAATGCAGTCGACTATTGGACATAATGAGTTTTCTTAATGATGATGAATATTGACAAGCATATGTCTGATTTTTGACTGATGCCTCAAAATTCATGCTGAGAGAGGACACTCTACATTTTACTGTTGTAACAAAAATTATTGTATTGTAGTATGTCTGGCACATTGTGCATCATCATAGGTAGGGCATTGTTTAGTTTGTATGTACCTTGAATGGTTAGGGGTCATCCACAAATTACAGGTGTTTTGTAAGTGGAATTTTTGAAACCACGGTATACTTTTTCAACTTATGTCCCAAGTTGGCAAGGTCATGATGAATTTTTTCAGCAAATTCCTTAACCTAGGCATTATATTACTGTTTGCAGCCTCTGCTTCATAAATTTCATGCATATATCAGATGTCAGTGCATTTCAGTAACTTAAGCTCCTTTTAATTGTATCATACAGAGGGAACTGGAGAGTTTCTGGACTCGTGGCTCACTTTGGTGGAGAAAATGATAAATCCCAAGGCAGTTCTGGAGTCCCCTCATACTCTCCCACCCAAGAACAAAGCTCCAGGCCTTACACCTTTCAACCCTGTGCAATACCTCATCAGCATTCAGAAGGTGAGTCTTAGTATCACAGCTCGAGATCTCAGCTTGATGAGTCATTGTTCACCTTATACTCTTTTCTTATTAGATGTGAAAATGAAAATCATGCCTAATTATTTTGAAAGTGGGTGAGATACTTGGACATTTTTACATTCTATTGTATATGACAACAATTATTGTTTTTACATAGCTGTTGGACACTATGAAATCATTTCAGTAACCACTAGGATAATAATAGTGACTGAGTGGTTCAAGTAAAGCTTACAGTTGGTGGTTATGTGCCAGTATTCTTAGGGGACTTCAGCATAGACTTCACTATGTATCCACTCTATTATAGCATGTAAGAATAATGATTGAGGCATATGTGTACAGTGGTGAGGGGGTAATATGATATTGAAACCACTGTGAACATTCATGAATATGTGTCTTTGCAGGCTGCATTCAATGCTGTGATGAGCCTATGGAATAAGAAGCCACTGCCAGTCCATGGCAGTCGTATGTCAGAATCTGTACTCGCTATCCTATGCCATATCATTGGAGGTGAAGCAACTATTAAGGTAAGTGTCTTCTCAGACCAGTTTCAGTATAGTTGTGGGAATCTTGAAAAAAACAAATTTTAAAGAGATTGTTGATTTATTTAAATAGGTTAAATGACTTTCTGCATGCATTTCAGAGTTCTGTGAATTGTTTTTACACTGTATTTGAGGATGAGCATCCCTTTTCAAAAGTTGTCTGAAAGAGCTTGTCGCTCAGAGGCACAAAAAATAAACCCAGGATACACTTGCATGTGAATGTTAAATGAGCAATGTCAGAAGTTATGAGATTTTGATAAACTGTTGATTAAATCTGTGGGCAAGAGATTTTCTGGTTAGTTGTTATAGACATAAAAGTTCAAGCTCTAGCATATACAGTTCTCTTAATTAGAACTATACATGTATAAGAAACAAGTGTTGCTCTCTTTCTGTACTCTAGTATCTGCTCCTCTTTTTCTGTACATATTCAGTCTTTGTGTCCTATTACTGAAAGTAAATGACATGTCTGTATGCCGTCCATGTAAACTGACAAATCTTTGACTTCTCCCTTCTGTCGTGTAGAAGCAGCTGGAAAAGGAAAAGTCTGCCGCGGCCTCTGGGTCAGGTGGTGACACTGCTGTTGATCTCAGTGGTGCTGGACCCTCAGGGCAAGGACCCAGTAGTGGTGGAGCTGCAGCAGGAGGAAGTGGTACAGTTACACCAAGGAGGCCACTACAACCCATGGTCAATCAGGCACACTTGCAGCAGGTAAGGAGCACTATCTTCTTATCTCAGAATTGTTCCATCCTTCTTGGGGTGCTAACAAGTTTAGAAGTTGTTAAGCCTACTCTTGGTGTATCATTTCCCAGTAATACTGCCTAATGGCATGTCTTTTTTGTTTCTAAGCTTTTAAGAAGATAAGCACTTTACTTTATGTAAATTGTAGATGCTGTAGTTGAGAAGTTTTATAAGCTCTCTCCTTATGTTGAGCAAAGCTATTCAGTTTGTAGCACAACTTGAATGCAGCTTCACAGCAGATGTACTGAGTGCTTAATTTATGGGCATTGCTTGAAGAAGTAAACGGCCATTATCTAGGCATGACCTGTCATGGCATAACGGACATTTAAGACGAGAAATTGTATAAGCTCTCTTCTTAAGTTGAGCAAGGCTATTCAGTTTGCAGCATTACTTGATTGTAACTTTACAGCAGATGAACTGAGTGCTTAATTTATGAGCACTGCTTGAAGAAATAAAAGCCATTATCTACATATGGCCTGTCATGGCATATGAACATTTAAGACATCCTTTTGTTAGTGTGTTGATAAGGGATGTTCACAACATCACTTTCTCATGCCTATTTTGTCTAAATAATGACTAATGTATGCCATGTGTCAACAGTTGATGGATATGGGATTTACCCGTGAGCAAGCAACTGTGGCCCTGAACAACACCACTAGTCTAGAGCAAGCTACAGATTACATCTTGAGCAATCCTATTCTTCCAGCTCCTCAAAATGTAAGTTTGCAGGGAAATTCTGACCATCCTTAAACATGTGTAATGTTGTGTCTTGCTAATGTTTTGCAAAGTGATGTGGCCCAGAAATATACCACAGATTGTGGTATTTCCTTGTAAGTATGTAATATCATCGTATTATGATTAAAATCATGTGATTTTCCAGTTGTATTTGAGCACAGAAACAGCAGACTTGGTTGGGGTGGACACTTCCTTTTTGGGTTGCTAAAGAGTCATTTTGAAAAATTTAGGATAAATTTCTTTATCAGGAAAATTGAATCAGTCCAGTACAAACTAGCAATGTAGAAGAGTGAATGATTTAGGGATCTGTGATCTCTGGGTGATTTACACTTTTTCTTTATTTACGCTATGGATTGCAGAAGGTTATTGAAATTGAAGCTGATGATTTGATGTGTATTTTAATAAAGATTGAAATTCAGCAATTTATCACTTTTGAAATTAAAATGGCTGTCAGACAAGGGTCTTTATGAAAAATTGCATTGATGAATGTCATGATTCACCTGCCAAGGCCCCTGACAGATTGTGGGCACTGTTTATATGAACTTTAAAAGTTGGGTACTAGGAATAGTATGCAGGAACAAATTGGTCATAGTAGAACAAGGATAAGCCTTGCTAACTCGGATGTTTTCAAAATAGCAGTTGTGTGCAAGTTTGGTATGAATGTTTCCTTCTTCACAGCCTATTGCTGGTGGAGCAATGGATCTGGACATGAATGATGAGGACCAGATGATGAGAGCCATAGCAATGTCATTGGGGGAAAATGCTGTTGTATCGACAGACCAGGTACTACACTTTCAGCAGCACTTGATGATTTGTAGTGGTATACCCTCTTGACCGAGTAGACCCAGTGTGTGGCTTGGCTTGAGATTTAACTTGCTCAGCATTTCATAAAGAATAAATATTGCATGGCTTATTCTTTCCTGTTATGATGAGGAAATGTTCAAGAAGAAATCATGTCTGACATCAACATTTATCTGAATAGGAGAAATGGTGATGAAACAGTTTTCATCTTACTCAGATCTCATATTGACACATGATTGTCTGTTTTCCTGTAGACAAAGAGCGAAAGCAAGGAGGACAAGACAGATGATGAGGCAGATGAAAAGCAGGAAGCTGAAGAGCCTCTTGATACTGCTGTGCTGGATGATTTTACCCGCAATATATTTCCAGGTAATTTTGGAAAGTTTTACTTATTGCTGACAATTGAGAAAGTTCAGATAGTTTGAGAGCTTGGGCTTCAAATTCCAAGCAATATCAACATTTTTCAGTTTAAACTTGGAAGTTTGGTTGTGGACAAAGTGTATGGGTTTACTAAGTGATTTTACTCTGTCACAACTGGCTGAAGATTAGAAATCATTAGTGCTATAGGGTTGTGAGAATTCTATGTACTTGTGGTTAGGAATGTAAGAGTTTACAATTGCCTTGAAAAGTGGATTATAATGATGGCACAGTTTTTGGCATTCATTTTGGTGTTTGTGCAACTGGTGCCATAATTGTGTATTTCAGCTAAATGCAAAAAATTATGACCACTTTTTCCATTCTGCAGGTTGCCTTAATTTGTTAGACACACTGCCTGAGACAGTGTACAGAGTCTGTGATCTTCTCATTGTGGTGATGAATCGGAATGGAGGGGACTGGAAAGAGGAAACTTTGGGCACTCTGTGTAAAGATGTGAGTACAGTGTAGTAGCCTCCTCCTTTATATTATTAAGATTATCAATGTGTTTGAAGCTCTTGACAAGCATAAATAATTCAGGAGTTTCTTTTATCGATTCAGCATAATTCTTGCACCTTTTGTTGTCTAAGCAACAGCCATAAACTGCAAACATACAAGGAAATCGTCTAATGAATCATGGGATAGAACAATATTTGTGAAATGAGAAGGATAATGCTGAGAAGATATTTCTCTTTTGTTCTAATTTTTTAGACCTTTAGCTTTGTAATTTCTTTGGGTAACTAACATTTTTTTCTTATCAACATTTATTTATAATATAATAGTCATCTAAATTATCATCATTCATGTATAATACATATTTACTTCATAATTGTGAGAATGAGAAGTTAAAGTGAAGCCTGGCTTTTCATTGTTGTCACCTGAGAATTCAGAATTAAAAGGATGTCTATCATTTTCAACATTTTCACTTTCATTTTATCCAGCTTTGTGAGCTGTGTGAAGAGATGACACAATATGCTCAAGAAATGAATTTCAAGGCAATGCATGGCTCTAGTAGTGCACAGAAGTTTGCAACCCGACTTCATTTGCTGAGTCTTCTGGCTGAGGTGAGGGAAATTGAAAAGATATTTTTTTTAAACTCAAAATAAAGAGGATGGGAACTCATGCAGTCAAATCATTTCTTTTGAGAAAGTCAAGGTAATGAGAAAAGACTAAAAAGTTGTTAGAAGTTTGATTAGCAGTTGTGGCCATCACCCTTGCCTTGTCTGATAGCTACATCAGCATATGATAGGTAATGAATTTCCACACAAGGCATTTTGCTTAACCTTTGTAACCTTTCTGTCCCTTCCATGCCCATTTTTAACGGAATGGTTCAAAGTTTATGACGTTATCATCTGGTTATGAAAACTTTTGTGAATTTACCCAGAAACGCAAAATGTATTCCAGTGGTTGCATTGAGCTTCTTTGGGTAATTTGTTTCAAGTAGAATGAACATTGCCACAACCCATTAATTTACAGAGGGAGAATCCTCTTTTGAATCTTCAGGAGATGAATCTGGTTTGTGCCCTGGCCATGCATAGAGAGAGACTCCCAGTGCGCATGGTGAACTTGCTACAAGTCAGCAAGAACGCTATGCTGTGCCCTGGTCAGGTGTCAGATGCAAGGCAGACTCCAAAGTGAGTATGATTCTCATTAATATGAAGTGATAAGATAGTCCAATAGTCCAGGATTAATAGGAAAGGCATATATATGAGATTAGCCCCATTGTTATGTCATGCAGAGCTGCCAACCTGTACGAAATTTTCGTATTTCATACGAAAATCTGACTTCAGTACGAAAATACGAATCGTACTCTTAAAAATACGAAAATCGACTGTCAGTACGAAAAAGAATACCGTGAATGCCTTCNGCTGGTAGTATATCTTCATAAAGTTCTCATGCCTCATATGATGTTTTCACATGTTCTCCTCTGCTATTTAAAAGTGACATCTGGACTTGGAATGAACTGAATGTGAACTGAAAAGAGTAATAAATTGGTCCAACGGTTGAGCTAGGTATAGAAAGATAGTACTTCTTCTGTTCTTCTCTGCATTGATATGCAAATATGATGTTGAGAATACACCTTACAACATTTACTCTATTCTAACTTCAGATGGCTTGCACCCATGTTGCTGCTGTTGGACCTGTGGGAAAAGATTTCTGTGGCTTTGAAGCGCAAGATGCAAGCAAAGATTGCAGTGGTAAGAAACATTCATTGTATATTTTTTTCATATTTTTAATTTCCCTCTTCTTGATACAGCTTTCTTGAAAGGCCTTTGGTCTAAACTTTATGCCAGGCAGCTTTGGGGATATTCATTGCTGTATCTAAAAATACGGAGCTTTAAATTGGAGTTATTTGCTCAGGATTGTTTGTCAATTTAAAAGCTATAATTTGGTTAACACCAAGTGGAGAAATACATCGTATTTTTGCTCTGACATTTTTACCAGTTGAGCTGGAAATTTAACAAAAAAAAACCCCACCCCAAAAACCGTATGTTTTCAAATAAAGTTTGAAGTCACACTTACATGTTTGGAATAAAGCCTGATATGAACTTCATAGCTACATTTATCATTTTCTATGAATTTTTTTTTAAGGGTGCCAACAGGGTATGGAAGTGGTTTGATGACAGCAGTGGGCGATGGTGCAAGTATAGTACTCACAACAACACTACCATTGATGAGGCTTACAGCAAAGGAGAAAGTTTTGTAAGGTGTGTAGTAGTTCATTTGCAACATTTTGATGTGGAGAATGTAGCCTTCTAAATTTGAATTGAAATTAAGGCTCAATTTGAGATACTTGTCATCCCCAGATATGTTGAGGAGTTTGATTTTGGAGGAGGGGTGTAATTATTATATTTTTAACATGGGAATAATGCTTGACTTTTACTTCATTAGACTGTTTTCTCTGTGATGATCTCATTTACAGACAAGCATATAGCTGATCACAGTGATTATTATGAAACCCTGAGAGAAAACATTTAGAACTTGTTTGACCCAGACATATATTTTCATATTGATAACGCTGTCATATGCACATGTTGCACATGGAAATCTAAAATGTCAGATCAAGGCTTGAAATTAATAATGCTGAATACTCATTATAAGAACTGCCGTGATTGTTATGACTCTGCATGGGAACAGGTCACTGTAGCTGTTGATAGTGAGTCCAGCAATTTATTACTGGGTTTCCAGAAAGGCAAGCTGGATGGCTGTAGTATCCTGAATGCCCTGAAGCCCTATTTGACTCTATTCTATACTTGGGTGCTAATCTTGTCATTTTTGCCTACAGGTTCCAGGCAGGAAGGCGCAAGTATTCTGTTCAGTTTGGAACAATGATTCAGGTGAGTCCAGCTGGTTACATCTGCTCTGTTGGGCATGGGATAGTGTTTGTTTTGCTTAGAATCTGTCTGTCTAGTTTAATTTATGAATGTGGTATGACATTTTGTTCTAGGATCAAGTAGTGGGTAATGAGATGGGAGAAGCATAATATGAAATGTATAGAATAGAAAAGAAGGTTAGTGAAGATGAAAGTGAAATGATTAAATCTCAAGTGCATTCGGTTCAGACTTGCATCAGGTATAATCCCATGTGAATTGATAATTCTTGCAGATAAGGCGGTATTGGAAACTTGACAGTCCATTTTGCTTTGTAGGCGTATCTGCCTATATCACCCATTCAGCTTTCAGTGTGGAAATTTTGATTGTAATATGTAAAAGTTGTCATGATTGGGGCTAAAAATGACAAGACTGGGACCCAAAAAAGAATTCCTTTAAGACATTGTGTACCAAGTTTGCTCTACCTAAGTGTACATTTGTAGAAAAAATGTGCTGAAGCTGTAGGATAAATCTGCACTGCTAGATAGGCTTTGGGACTGACAAGATAATTATGTTCTCAAGGCTAGCTGTGTTATGCTCATATTCCACCTATGTCAGTGAAGAATGCATGAAAGTTATTTTACATCCTATATATTCACAGTTGAATGAAGAAACTGGTAATCGTCGACCTGTGATGTTGGCAATATCCACTGCTGAGGAGAAAGCACCAGGAAAAAAAGAATCAAAGGAGTCTCAGGAGCAGTATACAGGTAAGACAGTTTGATGTCATAAGTACCAAATAACTAGCTAGCATTATTGATGATTACTATACCTCAGTTGGCAGTGAGTCAGGCATTGTGCTCAGTCACAGCATGAAAAAGAGTTTTCAGAAAAGTTACTTTGAAAAAACTTTCATCACTGATGATTATTCATTACCGGGTAAGAAATGTAGCAAATAGGTTGGAGGAGTTTTTGATATTTATTTTCTTCAAATGACGTACATTGTTACTGCATATGCAAACATGATGAAATGATTTCTCTTTTTGTCTCTGATAGAGGAGATCAAGAAAGAATTTCAAGTTTCTACAGCAAGCATGGATGAATACTTGCCAGCATTGCCACATGAAAGCATTGAAGCTGTGATCAGGTAGGCAGTTTTCAAATATGCTCCTTTTTTTTTTTTTCAGTCACAAACTGATGTTTGAAGGTTCTCATTTGCTTTAAGATTGTCAGTTTCTGGATGATTCATTGGCACTGTAAAGCATTTATTGGTCTCATTTCAGAAAATTTGGTTCCTCTTTGTTAAATTTAATTTTAGCTGTGTCAATTACATGTATGTTTAGAAGCAAAGTTTGGAAGCTGTACTTGATATTTTAACATTTTGTTATTTTCAGTTGCCTTAGCGCCTTTCTCAGTATTCCCCTCAACTCTGACACCCTCCATGCTGCCATGCGCCTCATTCTACGCATGACAAGGCAACACCAATATGCAGTGAAGTTTGTGGAGGAAGGTGGAGCTCGCAGACTCTTGACACTGACCTTAGATTCCAATTTCCAGGGCTTCCTCAACCTAGCTACCCTCATCTTCAGGCACATTTTGGAAGAACCAGTCTCACTGAGATACTGCATGGAGAAGGTAAGGCAGTCACTGTTGTTATGCCATTTCCAGGGATAGGACTTTTCAGTTGAAAAGAGGAAATCCTCAGAATTTGACCTAAGCCTCAGAGTGCTTTTAAGAAACTTAAAAACTTCAAAAAGTGTTAACAGCGTTTATGAGCAGCCTCATTCATGAGTGCTGTATTATGATGTCAGCATTTTACATTGCACCCTAGTACTCTTTGGTTCATGATGTTGTGATTTTCTCTAAAAAAAAGAAAATTACTGAGTGCCATCCCTGGTTTACTTTCCATATTTTCTGATTATGAAATGCAAACAATGCACTTTAGATTTTAGCTAAATATGAAGTACCAACCCCTGTCTCAAAATATGCTTGAAACTTGATGCTGGACCAATTTTGTAAACACAGTTGTTAAAAATCAAAATTGGTCTTGTCAGCCTGCATGTTTGGGAACCCAGGGCACATTTAATTTAGCTGTTGAAGAAATAGTTAAATGTTTGAAATAACAGATTTTAATACTGAATGGATGCATAATCAGGATTTGAAGTGCAAAAACTTATTTTCAGCTGAAATTTCTGTTGCTAGTTCTGTCTGAATTTTCGCATGTTGAAATTTTCTTTTTCGAATATGAAAAGTAAGAGAGGTATGTTACCATGAACCTGGTACTGAACAAGGTATAAGCATTACATGCTTAAAGCGTTTTTCTGCTGTTGTGTGTTTCAGGTGATGCGCAATGTCTGTGCTGGAATCGGGTCATGCCAGTCAGGTGTGAGCCAAGGGGGTGTTGGGGCCAAGGAGATGCACTATGTTTTACGAGTTCTGGGTCCAGCTGCCTGTCGTGATCCAGAACTGTTTTCCCAAGTGGCTCGAGACACGTTGCAGATTGCCCTTCCACCACCTTCACTCAGGGGTAAATTGAGAGATAAAAATAAAAACTGGATTCTCTTTAATTTTTCGCTGTTTAAAATACTCTGTTATTTGCTGAAAATTTACATGTCACTTGGTGTCAAAAATGTGGATAAATATTATTTAAGATAAAAGTCAAATTCATAATAATTTGATGATGATCTAAGCTTCGTGAAGCATACCATGGAAAGTTAATTGTAAAACCATTGTAAAACATAATGCTATGAATAGCTTAATCACATATGAGATTCAACAAGCCAAAGTTGAAAATCCTGTAAATTGCTAAGGGAACAAAATATCTCAAAGGCAGCTAGCTGAATTTGGGGTTTTATAGCATAGCTGCCAAGTGTCCCGTTTTATATGGAACTGTTCCGTATTTTGGTCCATAATCCGTAAATCCGATATCAGCTCAGTGAGTCCATATTTCGAAAACCCGTTCCAAACCTGTATGCTATGGCTTGTCGGCAAAGCAATAATTCAACGTCAGATATGCCTTTTTGGCAATCGACGGTAAAGTTTGGTAATTGTGAATTCCTGTATGTGAACCGCATGTTTCTACCGCTCATTTCCGGTTCTATCTACTACCTTTTTTTAAACTTGGCAGCTATGTGGTGGGGTGCGCCGCGCTGCCGCCGCGCCGCGTCCCCCCCCCCCC
>JAWQUT010000037.1:509972-547276 GCA_033807755.1 Ellobium chinense | reverse complement strand
TGGAAAATTGGGGATACTATCCGCCGCAACAGGGTGTTCCTTATTTGGAGTTTTGAAACTTGGCAGCTTTGTTGTAATAGATGTAGGGCAGGAGATGAGATGAATTTCTAACAGATATGAAGGTATTTTTAAAAAAAATGGCCTCTTAGACTTCAGTGCCCTTGAATACTTGTATGTCATTTTTTTTTTTTAAAATGTGTTAACCTTATTTTACAGATGAAGATGAGGCCAGATATGTGGGGCCAAATGCACCTCAGATCCTCAAGTGCACACCAACGAAGCAGCTTGAGTCCCTTGTCAACCCTTCTATCAAGACTTTCATTTGGGACCTGCTCAATGCTTTGATAGCTGAACAGCCCAGCAAGAACAGTAAAGACAGTAAGAGCCTATTCATGCTATAGACTGCAGTGATTTTATTTGTAATCCGGGAATGCCACTTTTCCGATTTCCTAAAATTATTGGAAATCCGGGAATAATGATGGTTCTGAAAATTCCATCCAAGGTCTGTTTGAGAACTGAGACAACTCTTGGGGGGAAAGGGAGAAATTGTGATGTGGCATTGATGTATGGCCAATGGAATTGATAGTGGATCTCTCTGGTACAGCTGATATATGGCTACTTTACAGTTGATTCGAGGTCACTTCATCTTACAAGTACCCTGCTGTCACAGGAACCATTATTTGGATTTTGAAGACCTTGGGATCTATTTGAAGAACAGAATTCATACAGGGGACACAAACTCTGCATATGAACTTTCAATACATGTTTTTAGACTGCACTGGGTTTGGCTGATCATCCTGTTCAGTTTGGCTTCTTGTCTTCAATGAGCAATATGTGGGTTAGGCTAGTCAACTTCACAGAACACGTAGATCTTGCTGTCAGATGCCGAGATGGATACAGCAGTGATTTTCGTAAAAGTTTCCACAAACTTTTCATATTCGATATCTTGTATCAAATTATAAATGGACCTTGACTCTAGAACTGAAAGTTTTGAAAGCAGTAAATATTATTAGTGAGGCTATGTGATGTGCAGTGCTTGTTTAAGTCTTTCCGTTTTCCACCATTGCAGATATATCCGCTCAGACCAAAGGGCCACAAACTCTAGCAGAAGTCCTGCAAGAAGCTGTATCTGAAGCCAGTGGGCAGACAGGAAACAATGGCCATTTCTCTTGGGTTATCCACTGTGGGGCAGGAAGCAGTTCCCAGACAGGAGGGGAAAATGAGCAGCAGGCTGTGGTAAGACTTGTCTTCAGAATGGTAGAAACTGAGTTGGGTCAGAAGCGTGTGACTCAAGAAAAGAACCTTTTTGTCTAATAATAGCTTATTATTGGCTTCAGCAATAATGGAAGAGTAAGGAGCCCGTTGCACAAGGGAAGGGAATTTGAACTTCTTGATAAATGCATGATTTCTTGAGAGGACCATTTTCTTGCATTATGCTGCAATCTATTTATGTAAAGCATGCATTTCATAATGCAGGTAATGAACTTGTATCTGACACCAAGATGAAATTGCACTAATAGATATCTTCCCAGAAACAGTTTCCTAAGAAATTTTTTTATAAAACTAAGCCATTGAAATTCAAACTTTGTAGGATGCTTCTGTAGTGTTTTTTTTTTTTTTTTTAAAAGTTTCACCTCTAATATCTGAGTCCTGATGATTTTGTTAGTATAGCCAGCTGTGAAAGAATTGAAGTGGTTATAGTGGCAGAACTGGAGACTTCCACTGCACAAAAGACCAACTTACATTTTAGATCTTGAAATAAAAATTATGTATTCATGTTAGGTTTTTCAACTAATATTGGTAATCCGTTGACTTTGCAGGATAAGGATGCAGCCTCTTCTCCCTCTGAAGAGAGCACAGCATCTCTGCGGCCATTAATCCCCAAGTCTGCAATCTTAAGACTTCTGTCAGAGATCATCAGGTCCTATGGAAATTGTGTGCAGCTTATCACTCAGTATTATTACCAGCCAGGGCAGACAGAGCTTGTTCGTGACGTAAGTTACTGACTTGTTGTCCATGTCATTTCTTTCATGGATGCAGGCCTCCAGTTATGAAATGGATTTCCATTTTTGAGCTCTCTTTTAAATTTGGAAATAGATGGAGGGTTAAGCTAAGCTGCAAATAAGTTTTCTGCATGCATTTACTTAATTAGTTAGCTTTAGTTATGGAATTGAGGGAGATGTACATTCACTGAGTTGCTTTCAAAAATTGTTATGGCAATAATGGCCTATCTGAAATTTGATTGAATGTTCTTTTTTTCTTAAACTGGTGAGATGCAAATGATTGTATTGTCATGCATGAATTGATACCGGTAGTCTTTTTGAAACTGATAAGAGATTGGTGTTATTGGTGCCTACACTTTTTACTTTTTAAGTTTGTGAATCAGAATGGTGTGCATGTACTTTGCCTATAATTGTCACCAGGTAATAGAGTTTTGCCATAAATATGAATTAAGAACAAATTTACATTTAAATAGTAGGAAGGTTATTCAGTTCATTGCTGTAATTTTTTTTTTTTTGCCTTGCAGGGATGCTCTGTGCTGGCCTTTGTACTTGATAGCCTCCTGCCTAACTCACAGGAGGTTGGGGACAAAGACTGCCCAGCCTTGTCTCGGGTGTTCATTGCCAGTATTGCCTCATGTAGCCACAGTCCAGATGCACAGATGGCTCTAGTGACAGAGGTGAAGGGAGCCTTGCAGCGAGCACTGGCTCTTCCTGAAGGGTCTTCAAAACACCAGAGAATCCAGGCCCTTGCGGGTATCATCAACACCATGATTGAGTCATGTCCAACTCCTGGCCAGGTTCCTAATCAAGTTTTCAAAGGTATGTCTCAATACATGGTAAAAAGGCTTTATTATGCAATCCTCATTTTAGTTTGATTTTGAGTTGTCGTATGATGAAGAAATTGAAGTGACATATGTATTTACCAGCTGTTCAGTTTTTGACATCAATTTCTTAGTTTGATAGACTTAAGTGAAGATGTGTTTTATCTTTATTAGATAATTTATTTAGACCTTGCTGAGTATTTCTGTTTGCAGCTTTGAAAGATTTCATTAAATGGTTTCTTTTCTTAGCTGATAGGTGTTGAAAAATCTCTAGCCTAGAGATTTTATGTCAGAATTAGTCATAGTAAAATTTTGCTCACTTCCTCAGAATCTGAGCCTTCATACCGTTAACACATGGGCTGGTTCAGGTGACAGAATTTACTTGAACTCTGTCATTCTCATATCTCTGTACATGGTCACTGCTGCTTTACCTGGCACTAAATACTATGGAGACATAGTTAAATTGTCACTTACATATTCTCCTTTTTCATGCTTTGAAAGAAGATGTTTGAGACTGCTGGTCAGAACCTTTAAACACTTTAGTTACCTTTTTGTTTTATATCTCAGGTCAGCAAGTTATGAACAACAATATGATGAAAATCCTGGTGAAGAAGGGTGTGCTGGTCGACCTTGCTCGTATCCCACACAGCCTGGATCTCTCCTCTCCATTCCTGGCCCCAACCATCAATGCTGCTCTCAAGCCTCTGGAAACACTGTCACGATCTGTCAACTCACCTGACAAGTTTGTCTCCATGAAGAAGAGCGGAGCGGACCAGAATAACACTGCACCAGATCAGGGAGGCACTACAACCCAAGTTGTCACTGAGCCAGCTGCTGCTGACGGTTTGTATATTTAAATTACATGTTCACCACCTCAGGATCTTAAATTCTCTGCTGTATCATTGTAAAGCTCCTGTCTCATGCTCTGTATTTTAATATTAAATTTAGCTCATGATCTTGAATGATGTCCAACTTTTAAGTGTAATCCCTGGAATTTGAGATCGTGAAGTTCTGTTGTCATATGCTTAGAAGTTCTTCACAAGTTTAGGCTATTCAAATATCTGAAGTTAAATCATTTACTGCTCTCCAGGCTGTATTTCTGAATATTTTTCGGTAATTTACCGCTTGCTGGTTTGAAATATATTTGTTTTCTCTGTGATGATGATAAATTGACAAGCATATAACTGATTTTTTTGTGACGAACATCTGATCTGAGAGAAAACTTAAGTCTTCAGCAATATTGAAGCTGCCAGTGTGGGCTGTTTGGTCACTTGTTACCTTGCTACACTGTCGGCACACCAGGCATACTTCCTTTGTGGCTGTTGTATTTCAGTGTTACATCCTGTGGTAAATAAAGAGTTAAGAATAAAGGTAATAATTACACATGGTTTGGCCTAATCGAGAAGACTTTGTTGGAATAAGAATGATCATTATTGTTTCTTCATCTTCAACCAGAATATAAATTATTCACATGGGGAAATGTTTGTTGGGCATGGTGAGGAGCATCATTTGAATAAAGTATGGGTGACGATTATTTGGCTAGATGAGCTGGGATCATGAGGAATATATTCAGTTCTTTTAATCTAATGCTAATGAACAGGACCACCTGGTGAAACAACCACACCTGCTGGAGGGGCTAATGAAATGAGTGTCACAATTGAAGATGTTACCAATGATCCAGAGGCACAGGCTAACTTGGAGATGTCCAGTGAACATCATATTGCTGAGCCACAAGTTGTTGGTCAGGTAAGGCAGTCTGAAAGTTGCTGTTAATATTTATTACCGTGAAGGTGAGGAGAGTGTTATTGGCAAAAGTAATGCTTTACAATGGGGCTCATAAGTTGGTCATGTGAAAGTACACTGTTCTCAGATACCTGAGAAACAGGGATATGGTTTAAGTTACTTTTTACTCGGTCAGTATTAAGTGCTTGGACTCTGTCAACTCTTGAGACTTACTTATAAGCAGTGTCCATAAATCATGTAATGTTGATGTTTCTAGCAGAGAGGGAGATTCATCATTTCATTTGATCAAAATAAAGTATACGAGAAGTGACCTGTCTTTAAAGTGATTAATGTTTGAAAAGCAGATTTCAGGCAGTATCACCATTTTGTTTTTATTCCCTTCCTCAGGAGGAGGAGTTGAATAATGTGCTGACACAGATCTTGCAAACAGGCTCAGGAGTAGATCCGGAGGACCAAGTTATATCAGAGATGACCATCTCTCAAGGTGAGTTCACCTTTCCAAAAAAAGAAATCAAACCAAAAACCATTAACAGTAACTTGTTTTCTGAGCTGGTTAATTCATATTCATTATTTGCCACATGTAGAAATGCAATATTTTTGAGATTAGAGTAAGAACTGAAAAGATGTCAGACTGGGTTGTGCATCTGTAGCTGTATTCTTTGAATTAGCATTTTATGCAGTCACTCAGCATTGCATTAGGATTGTCACAACAGAATCGGATTCCTGTCACTGGGTTTGCTGTGCTAGATTTATTTATATGGAGACGTCCAAACTTTGATTAGATTTCATTTAGACATTGGTCAGTATTGGTGCCCAAGATCAGTAGGTTGTTTTTTTCTTTTGGAGTGTCTCTCTTTGTTGTTCCAGTAGTGACAAGTTATTATAAATCATCCATTATCCTGTTCCTATATTTTTGTAGAGCCAACAGTTGGTGATGAGGATAATGAAATCCTCATTGATGTGGAAGTGGAGGGGGATGAAGAGGACTATGAGGCACATGATTCACAGATGGTCAGTCAGGTACTCTCTGATGAGGATGATGAGGGAGATGATAGACATCACAGGGGTAAGTTGGTGTAAAGAGGATAATTTTCATAATGAACTTGTAATGGAAAGTGGAAGACATGAGCAGACTCCCACAACGTCGTAATTTTCAGAAGTCATACGCGTATTCCTTGCATTAATTAATGTATTGCATTAACTATAGTGAACACTACCAATGTTTTGCGAGTGTCCTGTGTTTATCACAATGCATTAAGTAAAATAAGAATTATGCATACGGTTACAGATTAGGAAGCTCATGATACAAGTGTATCATGTTGCGCACTTTAGTACTGTGTTGGGATGACGTTTCTTTTAACGGCACATCCTTGTGCATGGTGCAGACTTAGATAAATCATGAGTCAATGATAATAATAATCCATAATGAAAAAAATGGACATAGGTACAGTGTCCTTGTAGATGTAAAAATGATGTTTGTATACATGCTTCCAGAAATAGAGAACTGATTGTAGCAAGATGAAGAACTTTGGTGAAAGAGACTAGCTGCATGTGCATATGAAAAGTAAAGAGGTAAAAATTATGAGTAAAGCTGTGTAGGTTTTTGTAAAGCTACCATACTTTAAAATGCCACATGGTAAAGGTGACATCCTTTAACCAAGAAACTCCAGCTTTCTCAGGAAGTCCTGTTTTGCCATCCATTGTCATGATTTTGAACATTTCTAACCATCAATCTATTTTGTTCCAGACCATGATGACAATCAAGATGATGTCTCTGGTGATGAAGAGGAGTATGATGCTCAAGAAGACATGGTGGAGGATGATGAAGAAGATGACGAAGAGGATGAGGATGAGGATGATGAAGATGTAAATAATTTTTTACTTTTCGGGGCAGTATTCTTTGGATGGAGAACAAATGAAGAAATTTTGAGGGAAAAAAAAAGAAGAAATCTCTGCAAAAGTGTTGAAGTTCATTTAGTCTGTCCTTCAGTAGGAATGGTGTTTCATACACTTTGTCAACAATGATACAATTATCTTTCTATGATAATACCCATAAAGCAATAGTCATACAATTGCATCAGCGTAAATTTGCGTTCACGTTGCTCATTGTCATACAGATTATCATTTGCTGGCTTAAGTAAGAATGGTCATGATTCACCCTCAGTATATTAAGTTTTGAAATTGTTTCACATTGTACCCTGATATATTATTCACAGAGCAAAACACAAGATCTCTATGCAATCTTATGCCTAGTGTGCAAGAATAGTATTACTATTTAATGTAATACTAACACTAATAATGTAATACTGACGTAATACTGTTTCTGTCTTCCGTCTCAGGCATCAGATATTGATGATGTGGCAGATGACTACCAAGAGATGAGCAGGCACCCCTATGATACAGATGACATGGTCTTCCAGATGGAGGATTTCGCCTCTGGAGGTGAGTCCATGATTAAGGTTAAGGATATTATCTCTGTTCTGTCCTCTATTAATACCACAAGTTGGAGATCACACATTATCACACATTATGTAGAGATAGAAATAGATGCCGTCATGTCCTCACTCAAATTGAGTACATGATTTTAATAAGGCCAGATAGGCA
Source organism: Ellobium chinense (assembly GCA_033807755.1). Classification (NCBI taxonomy): domain Eukaryota; kingdom Metazoa; phylum Mollusca; class Gastropoda; order Ellobiida; family Ellobiidae; genus Ellobium; species Ellobium chinense. The sequence continues at coordinate 540,105 of JAWQUT010000037.1, read as the reverse complement.
AATGAGTGTGTCTTTCAAGAAATGAAATGTAATCAGATGCACTTATGTAACCTAAATGGAAGCAGTGTCATTTTACAGAGTGACAGAGAATTCATTGAACTACTACATATTTATCTTTGCCCTCTTAGGCTTCTCATTCAAGAGAGCAATACATTCTCTTATGAGGAAATCCCTGCACCATTCACTCCATAAGAATATGTAAACTGCAAGAATGTATAACATTGCTTGCATCTATATCAGTGATGGTGCATAATGAAGGCAGAATTGATAGACAGGAATAGTTCTACATCATCATTCACTCTTAATAATGCAAGAGCACTTTCTAGTAGCCTTTCTTTTCATATTGATTTGTTTTTGCTCACCAGTTGTGTCTTATTTAGTTTTATGTGTTGCCTGCTATTTGTTATTGAAATGTGTGGTTTAATTGGTGGCAAAACAACCTGTTGCAGGTGGAGGCCAGCATATAATTTTTAATGACACCAGTCAGATCCAAACTTACCAGCTCCCTGTGCACTTACATGACAGTGATACTGGAAATGATGCTAGTAAGTCCCCCAGTCCTGTAGTTGTTTAGTTTTGGAGATTTTCTACACTTTATTGCATATTCAGTGTTGCTCAGAGAGTTTTCAGCTTTGTGGTTGGACAAACATTGTCACATTGTGACTGAAAAAAAGTACATTATCTACTGAGACTGAATGACAACACTGAACATTGCAGGAATTGGACTTCTGGTTTGTTAATGTTTCTTTGAACCATTCACAGACATTTTCCATAGATGCCAAAGAGGTTATAACTAGACTGGAAAGATTACTTAATGGTGTCATGGATACCATCTTTATCTCTTGCCTTCATGTCATCCAAATATATAAACAGTGGTTCCTTGTATGCTGTTGTAGGATGTACAACATATTTACAGCCTGCTTAGAAGTTACAGATTCTTGCAACAAAGCACTCAAAGTGTGTTGGACGCATACTTGCTAAGACTCACTGGATTTGAACAGCTTACAAGCCGCATGAAGTTTCCAGCTGCAGTAACAGTAGGCAACAGATAAAATCTCGCCGAAAAAATCATAGAGAATGGTGACAAAACTTGAAGAGTATTGTGTCTGTCCATCTCATTGGCAGAAGGATTTAAAACACATGAAAACTTATGCTACACTATGCCCTATGCATGTGGCACTAATGTGTGCATGCACACAGTGGCTGTAGGAATGAAGTTGATGGCATGTGCACTGGTGTATTTATAACCTCCTTGGCTTGATGTAAATTTATGTCTGACAGTGTTCTTGCTGTTTCTTACTATCAACTTCATTTGGTGTTGTCTTATTGTATAAGCTTTTTCCTCCTATTCCAGTATTCTGCAGTCCACTACTTTTTCATCACTATCACTAATTACCCATGCTTTCTTTTTAGTGCCAAGCATGCCACCAGCACCCAGTAACATCACCAGCACCCATCCTCTTCTGATGCGGCAAGGAGATGTTCACTCATTGAGGGGTCACCGAGCAGGCAGGCAAAGGATGAGGGCATTACCTACTGTACATGTCAACCTGGCACCCAGCAGTCGGCAACCCAACACTCCCGTTATTTTGCAGAGGTAGTCAAGTTTGCCTGATACATTATGTACTTAAAATAATAAAGCTGCAGTTTTGCAAGGTATTTTGCATGATAAAATGTTGCTAAGAAAGTAAGCCAGACAGCTCATTGTGGGTTAGGTACAGTCAACTTGATCCAGATTGGAAGGGAAGAGATGGATGAGTGGGCGGAATATGGAAATGAGAGAAGCTCCCTCTCTGGAAGAGGAAATGGCATGTATGTACTTTCAAGAGGGTGGGAAGGATATGTGGAAATGAGAAATGCCTATAACCCATACCCAGTTTGTTTTTTTTTTAAAGAGTACAGCATAATCTTGTAAACAATAACGAAGAACATGGTTCTCATAATGCCATTTTTCTTAATACCCAGGTTGCTAGGCCCCTCCACTGCAGCTGAGATTCTGCAGCTTACCAGCACACTAAGTACTCAAAACTCAGGAGGAGGTGGCTCAACAAGAGTGGTGCTGGCAGGTGACACCTTGCCTCTTATTCAGCGGCCTGAAGAAGATTTATTTGAGGAGTTGTTTCAGGTATACTTGTGAAGGCATGGTCTTATGTATGTGTAGTGAATGATCTATGGACAAGGATTCTTTCTTTAAAAACATAAGTGATTAAAGAGTTAAAGGCTCATTAAAAAAGGAACTAGTTGTGTGTTGGTATGTGAAATAACATTTATTGTTGTTGTGAAGCCGTCCGTGACGGATACAAGGACTGAATGGAACAAAAAACTACATCTTAAAACACCATTGTCAAATAAAATGGTATTCACCTCCACCATTAGAAGTTTCTGTTTTGCAGTGAAGGTGAAGATGATAAATGCTTTACATTCCTCAGCTTAATATCATTCGGTTTACATGCGTCATCATTTTGTGTAGGAAGTTAGATTATGAAACAGTTTGACAGGAGAATGCAGTTTTGCTGTATAATGTGGACTCTTCTTCTACAAGTGTTGTTGCAAAGTATGACTTGGCTCTTCAAAAGAAATCCAGACTCACTGAAGAAAAACTTGAATACATGGAAGCCTTAAGAATTAGATTAGGGAGCTTCACTTGGCATGTGAATTCAATACACAGTGCTGACATGGCTTGATGAGGTATTTTTCTTTTCGTCTCTTCCAGGATCCTTACTCAGATGCAGGATCCTCTGGCACAGGAGCTTTGTCATGCATTCCATCCACCCTTACTCGCTGGACAGAGGAGACCAAAGTTTTGGATGGTGATGGAGTCCATGATCTAGTCATGAGTACGTGTATTTGCCTTTATTTGTTGGCTTTCCTATCAGTGAGAAGAACTGGCTAAAAGTCTGGAGTAAGGTGGTGCCATTTTCTGAAAAAAGTAATCTATCTTGTAAGGTCACAGATGGCACTGGTGTGAAAGCCAATCTTGGTTGGTTTTTTAAAAAATCTTTTGTATTGTCTTTCATATCAGTGTTATGTGTTATGATACCTTAGTGTTAAAGAATGAGAAGTACCTATTGTTCAGTGTAAATGAAGGAGGCATTTCATGTTCTTGAAATCATATTTTATCCTTTCAAATTTGATTTTTTTGTCCACAGTTTTGAAACCACCTCTGATTGAAGAGTTGGTGAAGAAAAGAGATGAAGAGATTGCTGAAAGGAAAGAGAAGAGGAAGAAGAATGCAGAGGCCGCAGGAACAACAGAGGACAAAAACAAAGAAAGCCAGGGTGAACCTGCAGGAGCCAAGTCTGCTGCCAGTAGCAGCTCTAACTCAGTTGGGGTAAGTGAAAAATGGAGAGGTCGTTATTGTTTAACCATAATAACGCCCTTCGCCGATATAATCAGTGATATAGTCACGCCCCAGGGCTAAACGCCGTAATTTGACAATTTAATCGGTGTATTTGCAGGACGATATTTTTCATATTTATATCCCCTTGGCCGCCTCAGGACTTCTTCCGTTTCAACCGGAACTGAATAAGCTTTTGAATGATACCTCATTTGCATTGAAAAAAAGAAGAGTGTCAGCTGGAGAAAGTGAAAGTACACCGTTGACACCGACGCATGATAAAGAGACAGTGTAATATCTTCCAGGTTTTTTATCGTGACGACAATGATAGCGACAAACCTATTGAAGATATATATTTTGGAAAGGGCCTGAATGTATCTATCTAATGAGACAGTAAACTTTGGACTTCATTGATTTTATTCATACATTTGGTGAGCCCAAAGATGACAGAAAATGAAAATTGTTGGCCATTTTGAATTTGAGAGGTCTTATGATCACATAAATGACTTGAAGGTCACCAAAAGTAAATTTTTGAATAGATCATCCCATTGCCTTTCCAAAAATATATACTTTTACACTAGTATAATTGACTGGCACTTTATTGTAGAACAATGTAAAAACATATATTAAATTCAGCAAAATCCCCCTGGCCATGTGGACAATTGCACTGGGTGCTTATAGGGTTAAATGATATCAATACAAGGCCGTTAGTGTCACGAATACTTGTATTTTTGGTATCTGGCCACATTTCTGCTGCTGCACAGCCTTAGTCAACAGCTGATAGTTGCAAACTGTTCAGATGATGTATATGTACAGAGATATGTGGAGATTTAGTTCGCTCCTTCATTATAAGAACTGTATGCATCAAGGTTCTGGTAAACTAATAGTTAACTTTCTTGTGATACTAAGGATTTCTACCAGTCCTTAAAATTTTTAAAATAGGAGGCACAACAGTGTTGATTGGAAGCAGATTTATGATTCGTGTGCAGGTTGATATATTAGGTGGGCTTGGAGACCATAGAACGCTTGTGATCTGAAGCTGTTCAGTAATATTGATTCTTGATCCTCACTCAATTCTTCTTGATCCTTTGAAATTTAGTTGATAGCTTGATTTCTTTTAACTGTGAGATGGTACTTGGTGATTTATTCCTGTTGTATTTGACAATAGCTAGCTAGTATTTTAAAAATATTTAAGAAGAGTAGGTCTGAAAGAATAGTAATAAGTGCATGTAAGGCAGAAAATTTGAAATATGGCTGTGATAGTTGTTATTGTGGATATATGTATTTTTTTGTTTTGTTTATGCACAGTCGATGGTGACGGCACCAACATCTGCAGCAGTGTCTGCTCCTGCCACCAGTGCTGATACCTACAGTGCTAGCCAAGGTACTGATAAGTTTCTTTACTGTTTATTCAGAGAAACCACCTTGCCATAAAGATCATAAAATTTTAGGCAGTTTAGTCTTCATAGTAAGTTGTATGCTGTTTTTGCTGGTTTCAGATGAATCTTACTTCTTGAAAGGATGTTTGAATTTCCAGGAAAGACTATTAAAAACAGGAAAATTATGTACATATCTAGTGTTGATGAATAAATTTATGTCAAAATATGAAGGAAGTCTGCATTATTAAGGTCAGTAAACACTGCTGACACATGATCTTTTGTAACCAATAATTTGAATGAAGCAAAAGTCAGAAACAGTAACTCATGTTAATGATTTATTGATTAAGTAAATAACTACAGAATTGGATGAAACATTAGTCACGGTAAATTGTTATTAAGTCACTAAAAGAGAAGATAGAGATCATTAGACAGCACTAACCATAATTTTTATTTGCTTCAGCAGCTGAGATCCTTGCTTCCGCAATGGTTGAGCAGGTGTTCTCTCCCATGGTGGCCAGTTCAGTCACAGCCTCCTCGCACCCAGCACCAGTGACAGTGGTATCCACCCTTGGGTTAACAACTGGCACAGCACCAGCCACTGTGGCAGCTACCAGCATGGACTTATCTGCTACATCTGTGAACGAAGTGTCTTCAACCACATCTGAACCATCACCTATGGTGCCTGGCCAGATGGGCAGTGAAAGCAACGTTGGTCCGTTTGGAGCACCCCAGGCCCTCTCTAGCAACCCGGTGACGGTTACTTCCCAAGTGGTGCCTTCCATGTCTGCAGTGACCACCAGCAACATAGGCTCTGTCCCCTCCTTTCCCCAGCAGCTGCAGCAACCTCCTCTGATCCCCCTTGCACCAGTTCCTGTTATGAGTGGTGCATCTGCTGCCCCTTTGCTGTTTGCAGATATTCCTCCCCTCACCAATGCCCCAGCCTCAGTTCCCTATACTTCCCCGTTCCTATTCTCTAGTATGCCTGCACAGCCTCCTTTAGCCACCTCCACTCCACAGCAGATTGAGGACATCCCACCACCCCCCAATGTGCTGGAGGGCTGGGGAGCCGGCGCTGGCCTACCCTCAGTTTCTAGAGAAGATCGTCGTCCTGCAGCTCAGAATACAGTGCAGGGCTCAATGATCAGCCAGCTCTTGGACAGTATTATGTCGGACCAGCCATTCTCTGGTGGATCTGGTACTCACCCTCCACCTGTTACTCCAGGGAATTCTGTCCTGCCTCCAGTCTCACAAACCCCCATGCCTGTCAGGTCAGTGAAGTGCCCAGAGACAGTGGTAGAAGTAAACCTGTATTTAGAACCTAAGTCATTATCAGAGGTAGTATCACATGAAGAATTCAAATATATCCAGCATAGACAAAGGGCATTGATGATTTAATCTGACAGTCTTTTACCTATAGTTATCTGTTTTTAAAGAGAGATCAAAGTGAATAACAAGTTGTCAGCATATATGAGGTTGAAAATGTGACATGAAATCTGGGATAAGTTTAAGTAGCATTATGTTTTTGTAAATGCACAGGTGATGATAAATGCCTTACATAGTACTAATTAGTTTCAGTATATTGGTGAGGTGTGAATCTGCACCTTTACACATAAAACTGGCTAGTCATGAGAAAGTGTTTAATTAGTTCTTGTTTGAAGTGTTTTGTTCACAATGTTTTAGGCTGAGGATACAATGTGATGGATAGGAAGGAAATGTTTTCACATTAATATGACAATTCTATCACATGTGATTGACATCATGCATGCCATAAGTCTCAGTTTTGTTTTTCCTGAAAAAAATTGGTAGGTTATACAAATTCCTTATTTCATGTTACACTACCACCATTGTGAATCTAATCTTATGCAAAATACAAGTGTGCTGCCACATTGTTCAGATAGTATTTCCACAAATAATCATAAAAAATGATCCGTTGATTCCCAACTCCTTGTTTATTTTTGGCACCTTGTCATATGTTTCATATGATATGCCTATTTACCGTTGTAAATAGGTGAGGGATGGCATGCTTGATGAAATTGTTGATGCTAGATTCATGTAAGACTAACATTCTACATTCATAAATCTAATTCAGATATTTTCCTCCTTTCTTCCCCCACATTCTACCTCCCTACCCTTCCCAACCACCACCGAACTTTCCCCATCCCCCAACTCATAACTTTCCTCTTCATCCACATGCAAATGCTCACTACCACAATCCCATTGTCCCTCCTGACCCTTACCTGGCCCACAATCCTGATTTCTTTTCCCATCCCTACTCTGCATACAATCCCAATTTTCACCCCTTACATAATCCTCACAATCTTGTACCTGCTCATAACCAACCTCCCTATCCTCTGAACACTTATAATCCTTACCCTACACAATATCATCACAATCCATTACCTGCGCATAACCAAATTCCTTTTGCTGCATCCAATGAAAATCTTTTTGATTCACACAATAATAATCCTTTTATTGTGCACAATCCCTATCCCAACCCAATTTCTGACCCCACTCTTTTACCATCCTCCAACAATCCCTTCATTAACAATGCCTATCACAACCTGGATCCTGATCCCACTCATTTACCGGCACCCAACATTTCTTACACTGATTATCCCAATCCCTTTTCTGTGCCCTTTGTTGACCCAAATATTCCCTCTGATCCTGAATTTCAAATGCTAATGAACCCCAATCCGCCTGTTGATCCAAATTTCCTACACAATCCCCACCTGATTCCTGATCCAAACATCCCATATGATCCCAACCTGCCGTCAAATGCTAACCTTAATTATCATAACACATCACCCAATTTCTTGTACACCCCACAAAACTTGCAACATTCAAATCCTTCCGCTAATCTCCATTACCGGCCACTTTACACTTCTCACAATCCTTTCTCCTCTCACACATCAATTCCGCCAACCAACCCTCAAATCCCTGACCACCCCAACCCCGCCATGGTCCCCTTTGTCTCTGATGATTACTCCAGCAGGCATATTCCGTGGCATCATGACAACGCATTCAACGTGCCACCCCCTCAATTCTATCTAAGTCCTGCTGAGAATTCAACCCTTACAACTACCAGCTCTCAGCCAAGGACAAGTGGTGGCTTAATCTCTTCCACACCTGCCTCAGCTTCTGCCAGTGTAACAGCAAGTTCTAGTAGACCAAGTGCCTGCCTTTATGAGCTGGGTAAGTGTTGCTACCTGAAGATTTTTATGTACCAGGGTATTTACATGTTTTCATCTTGAGTAGTGTTGCAAGTCTTTTTGTTTATTTCTCTTTCATTTCACTCTTTAGTCTTGATTGTTAGAGGCAGAATGTGGATATCATCTCGCTTCACTTCAATAAAACAAGTAGAAATATGAAGCAGCTCGTCAGTATTTTGTGCAGTAAAACTGGTGCAAGGACCAATCAGCTTACTCTCTTCTTCCTCAGATTCTGGTCGTCCCCCACCACCTCCCCCTGCAAGTTCTGCCCCACAGTACAGCAGCCTTGACCTAGCTCAGGACCTTTCAAGCATTTTCTCTCAAGCCCAGCAGCCTTTCTACAGGTTGGTTGTGTCAGTCTATCTATAGTATGGTGTAGCTTTGTTTTACAATGGTGAAAATCTGTCCATTGTGGCTTTCTGGCTATACCAGACATTTGTGTATGGGATCCTACACAAATATGTCTGCAATGGTCTGCCTCATGGAACATCTACATATGCCTGGACCTTTTAAGTGGTCCTAAAGTACATAAAAAATATCAGTTTTCAAGACAATGTCACAGTGGAAAGTGTATACATTAAGATTTTTAGAAGTTTACTCTTCAGAATGCTGTTTACAGAATAATTAGAAAATATATGTATAGCACTTGCTGTCTGATGCAGTAGCAAAAACTGTATCATATTCAGTTTATCATACCAGTCTGTTGATGTTGTATAATGATGATCAGGGGACACAAGAAAACTTTTAAGAACCCATCATGTAGCTGTTCTATTTTCTAAATTTTGTCACAGTTAACAGCAGATGTTTTTAAGATGAACCTTGGCTTTAGAATGACCTCAAAGATCATAGCATATTCCCTCACATGACTTTGTATAATCGGACTGATCTAGATTCATCAATACTTTACTCTTTTACTTTCATTTCTGTGAACAGTAGTGGGGTAACAGGAGCCACCCCTCCCCTCAGCAACCTCACCTTTGTGACCACAACAGCTCCTTCCACAACATCCATCCCATCAGCAACTCCTGGCCTTGCATCAGAAGCGGTGATCACCACAAGCAGTGGGTCAAACGAAGTAGGGGGAGCACCCAGTAGTTCTGAGACCCAGCGAACCCAGGGAGAGTCCAGCACAGGTGAGTCACATAGCATGGAAGTACGATGGTACCCTTGGTGCCATTAGCAAGATGGGTAGAAAGAACTGAAAAAGGATGTTGAAATGGAAACTTTCCACATAATTGTACAAGCTGAATACAAAATGAATGGAGTATTTCAGACACAAACTGCAGAGGGAGCAGAAAAGAGAGTAATAGAGGAAAAGGAAGTTGTTTTTTTTTAATGAATTTTGTCTCCTAGATGTTACCTGGTGCTTTAGGGGCATCCAGACTGTATTTCTGAATATTATTGCTGTATCTATCTAGATCCAGAGATCCCAGAGGGTGTGGATCCATCTTTCTTGGCAGCATTGCCAGAGCATATCCGACAGGAAGTAATCTCAGAACAGCTGCGCCTTCAGCGGATCCGGCGTAGAGCTCAAGAGCAAGCACAGCAGAGTGCCTCAACCAGTGAGGCAGGGGGAGATGGAAATACCACCATGGAGATCAATCCAGAGTTTCTGGCTGCTCTGCCACCTGCTATCCAGGAAGAGGTCAGATATCTGATAGCTTGTTTAGAATTGATAAGCGTGCAGTTGATGTTAATAAACAGGTCTAGTTGCAGTGTGCCAAGAAACTATTACTTATCAGTGGCTGGTGAATGGTTAAAAAAGGGGAGGAGTGAAATACTGCTATGAAACCTATGTCTTCTAGTTTTGTGAAGACCTGGAGTGCTGAAAATGGTGAACAAGAAGTAAAAATGTTTTAAATTATCACATGTACAAAATATTAATGATTAGCAAATTGATCATCCCAGTTTTAAAATAGTCGTGTCTTGTATAGGCTTTGTCAGAGTTGTTTTCTATCCAAATGCCATCAGGCATCACAACTTCTGAAGATATCTGTTGTTGTTTGGTGCAGCAGGGGGAGGGGGTGGGAGAGTAGGGGTGCTTTTTAGGAATCTTGAGGTGTATTTTGTTGAGATATTGTGCACACTTTACTTACTATCATTTGTTTAGATGTTTTTGGTGGTTGGGCTGATGAAAGTTTGTTAGGTTGATAAATCATATGTTATGAACGTTATCATCTTCTTTGACAGGTGTTGGCACAGCAGAGAGCTGAACAGGCAAGGATTGCAGCCCAGCAGCAGAGTGCAGCCAACCCAGATTTGCCAGTGGATCCAGCTTCATTCTTTTCAACTCTCTCAACATCTCTTCGGCAACAAGTGCTGTCAGACATGGATGACAGCATGTTGGCAGTTCTACCTCCTGAGTTGGCTGCCGAGGCACAAGAGCTGCGCCGAGACATGGAGGAGAGGCATCGCCGTATGCTGCAGGAACGATTATTTGCTCAGGCTGGTGCGGCTTCAATCTCAGCTATTCTCAGGCACTCCGGTTAGGCCTTTGTCGTTCTTCCCCCATCATCCATATTCTTGCCTACTGCCTGCATATTATGCTCATTCATTAAAGAGAGCTTTGCTGTTAACCTCATTTTCTATCCATATACTCCTTCAAGCCTCAGCTATTACTATTTAATTTCTCTTCATGAAATGCTCATCAAGTTCTTGTATTCTGCAACTGCCAGTCTTTGTTCACACATTTGTTTAGATATTATCTTGTAGTATACTAATGACCACAGGGGCATTTTCATGCTTCACTCACACCTGCCTAGAAACTGTAGATTATGTACTGCTGATGCCACTCACTTTCTATTCTCAAGTTTAGTCTACCTGCATTCACACTTCTGTGAAAATTTGTGACCTGGACAGTGGATATTGTGGTTTAATCTAATGCCCACAGGCTTGTCCTTCATTCTATCTTCTCATTCATCTATCTCACTGTCTGTGTTCATGGGACGAAGGGGATTTTTCTAACTTCCCCCTATTTCCTTGCTTGCATGATTTCTCTTTCATACATCTCTGTCCTATTTTATTAGAAAGTAATTACTCTGTATTTGGCATGGATGACTGGAAACAGACTGGATGGGTGGGGAGTAGTGCTATTTTTTTTTTTCAAAGTTTTACTTTGGCATAGGAACTGGTTTGCAAAGCATATGAATTGTGCCTTGATTGTTATAAAGCAGCATAATATTTCAGAATGTGCTATATTCTTACCTAATCAGATAATGTGTAGGTAATGTAATGCAGTAAGCACAACACAAAAGTAGTGCATCAATAGATAAATCATTAGATGCTCCATTTGCTGTGCCTTGAAATTTTGCAGTATTTTTTAAATTTCAGGATAAGTGATTGCGCTAAGAGGCATTTTAGTCTTTCCATTTGCCTGTCGCAAAAATTTACATTTCATGAAGTGTACCTGCCACTCATCCTCTAGAGCTTTGTTCTCAGCATAACACAGCAACCTAACCTGTTTGCCAGAGAGAAAAGTTAACCAGTGGTTGCAAAAAGCAGTGGTTTTGAAAAGCTGTTCTCTGCAGGTTTAATATTGTACTTTTGTTAAGGTTCTTTATACTTCCCCATCTTGTCATGTGTGGACTGGGGACGGGGCAAAGTAGCAGCAGGTTTATTTTGGTCAGTGTTGTTGAAGAAGGAGAAGAGAATCTCATTTTTCATTCTTGAAAATTAGTAGAGAGATATTTTTTTCTTCATCTTGAAATTAACCTTTATTCAAATGCGCGGCTGTTTCAGTGAGGTTTTTAGATAAGCATGTTTGTGACCTCTGGGTGGTTTATGCATGTCATGTAGTTGAGTTTGCTTTGTAGCATTTTGATTCCCTGTCTAACCTGATCCAGGTGCTTATTGGGTAGATCTATTTTGTACAGTGATGTGATATTGGAGGAAATAGAGGGATAAAGATAGGGAAAGAATGAAAATCTCTTCAGAAATTTTCTTGTTGCTGTTTACGCTGAAATATTAAAATATGGGGGAAAGAACAGTGCCCCCACTCCCTCAGTATTTTAAAAGTCAGGCCACAGAATAAATAATAAAGAAAGGGCCATCTCAATGATTTGTATGTATTCTTCATTAAGTAATCCTTACTGCTAGATAAGGAATCCATATTTGGACTGCTTCCTTTACACATTTGGGACTGCTTTTCATGCTGGCACACAGATATTTTTGTCTTGCCTTTATGAGGTGGTGAATTGTGAAGGCTTTATTAGAAACGTTTGCAATGGGAGTGCTGATTTGGTTAAATCCTTGTAAAGCCTGCTTGTGATCAGCAAACTTGCTACTTTCCCCTTTCACTCATGCTTTTTGCATTACTGTTGCTATATTGATTAGACAGTGGATGAAGTGATAAGGAATGGTATGATAATCTTACTCTTTCCAGTGCATGATGTAGTCTGTAGAGAATTAAAAGAAGGGAGTCAGAATTCATGTGCAGATGTATTAAGTTAGACACTAATGAGTCACTTAGATGCAGATGCATATATAATGTGCTAATTCTTGAAAGGGAAAAATCCAGGTGCATGATTTTTTAAATTCTCACACATTCACTGGGGCATACTCACATTTGTCCCATGTTACAGCTAGTTTGCAATACAATTAAGCTGGTGTAAGTGAAACATTTGAATTGTACACCAGCATTAATAACATATTGCTATCTCTTTGCTGAATCATGCTGCTGGGTGTTCAGGTACACACAGAAGTGTTTATGTGAAATCCTTGTTTGAAAGAAGAAACAATTCATTTTGCTTTTCCTAACCAATCCCACCACTGAATAAATGTTTGATCCCGCTTGTGAATTTCTGCCAGTGGCGTGCAGCGAGTGGCATGGCTTTTATATATCTGCTATGCAGCTTATTAGCTTGCACCACACAGGTACAGTTGCATTTTATTTTGCATGTAACCATTTCTTTATGATTGCCTTACAAATCTTAATTTTTTTTCCCTCCTCAGGAATTGCTGGGCGTCTTGGCACAAGATATGCCATCAGGGCCACTCAGCGACAGCACAATCAGTGGTCTTTTGGTGGCAGTCGCCTCAACCCAGGGCCTTCAGGGGCTACTAATCCAATGAAGGTCAAAGGTCGATTTATGCTTGATCCAGAGGCTCTGACCTGCTTGTTGGTGCTGTTGTTTATTGATGAACCAAAGCTCAACACAACACGCTTGCACCGTGTACTAAGAAATCTGTGTTATCATGGACCCACCCGTGCATGGCTTATCCGAGCTCTGCTGTCCATTGTGCAGCGGGCTGGAGATAACAACATTGCCACCAGCTCAATGAACTGCTTATGTGTGGAAGGACCCCCAAGTTCTAGTTACAAAGACAAAGGAAAGGGTAAAAAATCTGCAATATCAGCGGCATCTGCTTCTGCAACTTCAACCACGTCTTTCTCCTCCTCTGTAACCTCATTTGACACTCCAGTATCTATGCAATCAGAATGTAGTTTAGCAACAGCATCAGGCCAGCCCCAGCCGTCGCTTAATCAGCCACAGGGCATTGGTGCTGGTGTCACCTCCAACACTGGTGCTGGTAGCTGTGGTTACTGGTTATCCATTAGCTTGGATGCAGCACTGGGCTGCAGGGCCAATGTCTTCCAAATACATCGGACCTCAGGTAAAAAATTCAGCAGTTCCGCACCAGCCTCCGTCAGTATCCATCCTCAGGCAGCACCAGTGGTGTGTCGGCATGCCTTGGACACTCTCATATCCCTAGCAAAAATATTCCCCACGTTCTTCCTGCCAGCAGGGAAGGTCAAAGAAGTGAACAAGTGTGAATCTGGAGGGAAAGATGAAGATTCAGACTCTTCAGGTCCCAAGAGACCCACATCAGCCACTGGAGCCCATGCATCTGCAGCACAGTCTAGTCCAAAGTCTTCAAGACCCACAGATGCCACTGCCAGTGGTGCTACACCGGCCCGTCATGAGTCAAAACCAGAAAATGACTTCTGGAATATTCTGGTCAGACTTGATGGTGCCTCTGGCAAGAGCAAAGGCAAAGGTATGTAGGAATGTAAAGCAGATGATGCAGATAATTTGGTGTTGTTGAAGTCATGGTGATGATTGCTGGGCAAAAGGTTTAGTTATGGTTTTAATATATTTGAGAAATAGTTATGTGAAGTCATTTCTCTTATTTACACATCTATGAAGTACTGAGCATGGATGATTAGAGATAGAATTGCGGACCAGGGAATCAGGATTGTGTCAAGCTGAATCTGTAGAGAGATGTGTCAGTCAAATGATGCTGTAAAATAGTACAATTGTGAACACACCTAGCATGAGGCAATTGCTGAGTCTTGTAAAACCTTTCCTCTTTTTTTTGATAGAAAGCCATCTGTTGTGGTAAGTCCATGGGCAGAATACTGCCTGCATCACGTTAACAATACATATCAGATGTTTTTGCAACAAGTATGAATTGCAGGTGTTGGAGCTCACGTCTTCTTCCCAACTTTTATGAGGTCTAATAAAGTCAATTCCTTTTCTCTCGTAATTCAACTCTTACATAACCAGAAGTAATTTTACAAATCCCTATGAATTTGGCTTATTTCCTCGTCTCCAGGTGTCCAGCGCAGTCACAGCACGGCAATGTCAGAATCGGAAATGTTGGCCTCAGACTATGGCACCAGTGCTCTGGGCCAACTTATGGCCATGCTGAACCATCCAGTGGTCAGACGGAGCCAGCTGCTGACTGACCGCTTGCTGAGACTGCTCAGCCTGATCTCTGGCAGTTTGCCTGATAACACGAGGACATCCTCAGCTTCCACTGCCACTACCACAACCACATCCACTGTCAGAACAACCACTGCAGCATCCACAACTGCAACTGCTGTTACTGCCACCACCACAACCACCACCACCACCACCTCAGCAGTTGCTACCACGCCTGCAGTGGCAACTGAAACAACAGCTGCATCTCAGCCTGCACAGGCCACAGCCCCAGGTTTGTCATTAAGTCTTTGTTAGTTTGGTAGTTGCCGTGACTCTCTTGTGAGCTTGCATTTTCTTACCTTGTCTCTACATCTGTACATTTCTGACATTCTTTGTAGGCAGTAGTGCTCTTTCCATTTCGGCTCCTCTCTCAGTTTCAGTGACAGTTCTTTTGACATATCTGCCCTTGTTACACTTTATTGACTCAGACACTTAGGCACATCCAATCCATCTGTTAGCAATGTGGTTTTCTGTGACACTGGAATGCCCAGGAGGGTAAATCCTTTTGGGCTTTGATGTCACCTCTTGTAATGGGTCCAGCTTTTATTGGCCTCACAAACTCAAATTCCAGAACAGCAGTTGATAATTGTGAGCTTATGAGGTGTTTGAATTTTTGAGTGATGTGATCAAGAAAGATGTGATCAAGAAAATAAGGGACTCCTGGATAGAACATGACAACCTGCAAGTTGTTTTAAATACCGTAGTTCTTTCACTCGTCCTGTTTCTATCCTTTCTTCTGCCATCCTTTATTCTCATGACTTTTATATGACATGTCATTGCTGTCTCATAGTGCCAGATTCCAGTACCCAGGAAGCCAAAAAGAAAGAAGGAGCCACAGCAGAAACTGAGCAAGAAGAGGATGAAAGCCCAATCTTGTATGATCAGCTTAAACTTGCTGTTGAGGTAGGCTTGGACTAAGGTCTTTATATAGTGCATACGCCAATTCTTTTGTGAAAGTTACTTTTAGCCACTATCCCTGGGTTGTCAGTTGTTTTTTTTTTTTGCTTTGGGTAGGTTTTGATCTTAACATTTTTCATCATGTCTCATCTTTTCTAATGATGGATGTCATTGTATGAGTTTATGTGTCTGTAGGGTTTTAGCTTCTACCCATTTAGCATTTGTGATGAAGAAATGTTAATGTTTATCACTGCACTGATGTAATATGTTTAAATTCCATTTTATCCTTACTGTTTTTTTCCATGTTGTAGGTACTAACCTCCAAGTCCTGCTCAGAAGAAGGCCTTGAAGATACCACCAACCTTCTCCTGCAGTTGTCATGGGCCAATGCAGCCACTCGGGCAGCGGTTCTAGAGCTTCTGTTATCTGGAGGAAGACAGCTTGGCATGACTGTGTGTGGCCACATCAACAGGTGAAAAAATTCAACATCCTATTGACCTCTTAAATCTTCAGTACTTTTCTGTGTCAGTCTTATTGACTTTTAGTTAGCCATCATAAGTAGGTGAATACAGTGTAGTCACACTTAGTGCCATGATTCCCCACAGCCCCTGCAAATGGGGGGGGGGGGGGGGGGGCTTTCAAAATAAAAAGATGGTATAAAATAAAAAGATAAGAAAAGGAGAGAAGAGACCTGAGGGTGGGGAAGTGGCTTTCAAGTGATGGTGAGGTAGGGTCGAGATAGTTCTGGTCTTACCCACACTACTCAGTTTACATGTAGGTGCTGTATCTTTCTGTGTAGATTCAAATGCTTTTTTGGGGGTAGATTAAATAGGAAACTGGCAGAGTAGCTGTAACAGAATAGATTGAAGATATGTATAAACATCATTTACTGTGTGCCTGCCAGGAACTTTGACATGCTATGACATCGTCTTCCATGCACACAGCTGAATACCAACTGTGCAATAAAAATGTCATGCACTACACTTGGAAAGTCCAATTCTCTCATGCTTCTATATCATAAATTTTTCTCGGAAGATATATTTTGATTCCATGTCATTTAAGAGTTGTTCAATTTTCAATGAGTTAATGTGCCTGACTATCTTTAAATTTTCCATCCAGCTTATTGGAGCAGCTGAGAGAACTCAACTCTAGGCTTGGGTTGGACCAAATGGAAGAGGAGGCAAGTAGTGATGCCAGTGGGGGAAGCAATGCTTCAGGAGCAGGTCAACCAGTCAAGGGAATGCTGCAAGACAGGTGAGCAACTGTCATTTCTGGTTTGGGTAGTAGATCGTTTGATTCATTTGTTACTGATATTTACTGCATTTTAGCTTTAACATTCGACTTACCACCAGTTGTTTTTAAGCACTAAAAAAAAAAAATGATCTGCAAATGAGAATTTTAGATAGCTGTTTCCATAAACAGGTTTAACTGCAATTTTGTTTGGGTATGGCCTACCAATGTAGAAAGCTAGTGTTTGATACTTTAGGGTCTCTGTAAACTATGTCAAATGAAGATGAAAAACCGAATTAGCTAGCTTCACCATGATTTGTTGGGAAAGATTACAACCCCGTGAGTGGGATTACAAACTGAAGGCTTATGAAAAGGGTGGCTGGCAATGGCCTGTGTATTTTTGTCCAGCTGTAATGATACTACCTGTGAATTCAAACATTATGTATAGTTGAACATTCAGTAATAAATGTTGTAAGCCTTGCACAAAGTAGCATTTTTTGGTGAAGAATGAAGAAGAGTTTCTGCTTCTGTGCAATTAATTTATTAGCTTTCAGTTGCTGAAGCAGTAAAATGGGATGACATGTTAATCTACAGATTTGCCGCTGGAGCCAGCATTGTGGTGTCTGCACCAACCAAGCTGAAGACAGGTAGAGAGTTGCAGTTGCCCTCAATGTCCCAGCTCACAAGCAAGACTTCAGGGCAGCAGTTCTTCCTGAGGATACTTAAGGTTATCATTCAGCTCAGAGATGCTGCTAGGAATGCTTCCTCCAAGAACAAAAAGCCATCAGGAAGAGGTAATTATTCTCTTACTCATTTGTTAATTTCTCTAGCTTTTTATTGACCCCTACAGTGGCGCCATTTTCGGAGACTGATAGAACTTGAGTGAAATCTATCTGATCACAAATTATTCTTTGCCTCCAAATATCCTTCTTTTACTTCCTTTCAGTCTTCATTTTTCAGACCACTAATACATCTCAAAAGAGTGAGTGAAATTATGGACTGTATAAAGCCTGTTATATAAATGGCAGAAAGCTGGAAATTTTTAGGAAGCTGAAATTAAATCCATAAAATGACACATTCTGCTGAAAAGGAGCATATAGAATGATGAAACATGTCAGTTTAAACAGAGACCTGAATGGTAGCAAGATACCTGCAAATTTTGCCACTGGCGGCTGTTGTCCCTATGTTATACTAGCTTATGTCTGAAAGTAGGTCATTGTTCTGGCCTATGCAGATTTTTTTGATGTAATGGAGAGACCAGTTTTGAAAAAACACAGATCTATGAAAATTAAATTCCTCCGTTCCATGTTGATCCACCATATACTGTCTGCACATTGTTACAGTGATCAGCAACTATCCCATGTACTAATAATATCCACTGTTCAGCAAACAAAAGCAATTTCATTCACATATTTTTCTTTCTTCTAGGTCACTCAGGCTTCGAACAGATCCATGCGATTTTAAACTCGGTTGTCAGTGATGATGAATTCCTCAACCTCTTTGGTGACGCCCATATGCTGCATGAGGCCCCAACAGCATCATCAGCAAGTGCCGTGCAGGGAGGACGGTCTTCCTCAGCTACCAACAACCAGTCCATTCCAGAGGCCCCCTCAGGCAGTCAGTCCCAGGCTAGTTCCCAAGCTAGCCAGTCGCAGGCACCTGAAGAGGCTACAGGTGGCTCAGAAACTCCAATGGAGGTTGATTCTCATGCCACTTCTTCAGGTAAAGAATGAAGTTATACATTCAGCCTATTATTAGAATGTTTACATAGGTGGTAATGTAGGGATGCCACTTCCTATAACTGGGTCATCATGTTGAATGTGTCACTCGTACACTTATGATAATAATGTGTTACTTCACCTCAGATGGCAGCTGGACAGTATGTTTGTGGCAATGTTTGTGAGATTTTTTTTTAACTCCTTTACCCATGGGTCCAGGTCTCTATCCTGTAGTGGTCCTAGTGTGACCAATTGCCATAGTAAAGCTACTAATGTGAACCAATTGTGCTTTAGTATGCAAAACTAATAACTAATAATAATAATAATCTTTTAAGTACTATTGATTCAGGTTTAAAACAAAAAACAGGTGGATTTATTTTTCTGTCATGAGAATTCTAAACAAAACATTTCCCCATAGGTTCTGCTGCTGCTGTGGAGAAAAAAGATGGCAAATCCTCTGAGGCTGCTGCTCCTGCTCCCCCAGTCCTGCCCCGCCTGAGTGAGCAGCTGGGACTCGAAGAACTCTGGGCTACTCTGGGTGATTGCTTGGCAGAGCTGGCTCGCACACCAGATCATCATGCAGTGCTCATCTTGCAGCCTGCTGTTGAGGCTTTCTTCATTGTGCATGCTGGTAAGTCAGCTATGTGACTTCCTGTGGGATAGGCAAAGCAATCTGCTGGAGATTTTGTGAATCAGAATCTGTACTGTGAAGGTGATCAAGGGGCATGGTACAATATCTTATGGTTGTGTGTTTGTAGAATCAGTGGACTGAAATTTTGAATGAAATTACAAATGTATGTCCCTAGTTTATTCATATATATTTACATATACTTCCATATATCCATTTATTTATATATGATTTGTATATTACTAGGAGAAAAGGGAAGTAAACCCACTGAGCAACCACCGTCAAGACGGGAAGACCAGTTGGCCCACCTGAATATGGAGATGGCCCCACCCAGTCCTTCACCAGGGCCATCCTCGGCCGAGGGGCCTTTGGCTGTTGTGGCAAGAGAAAACTCAGGGATTGCCATGGCTTCTATCACTCACTTACCGCCTGACACTCAAAAGTTTCTCAAGTTCGCAGGTATACGCTGAATCTTGTTGGTTTATAGATAGAACAGATGTCAGACACAGTTCATTTCTTGCATGTATACAAGCAGTCTGAGAACAGCATCTCATTATTCTTTAATGAGTTGTTAAGTCAAAGACTGCAACAGCATTACAAGACTTTCCATTGATGTGGCACCATCTGCATCAGATTGCATTTGTTCTTGGACAGCACATTTTCATTCATTGCATACTTTCTATCACCATCATTAATTTAGATGTTGCAGATCATCCTATGAACATAATGTTGTGATTTCCATGTTTATCTGCTTAAATTACATGTATGAAACAAATCTCATTTTGAAATTTGTTGTTTTTTATTTCCATTATTACTTTTTCAGAAACCCACCGCACTGTGCTGAACCAAATCCTGCGGCAGTCCACACTTCCATTGGCGGAGGGTCCTTTCTCAGTTCTGGTGGACTACACGAGGATCCTTGACTTTGATGTGAAGCGCCGTTACTTCCGCCAGGAGTTGGAACGCATGAATGAGGGGGCTCGTCGTGAAGATCTGCCAGTGCACGTGCGCAGGTCCAACGTTTTCGAAGATTCTTTCCGAGAGCTGTTCCGGCGCACACCTGAGGAGTGGAAACAGAGGTTCTATATCGTATTTGAAGGTACACTTCACCATAAACATCAAAACTCAAGCTTTTGGAGACACAATAATTGTAATTTTGCATATATAACCAATCCTGTTCTAGAAATGTATTGGTTAAGAAATTCATAGTGCATCTCTTCTGATATTCCATCAGTCACTTAAGTAGCCTCATGAATTTATCCATGGGTATTTATGCCACAAAATGGATGGTTGGGCACACCTATGTATCTCATCCTGAAGGGAAAAATATTTCTGTTTAAGTTCTATCATGCAAGATAATGATTTTTTTTTGTACACAACTTCTGTTTAAAGTTGAACATAATCATAAAGAACTGATGAATATTCATCTGAAGCCACAGTAGGGAAACATAAAAAAAGTTGCTGCTGAAGGTATTGCAGTGTTTGGAGCAACATCATTTTGCTGAAACAAAGAATGTCTCAATCTTGGTTGTTGGTGTGTTAAAAGTTAATTATTTACCGTTGTTCATGTGTCCAGGTGAAGAAGGTCAAGATGCTGGTGGTTTACTGAGGGAATGGTACATCATCATCTCTCATGAGATCTTCAACCAGAACTATGCCCTGTTCCTCACCTCCCCGGGTGACCGCGTCACTTACAGCATCAATCCATCCTCTCACTGCAACAGCAACCACTTGAGTTACTTCAAGTTTGTGGGCCGCATCATTGCGAAAGCCGTGTATGACAACAAACTTCTGGATTGCTATTTCACTCGCTCATTCTACAAGCACATGCTTGGCCTGGCTGTCAAGTACACAGACATGGAGAGTGAGGACTATGCCTTCTATCAGGGCCTGGTTTTCCTGTTGGAGAACAACGTTTCTGACCTGGGTTATGATCTCTACTTCAGCACAGAGGTAAAAAAACTGTACTACTGGTTGTTACTGTTGCCTAATGGTTATGGAGGGAACTTAACAGGCATTTTCCAGAAGGGAATTTTTTACTGAGATGCCCAAGTTTGTATTTCAGTATTTATCATGGATAGGGATTTTGGAGGCTTTCACAGATATCTGATTATCCACCATTCCTTCATTCCTTTTTTGATTTCTTAAGATGGGAAAAAAATTGACAAATTGCTAGAACATTTTAATTAATATTAGCATTTGCTATTATGTATTATGTAGCAAGCCTGGCCAAAGACCCTTTGCAGTGTAACATTGCCACATGCATGCAGGGAGGGGATATTGTTCATTTATCTTCATTGACAAACAAATTAATTTGTTTCTTTTTCCATCCAATAGGAGACTTATTCAACATTTGTAAGAATATTTAAACCCCTCATTTTAGTATAAGCTCATGGAAGGTAATAGGAGGAAGAATTGCCATTCTCTACAGCTGAAGGGACTTAGAGCATTTCTTTTCTGTTTCAGATCCAAGAGTTTGGTGTGACAGAGACTCGAGAGCTTATCCCATATGGTGCCAATGTACTTGTCACTGATGAGAACAAACGGGAGTATGTGAAGCTGGTGTGTCAGATGAAGATGACTGGTGCTATTCGACAACAGCTCAATGCATTCCTGGAAGGCTTTTATGACATCATCCCCAAGAAGCTGGTCTCCATCTTCACAGAACAGGAGTTAGAGCTGCTCATCTCAGGCCTGCCCACCATTGACATTGATGATCTGAAGGCTAACACAGAGTACCACAAGTACCAGTCAACAAGCCTTCAGGTAGGACTTCTTGATGGAGAAAATGGATTAAAATTGCAGCTTTCAGGGGAGTTATTGCAGTTAACAATATAGACTAGACTTTGTCCGATGCGTACCATTTTCAACTGTGTCCTCATTTCTCCATTTGAGTGGGCAGCACTTTCAGGCACCTTTACTTCATCACTGCCAAGGGTCACAAATAAATTCTTCAAATCAGAGAATAAAACATCAAAGAATATCAAATCTTCATAAATGTAATCATTCTATAGAATATGTACTGTTTCAGTGAAAAGTAAAATGTAACATTAATGGAGTGTCTTCCATTCTCTCTAAAACCATACTAATGCAGGCCCAAGAATTTATCGAGCTTGAGACAGTGAAGAAGTCAATTCTGGAACAGTTGTTTTTATCGATGGATGTTATGAAAGTCATTTTGAATTTGTTGTTCAGTCAAGTGGTGACCGTTCTATGATGATTCTAACATAGACAAGCATATATCTGATTATGCATTGATTGACTGTTGAAACTGAGAAGAAAGTCACCATCTGTGTGTTATGTCAGAGGCAATTAGTTTGCTTTTAGCTTGTAACTAATGTACATCTCAACTTAATTTTCCTGTATTTATGTTTAATATGATAGGCAGGGAAGATATTATAAATTTAAAATGTTTATTAAGGTTACTAGATATAACTTGTACATAACCCCAAATACATTGATGTCATATGGGTATGTGTTGATCATTTGTATGAAAAACTTTTTATACTTATGTGATATTACCATGAGTGGTCACTGTCACGACTGCCTGCTTGTGGCCAGAGAAAATGCTAGGCATTACTCTGTTTTTTTCTGTGCCTCAGAGTACTTAAATCTTCAGGTGCCTTTCGCTCTTTGTTCACAGATACAGTGGTTCTGGCGAGCTCTGCGCTCTTTTGACCAGGCTGAACGTGCTAACTTCTTGCAGTTTGTCACCGGCACATCCAAGGTTCCCTTGGGTGGCTTTGGCAATCTGGAAGGAATGAATGGGACACAGAAGTTCCAGATCCATCGAGATGACCGTTCCACTGACCGCCTGCCTTCAGCTCACACCTGGTAAGTGTTTTTATGTCTAATCCCTTCCCAGAGTAAACCACATCTTTCGTTGTTTTTTTTTCATATACTTAACCCTCAGACCAAGCCTCTTGAAGTATCCTCTGTGCTTGAGTTTCTATCAGGCTAGGGTCCTCACCACCATATGAATATCCTATCTCTAGACTACTGATTATAGAGTGATGAATCAGGACAACTAGTATATGTCCATGCATTGCACCTGGAGTCTTGCTTGATTCTGAGACTCTTGTACAGTCAGGAAGTGTTAGCCTGCAAATGTGCTTATCAGACATTTAGGTCAGACATGTTCTGGAGTTTCAGTCGCATTTGAATGCCAGTAGGTTAACTTGTTCAATTCATTCCTGCATATTAGTCCTTTTTAAAGACACACATAGTGTGGAACAGAATGATGTCGGATCGGCTGGTCACAAACCTGTTATTACTTTCCAAAACATCATTAAGACATGTTAAGTGTAATCATCATTGCATGTAATTTGCATTTGGAAGTGCAAAACATCTAGACTGCTGAAAAAACTCTCACAGAACCAAAAACAAACAAACAGGAACCTTCAGGGGCAAAAAGAAGCCAAGAAGCAGCTTTTTATGTCTGCCCAGTTTAAACTGAGTAAAAGCACTGTGGGGAACAAAGAAAAATTTCACATATCTGAAGGTCAGCATATTTTAGGAAGTTGGTCGCGTTTTTCAGAAAGCTGACACCATAAAAACTTACCAGGGATCTATTTCAAGTTGTTCATGTTTGTGGTGTGGCTATATTAGGTAATATTTTATTAAAATTTCATCAATGATTGTTTTCCTCCTTATCCAGCTTCAACCAGCTAGACCTCCCAGCCTATGAGACGTATGACAAGTTGAGGAAAATGCTGCTACTGGCCATAAGTGAATGTTCTGAGGGTTTTGGCTTGGCATAAACAGCACATAACACATCACAACACAACTGGAAATATGATGAAGATGAACTCTGCCATCTGGGGCCTCTGGAGGTGTGATGGAGAATGCACACTGCCCTGATGCACAATTCTAATTGGGCGTGTAATCTGTGTGACTTGATATGAGGAATGTGTGAGGACTCTGAAATATCTGTGGTTATTTTCATGCCCTGGAAACTTGATGCGTCTTATCAGACATTGCCAGTGCATTGACCTCAGTTACTGAATGTAACAAAGGAAAAAAGTTGCGGACTGAATCGGTCCTGAAAATACACGCGTTGTGACTAAGGATGACTGGATACTCTGTTTAACAATGACATGTGTAATGACCGAGTGAATTCATTTCACAGGTGTAATTTATTTTGCTGGTTGAAAAAGGTGAAAGTGAAAAGACCAGTTTTGCTTCAGTGTGTGTGTATAAACAGATGAGTAAAGACGGCATGAGAGTATTCTCACTGATTATAAAGCTTAAATTGAAACTACATGTAAGCATAACGGTGACTGCGACATTTCATTCGAATGTGAAATATATGTATATTATTTTGTCAATGATTGTACCTTTTCCTCCCCCTGAAATCTTTGAGTAAGCAGCATTGCCAAAGTAAAGGGTGGAAGTGTTATGATAAATAGTAATGGCATTTTGATGCAAAGTATTGTTTTGATCAAGCTGCTATCTTTTTAGTTTCAGGTTGTGTCTTTTTTCCCCTAGTTTGAAGAGGACTCTCACATTCTTTTTGCCTACTACATTGTTTTGGAAGTTTGACATGATTTGCTGAATGTCTTTTTAGAGTATGAGGAGTCTAAAAGTTTCCAATTTCATGTATTATTTGGCTTTAAGTTAAACCCTTAGTGAGGACTTACTGTCCTTTGTATGTTAGTTACGCTTTGGATTAACTTTTTGCATTTGTTTTATTTTAGACTTAATATTATACTGTCACATTACACATCTCATAGAGAACTTGATAGAATTAGAAACAGGAAAGTTAAAACTGATAGAAAAAAAATACATGCTAACTGAAAGAAACTCATTTAGATGTTCGTATATTTTCCTGTTATCAGTGTTATGCTTAAATATGTCTAATCTGCATTTTGCTGTTAAGTTACAACGACAGTTCCACTCAAGGTAATGTATCTATAGTCAGTGGATCATATGACGTGTTTCATCAAACCAGTCATTTTCATTAACACCAATGTGTCCAAACTTGTGTGTCTATAGCAAGAACACATCGGGCCTATATCACCATGGCCATATGATTCTGAAGTCCAGACAAGACAGGGTATGTGGACAGAGAACTAGATGTAATGGAGGAAAAGGACAGAGATCAAAGTTTAATTATTAATTAGTTGAAGAGGAAGGAACATTAAAGAATAATTTCTTTCAGATCTTACGTATTCAGTTTTGAAATAAGGGCAGTTTCATGTGCTTATTTCTCTAGAAAAAAGTGCAAATGTAATCATGATTGGATGTATTGGTCACATGATTATTTTTGGATATATATCATAATCCCATAAGATAGTTTTTTGGAAATAGTATGTCACATTTATTGATTGTACTGAAATATTTTGATCTCTTGCAAGTTTTCTTATTACTATTTTAACCAGATATAATGTTTGGAGCCATTCAGATGTGAAAGTTTGAAAGTTTTAGTTTTGTCAGGAGAAGCTGAGGTTAAGAATAAGTTATAGTTTTGTCATTGGATCTATATTCAGGAAAATGAAAAGAGATGACACATAACATTTTAATGCGTTCTCCTTGAGGTTTACATTTAGATCTTTAACTTGCATGTATTTCACTTGCAGGCTCTTGTTTGAATTTCAAACTACTTGTGAAGCTTTCTTCGGTTAGTTTATTGCTTCTGCTTGACAGCCAGTCAGTAATAGCATTTGGTCTCGAATATTTACAGCAAGGGCAGAGCATCCCACGTGGTTGGCTTATAGCTGCATTATGGCCATTTGCATACCATGTGTTTACCATATGGCTGCAATTGTTTCATCTCACAATATAACCCCCCTGCTGGGGCAGGGAAGTCAGATGTGTTTGTCCTTATTTATAAAAAATGCTGCATGGTCACCACCCCCTTTATCATTGGTATGCCCCCTTGACTGTGGGTTATGATATTTGTAAAGTAGCTTTCATACTATGCTGTTTGATGTCCCCAGCTTCTTAATGAACCTATGCTTATAAGTTTACATTGTTTCATTTTGTTTCATTCAATCATGACAGTCTTATTTGCATTCCATATACTGTGCTACTCTATACTGTTTTTAAACCAAATGCCCCAGGTTGATGCTGCATGCACCACAGACATTCATGTGACAAAAGAATTGAAAATCTAAGAAGTGTCACATACAGACACAGTGACTTGGCCAGGAGAAAAAAGGGAGAGTGTAAATAAGTATCAGGCAAGAAAATTCTTTATATTAATGATACATAAATAATGAATAGCCTACATGAATATTATAATTTAAAGAATGTCTTTACTTGTCATACTCATTTTCATCCTTTTGTATAGATTTGTTTGCAGCTGTCTTCTTCTCCTATTTTTGTAACATTTCTGTTTATATGCTCATTATTTTTGCATCAAGTATTCTGTGCAAGGATAATTTTTGCTCTGAAATACTGGGGTATGAAGAGTGGCAAAACACTTTGAAATATCATGAAATGTTTGGGGCTTGATCGTTAGCCATCACCTGTTCTGAAACATTTTTCATATAGAATATTTAGAATTTTTCATATCTAGAATTAGATGTTTACCTGCTATTTCAGTGCATTCATTTATGTGGAGCGTTACACATGTATTCATCCTTAAGCCACAGAAAGTGGTAGCAACTGAAACCATTACCATAGAATACAAAAACAGGATCCAAACATGAAGTAAATGTTAAATTTTGGTATCTTTTAATTGTATGTCAAGATATTTTTTCATAACTCTCCACCATCAGTATTTCATCTGTCAGATTCCAAAGTTTTTTGAAATTAGACACCTGAGCTGTCTGAGGGATTAGAGATTAGTGGAACTCTGGTAGGGAAAATCTCTTTTATTTTGTATTGTTTTACTGCAGTTAATCAGGACTTTTCAGATCATATGGATATCATTCAAAATTTCAGGATGCTAAGTATTTAGATGAGAGAAAAGTAAGGAAAAGAAATCTGGAGTTGTCATCTTTAGCTGCTTGTCGTCGTCATCAATTTTTTTTTTTGGTAAATGTAAACTGAAATCATAGTCGAGGCATAGAATTAGAGGTGTTCTGATGTGATTTTTTAAATTTGACTGCAGTATTGCTTTCTTCAAAATAAGTGAGAAACCAAAACCAATTGCTAGTATTAGACAGAGGTTGGTGTACATTTGCTTATTGCAGAAACATCCCTTGATTCACACAGTTGAGACACGTATTGATAGTGGGATGCAAGATATTAACAGTTACTGAAATCAACCTCACATCCATATTTTATTTGTCATACATTTATTAAGAAGAAAAAGTCCTGTCTCCTCTCAGCTTAAGTTTCAGGAGGTCTATTTCGTGATGTCTTGTGAGTATTGGGGCACTCAAAATACATGTACTCTCTTTTCACTTAGATTTTTTCATTGTCTGAGTAAATTTTAGAAAACAAGTTTTTTTTGGTCAGCAAATTTTCTTTGAACAGTTCTTCAGATGAACAGCAAGGAGAAAAGTAATGAAAAGACCTGAAGTCATCATTATGGTGTTGATCATATTTAACTGTTACTAGATTGTGTAAAAGTCCAGGTGGTGTATTTGAAACCGCTATATTTGCTTTCCCATCATGTAAGCTTTGCTGAAGTGAGATTGCTGACCCTCTTCTGTCCAAGTATTCAATCAGCATTTCTCATGTATAGTATATGTATTGCCATTTTTGTGTAAAATCAGTAAGTTACAAAGATTTGTCAAATCTCATCCTATAACTATTTGAATCATTTGATATGTGACTTGTTCATCATTGATTTCTGATCACTGGGATACTTACTGGAGAAAGTGTTTTTTGCATGATTTAACCTCAGTGTTTCTTTCTCTTTTTTTTTTCCCATGTCTTATGTTTTTCTTGTTTTGCCTTGTAATCATACACCATTATTTTCCATTCTCTTTCTCTTCCCTTTTGGTTAACGAATGTATTTTGTTTTGCAGCATCTGGGACTCCAGTGTATTTGTTGATTGGCCATATAATATTATGAAACTTAAAAACTTCCTGTGTCTGTTTATCTGGGGTAGGTGTGAAAAATACTGTATGGAATGGACTGATGAAATAAAAGTGTTTGAAATTTGCAAGCTGTTGTTCAGTTTTAGATTTCAGTTTCTTGTCTGATTTGTTGAATCCAGTATTTAGTCAGATATTGATTATTTACAACACATTAATCGGCACTTGATATGTCAGATATTGATACCAGTGGCATCATAATCTGTCAGGCTTCTTGAAATTATAAACTGTATACAACATGTCACTTTTAAACTTTTAAAAGTCACTTTTACTGGTTAAGATTGTTGATATCAAACTTTTGGCCCTCCACTATAAGATAGGAAACATTATAGTAGAGACCAACATAATAGATCTTCAGACAAAAATTTTATAAAGAAAGTGTTTTGTAAGTCTGGTATCCAGGTCAATGCCCAGTACTCACGCGGCTTCACATTTTATTATAATTATCCAGGCCAGTTAAGTCACCAAGGACATTGTCAGCTCCTACAGGAAATTTGGCTATGAAAAAGATATTCCATTCCTTTTCTTCTGTCACTCCAAGGGATGTTGGACGTGTCACAAGTAGGTCAGAATGACAGACACCATCTGTGTTTTCTTTTTTGGGAGAGAAGAGGAGTATTTGAACTCCATGCTTTTGCTGTTCTCCGTTATGGTGTTGTCACGCCCTCAGTCACAAACAGTGACGCTGTCCTGACTGTAAGTGGTTTTAAGAAGAAGAGGCGTTTTAAACATCTTACATACTCATGAGTCATGTGTTTGAGCGGGGGTGTAGTGCGTAACTCAAACTCCCAGAGGAGGAGGAGATGTGAATAAAGAGGNAGTGAATAAAGAGGGGGGAATGGCCCAAGGTGTATTTGTACCATGCTGTATATTATGTATTTCACAGCCTACTCCCGAATACCATGACTTGGAAGGGTGGTAGAAATCATATATATATGTCCCTATTAAAACGCGAGTTTTCTGTTGTTATTCGTAAGGACAGACATAGGATGGGCATCTGACCTACGTCTGTTCAACAAACAGAGGCGAACAAACAAAAAAAAAAGAGGGATAACGTTTATCATATTTAGTATGCATCTATTCTATAATGGTGCCAACAATAAGTCGGGGGCAAAGAGTTTATAATATTGACTTTTTGGTAGTATATATTTGGGCGCAGCTTTTGATAATTCATTACGTCTACTTGCTGGGAAAGTTGGAGCTCAAGACAGACATAATGCTGTACCCCGGGGGAGATTTCAAACCCACCACATCTATCTATTCAACTAGCTCAACCTTTGGAGTTCTTTGCCACCACGACCTATTATGATAACTACCAAGGTTAATGCCCTAGTCTGGGACGAAATTTTGTAGGAGAATTTCAGGACAACTTCAGGGAGATTTTTTTTTTCCAGTAGTACATTCGCGCATACCAGGATCGATTCTTTTGAGAATGTTGGCCGACATTGCCACAAAAAGTTGCGGATATTTTTTTTAAAGCTCCACCTTTTTTTTTTTTTACTCCCAGGAGGAAGCTACAAAACTTGGGAGATTTCCAGAAGTTTTAGTCCTTTAAACAAATTCCATAATATTTCGAGGACTTTTGTGGCATCTAAATTGGTCCTCATAAGAACAATACGGCTGGGGTTGTTAAGGAGCAGTATGCTGAGCGAGGATACGGTCTTGGTTGCTACGCATTAGTCACGGTGAGGAAGTGTGCGCACCTACTGGAGGTTTGTTAGTAATATGACATCCTTTGTGAAGACCGGAAGTCAGAGCTCAACAAAATGGCGGCAACCATCTATAGTTTCAAACTGAGTAATGGCACTTTTTATCAACGGTTTTGTGTTGGAGAAGGATGTGGCAAGAGTCAGTAGTGGTATACATGCTAATGAATGAGGCAAAGATATAAGTACAGTATATCTAACACCACTCTCCACGTCAGTGTATTATTTTCTTGCTCTTCCGCATAGTCGGGTCCATATTAGCTTGCCTAGGACCGCCCACTGTACAAAGGATCGGCCCTTTCGCGCCAATAATTAAAAGGTTAATCCCCGTAGC
>JAWQUT010000037.1:499215-504513 GCA_033807755.1 Ellobium chinense | reverse complement strand
GGGAGGGAAGGGGTATTAATGGCTATTTGCTTAGCTTGTTGGTGATTTTATTGGTTAGTCGGTAGTCTCTTGGTCAATCGATCGACCAATCCGTCATAGAGTAAGAGATCTGTCATTCGGTGTGTGAGTGAATTTGTTCATTTATGACCCTCTTAAGGTGCTCGAAGAAAAATAACGAAGTATCACCGGAAACAGGGTTAAGACAAACCTGCTTGCTGACCCTCTCGTAGTCTGTATTTCCAAGGCAAAATTAGGCTGATTCTATTTCGTGATCACAGATCACGAATCAGGTTTAAGGAACAGTTAAGCGCTCGCGCATTAACAATGGGATCTCCTACCGTCGTAAGAATTACATGAATGCATCGGTGCTGAGTGCAACCTTAGTAGCGTTTAAGATGCAGAGTTGATATGTAAGTCTTACAATGGTGAAAGATCCCTTTTGTTACTGCGCAAGCTCTCAGATTACTGTTGAAAGCTATGTGGATTGTACTAAACATGACAACTTTGTGTTGAATGAATGAGACATAATGTATGTATATAGCCTTGATTTTCTTAAATGCAAAGAGATTTTATTAATTTTTACATAAGAGAAAACAAGATGTCAAACAAAACGGGAAGACCATCATAGTTACATCAAGTGTATCTCTATCAACTGTATCTGCTTAAAACGAACATTGAGACCCTATGAAATAGACTTGAACTTGAGAAAAAAAAAAAACAACCGGTATGTATATAAACTATATATACACATGTTTTTACAGCTGAGCAAGTCAGGGTTGAATACAAGACACATTAGATAGTCTACCCACTATCAGCACCATCACTCTTGCGTTTCGTTGCTGTGATGAGCGAATATAGAATGTTCCGGGTTTGAATTGATATACATATTCGATACAGTAGTAAATCTAATCCGAACTGAAAAGCGCTGAACAAGTTCAAATGTTCAAAGTTGGGATATCGGGAGAGGCGGTGGGCAATAGGGGGCGGAGGAGGGNGGCGGAGGAGGGAGATTGGGGGGAAGGGGGGGGGGAAAGACGGTTTAACTTTTGGCATTCAGAAATGAAGTTATTGAGGTGGAAAACTAAGTCGACATTGAGTTGACATTGTAAATTATCACCATCGAGTCGGTACGTAAGTTGCTAGCCCTATACTGAAGAGAGACCCAAACACCCAAATCATCAGATTCTAGATTCCACATCGTCCCACCACGACCTCTTAATCTATGGTCCGTCGTGACAAAACAAACTGTCTTATGTGCTTTATATTATACGGTGTTGATGCGAGTTCCTGTCTCAACACGGGCCATATCGAACGCCCCAACTTGGCCATGTTACAAGTATGGAGCCCATACTGTAGGAAGATCATCAGACTGTAGACCGCTCCATTTCCTTCTCCAGATGTAACTTATTTGTAGCGATTAATTGAATTTTCTTACTCTCCACGGGCTCCCGACCTAACCTCACGTGTTGGCCCAAGATATCGTGTCGATGGGAGAGTAAATCCATGGTATTTTCAGAAATTTTTTAGAGTCAATAAAGACTATTTTCGTTATAACATAATGGGCCGATGGTGCATTTTCACGTTGAACCATGTTCTTGTGGTAATGTAGTTTCATTCAAACACTGCGAAAAGTACGGTATCTCTTTGTGTGAGTGAGACAGGAGAACGGCATGAACATAATAAAGGATTGATTACATCAAAACCACGACTAAGAGCAATAAACTTTCCAAGAATGTTTGTCTTGATTTTGATTTAGTTTGTTTCAGTAAAATGGATGACATCATCTGCGAAATGCCTAAGTTGACGTGATACCTCTTTTGATAAATACAGTATCACCCTCTGTGAGTGACAGAGGAGGCCGGCCTGAACATAATAAAGGATTGATTCTCTATCAAAACAACGATTAAAGGCAATAAACTTCCCAATATCGTTTTTTAAAAAAAATATTTTGATGTAGCTTGTTACAATAAAATGGATGACACTTTTGTAATCTGCGAAACGGCTACGTCGACGAGATGCCTCTTCTGATAAATACGGCAACACCTTCTGTGAGTGAGGAGGGTGGCCTGAACATAATGAAAGATTGATTTTATCAAAACCATGACTAAAGGCGGTGAACTTCCCAAGATCGTTTGTCTTTATTTTGATTTAGCTTGTTACAATAAAATGGATGACAATTTTTGTAACCGGCAAGTTTTGTAACTGCGAGGAGATGCTCTTTTGATACGTACGGTCTCTCTTTGTGTGACTGAAAAAGAAGAATGACCTAAACATAATAAGTGATTGATTCTATCAAAACCACGGCTAAAGGCAATAAACGTTCCAAGATCTTTGTCTTGATTTTGATTTAGCCTGCTAGAATGAAATGGATGACACCTTTAAAACCTGCGGGACTTCTACATGGAACGAAATGCCTCTTCGACAAGTTCGATATCTCTTTGTGTGAGTGAGACGGGAGAACGGGCTGGACATAATACGTGATTAATACTATCAAAACCACAACTAAAGGCACTAAACTTCCCAAGATCTTTATCTTGATTTTTGAGTTAGCCTGTTAAATGGATGACACTTTTGTAACCTGGGAAACGCCTATATGCGACAAGATGCCTGTCTACGACGAAACGTGTGTATGCCAGCATCTTGCAGCTGACGAGAGTTTGTTAAATGTGCAGTAATGCCATACGTATTTGTCACTTCATCCAGGAGACTTTATTCATTTGAAGTAACTTACTTAAGTAAGTTTAACGATACATTAGCTAACTTCTGGCATCGAGTTGAAAAGTTAGTGAAAAGGGTCGTTTCCGCGAGGACTGATTCATTGCAAGTGAAAAAGAGAGAAAAGTGGTTTTATCCGAAAAACAAGTTAACAGGACATTTAGAAATGCTTCGTATAACAGGCAAGTTTTTTTTTTCGGATTACCGCCAGTCGCATTTCATACCAAGCATAGTAAACTGTATAAGAAAAAGAAGGGTCGTGAAAACCGCCGTTCGTAATATTGCTAGTCAGCATGACCCTGGGCATATATGGCAAGTTTTTTTTTTTTTTGAGGGAGTAGATAAATACAAGAAAGAACTATTATGAACGACACATTTTTATGGCTAGAACTAGGTGACATGTCACAAGTTTACCCGAGTAGCTGCAATACAGTGCGTTGTCTGCTGCAAGCATACCACAAGAATAGAATGGGCAAAGGAAAGTTTCGTACCATGAGCTTCTGCATCTTCTTGTCAGCAGTTAGTTTACTTAACAGGAATGCTTTTCTGTTGCACACCTAGATGAGTAAAAAATTTGGCGTCTTCTTTTTATGTGGAAACCACTTTTTCCGAAACGATAAATACTCTGCTCTCACCTACTGGGTCACGACTTATCAACCCTTATAATATATGGGTCAATGCCAGAATGCTCTCTTTTTTCAATACACCATTTTGTAATCCTATTATCTCAGTTAAGTTTCATCTGGTACGTGTTGTCTTTGTCTATTGTTGTTCCAAACTGATGCAATAGACAGCATGAACAAGATGATTACAGTTGTTCCACTCGCTTTTTTTTTTTTTTTTTTTTNTTTTTTTTTTTTTTTTTTTTCAAAATTTAAATGTGTTTTTCCGATGTGACTGATTTATTACATAGGACGCCTGGAGAGGGGGAAGTGCTTTGACTGAGAGGAGAAAGGTTAATTCTTATAGTTAGACTGAAATCTGGGCTCGGGGATTGGGGTAGGGAGGTAAAAAAAAATCTAAACGTTCCAACCTCAGACAGATTGATACCAACAGTCGTAGGCTAGCTGTAGATCTTACTAGAAGTAATTTTATTTTGGTAGAGGAGGGGGGATGGGAAGAAGGGCTTGGGAAATTAAAAGTAAAGAGGTGAAATAAAAAAGAAGTACTGGCTTACATAAATATATATATAATATATGTTAAAA
Source organism: Ellobium chinense (assembly GCA_033807755.1). NCBI lineage: Eukaryota > Metazoa > Mollusca > Gastropoda > Ellobiida > Ellobiidae > Ellobium > Ellobium chinense. The sequence goes on along the minus strand of JAWQUT010000037.1, from coordinate 500,593 downwards.
GATGAAATCCACCTTTATTTATTTAATCTAATACTAGACTAGAACATAATTCCGAACTCATCTATGACAAAATCATTGCTTGTCGTCGANCTCAAAACCAGGTTCTTATTCACATCTGAGAAGAATGGAGATAAAGGAGTAAAGTGCCTTTCAGTACACCACAACCTAAACCGCCCTGCCTGAGAGTCGCACCCACAAATCTCAGACTTGACAGTCTTCAGTTCATGAGAACCACCACTCACAAGCCACACGGTAACGCTGTCTCACTGTCCTGATCTCTCGTTTGGACTGTCACTTTTCTTGTTGACAAAGTTCTTCACTTCGCACTTTGCCACTGGTAGAACTTTGATGTCGCGCCTGCTATCTAATAAAAGGTCCAAAGGCTTCCGCGTCCTCTTCAGCACTGTCCATCGGTACCTAAACTTGTCTGATGTCTGTCTGCTCAAAGCCAGCATATTTTTCTGATGATGAAAAGAAAAATCTCATGCCAGCAGAAGTACACAGCAGGCGACAGCCCGGAGGAAAGGCCTGTGATTAACAGGGAGAGGGTAGGACAAGGAGTAATAAAGTGTAAGATGCGAAATTCCAGAAAAAATGTTGCGTCAGCTACGCTAATTTCTGAAAAGCTGTGACTCTACAACTGCTATAACAGGAGTTGATTTATTCTTTAAATATAAACCAAAACTCATTAAGCCAAAGCTTTTCAGCAACTAACGTAAACTGACATGGCATTCAGCTAGGATTTCCTTGATCGGAATATGACTTTCCAGTCAACAAATCCTGGCATGTTTTAGAATTCAGATCCTGTGAAAAGACTAGGATATTTGTACGGATACAAGGGATCCGTCAAATCATTTCGTATTAAGCATATTTATTTTGGGTTATTCATGATTATGTTCCTTCTCCTTTTATACCCAGAGTGGACCTTTAAGTCGCTATGAAAACACAGTGTCATGTAATATCACGATCTCTCACAAATCTAGTAATTCTAGCAACGCCCAAATGGCAATGTCATGATCACAAGTAGCAATTATGTAAATATGGTCCATAACATATTATATGCGTGTATGTGTTTGGGAAAACCAGGGCGGGGGAGAGGAGGAAGAAACTGGCTCCCAGACCCCTTTCATCTCTGCCACCGTTTTTTTTTTTTTGTTGTTGTTGTTGCTGTTTTTGGTTTCCTTATAAGCTCTGAAAAGCGTTAGGCCATGAAACGCTTTTTACAGATTAAACTTTTCCAGACCTGACAGCGAGCTAGGCTTCTAATCTCTACTCTCTAAAATATTATACAATATTTATGATGTCGATCAGAATAGAAATGCACTATCCACGGTTAACAAGCGAAGAGAGTTTAATAGATGAACAGGTTAGTATTGGT
>JAWQUT010000037.1:491715-494215 GCA_033807755.1 Ellobium chinense | reverse complement strand
CTCCACGAAACTACCGACTCTCATCAAGTGGCGACTCGACCTGAATCGGCCCGAACAATTGAGTGACTCGACACAGCTCTGGCGAAGAGTGACAGGTTCATTTCCAGATTGATATTTCAGATGACCCATCGAGTTCTGAAACCAGACAGAAGGGAGGAGTGGAGATGGGACGGGAGAAGAAGAGAGATGAGAAGAAGAACGGGAGAGACAGAAAACAATTGCTATGACAGATTATCTCATTTCGGACGGACATGGCCAGGAGACCAGTGACATGTTAGAACGAAGAGTGGATATATGGAGATAGGAAGAAAGAAAATAACAGAACAGTAAGAGATTTATTAAAATTTTGTACCGAGACAAAGGAAGTGACCTCATCTTTTTTAATTAACTGTGCATATACTGCTGTTAACGCAATCTTTTTTTAATAAATGAGAAAAAAAAATCTGTGTTTATAGGGACGATAAGGGGAGTTGNNNNGGGGGGGGGGGGAGAAGGTTAAGGGAGGGCAATATACACCGATTTGGGAAGGACCTGGGATGTGAATGAATGTGGATTGTTACCAAATAATTGTTTAAAAATCCATAAGTGTTCTTGGCTTTAATTTTTTTTTTTTTTCAGAAAGTCTGCAACGAAGTTTGAGGATTCATAATACAAAAACTCCTTGGTGGTACCTGTCTCAAATGTTTGTATATCCGAGGTTAATTGAAATGTCTGTTCACTAAAGAGGTTCATCACTTTTCATAATATAGTCAGGTTCCCGTAAAAATTAAGAAAGGGATATCTACATCTTTATATTACTATCGCCAGGGTGAATATATATCAATATTTGTACCCCTTATACATCAAATTTCATGCCTCATGGCACAGACATTCAACGATGACCTCTTATTTTAAGCTATATTTAATATAGGCTCAGTGAACGCGAAAGCCTACTGAAGTTAATTTTGATCATTGTGCATGTTCTTGTGAGTGACTGCAGAGAAGAAATTGGCAAGAACGAAGGAAAAAATTACTGTAATGCCTTAAAGAAGCGAATCGAATAAGACTTTGGGAACTTGAAGATGCTTAAATGGCATACAAAAGGCACTTCTTTCGCCGAGTCCTTCGGTTGAAGTGTGCCTTCTCGCTTCCCTCTGGACTAAGCCTCTGAATGCTCCAGCACAGAACAATTCTCCCGTTTCCATTACGCAATGCTTTTTATTGACAGGCTAAACTGCAGAGTAGGATTTTCGGGCTTTTGTTTATCTCACTCTTTTTCCTTCCTGTTCAGATCACGGTCTTTTTGGCTGAAATGTCGGATTTCGGAGCTTCTCTGTCGGATTTCGCCGAAATATTTTCAGGCCCCTCGGCTGAAAAGTGCATTTTTTTTTCCAGTTTGAAACAAAAAACATGGGCGAGGATGTATCTATATCTCCGTCCGTCCGTCCGTCCCTCCCTCCCTCTCTCTCTCCCTATCTACCTATCTACCTATCTACGGATCAATCTACCTATCTACGGATCAATCAATCTATCTATCTATCTATCTATCTATCTATCTATCTATCTATCTACCAACCAACCTACCTGCCTACCAACCTACCTATATACCTACCTACCTATCTACCTGCCTACCTACTTACCTACCTAGCTACCTACCTGCTCGCCCGCCTGTCTGTCTGTCTGTCTGTCTGTCTGTCTGTCTGTCTGTCTGTCTGTCTCTGTCTGTCTGTCTGTCTGTCTGTCTGTCTGTCTGTCTGTCTGTCTGTCTATTAAATTCAAAGCTGCATTTAACCACTTTTACAGCGTGTTTACATATTAGACTATAGGATTATTTTTACATGATACTCAGCAATTATTAACTCTGATTTGTACTTTGGATTGACTAGACTCCTGCACCCTTGACGCCCCAGACCCCAGGAACAAGGATCTGCCTGCGGGATGCCAATGTATCAAACATCTCTCTTGTGATCGTGTCGACGCCTCTGTCAGAAGGACACAGCACTGGATCCGCCCACAGCTCATGTGCCTACATCACTCTGATGAAGTCGGAGATGCCAATGCTCGCCAACAAATTAAAGGGGAAAGCACTTAAGCAGTCGAAAATCGAGTTCTTAAGTCAATAGCTGAAAAGTTTAAAGGTTGAAATCTCTTTCCTCGGTTCAGTTTCAGAATCACATCGTTGACGCTAGAGATGCCAACTCTCGAGAACAAATTAAAAGGAAGGCACTTACGTTTTCTTTTTTTTTATAATTTAAATCGCACTCTTTAAGTCAACAGCTGAAAAGTTTAAAGGTAGGCAACCATTTCCTTGGCTCACTATAAAAAATTCGCCTTTCCCACTACGGGCCTGTTTTTGCATGTTCTTGTTTCCTTTTGGGAGGGGAAGGGGGAGGGGGTGATTGGAGGGGAAAATGGTTCTTCATTTTTCGGCAAAAAGATTTCCCTGGAGTCGAATTATCTTAAACGGATTGTCAATTTTCCAGCACTTTTATCAGTCACTCGAATACTCCCCCTCCTCTTC
>JAWQUT010000037.1:460655-475710 GCA_033807755.1 Ellobium chinense | reverse complement strand
GAGGTCCTATCACAGCAGTCCCTCAATATGAGGAACTCGTATGGCGCATTTTGGAATAATTACAAATGTTATTAGAAATTAAACATTATCAGTTATAAAGTTGTTTCATAAGTGACATTATGTACACTTGTCGAGGAAATTGAAGCAACACAGCTAGAGAAAAACAGTTTTTTCCTTCTCCTGTAAAATCTGCCCGCGTGGCCGTACGAGGTCCTATCACGACAGTAGCGATATTAGACTTTCTTGACTAACGAAGGGCAGAAATTTCTGCAGATACTGGACACTTATTGTACTATGGACAAACATGATAGAGAAGATTGAAAGAAAGTTACAAGATTCATGATATTTGAGAGTTTGAGCATTAACGATGAGATCTCGTGCCATCGCACGAATTACATAAACCTGCAAGTTGAACGCTACTAAGTGTGCATCTAGTACTGATGCACTAATGTAATATGTTATATGCGCAAATTCTCAGATAATGGGTTTTTTATAAGTCTCGTATCTATTCACGCGACTTCACACTTCGCACTTTCTCTACTCCCCCGTGAGCATTCAGAGCCGCTGCCATTTATAGGCGCGGATCACTAGCACTCTGACAATATCTTCCACTGCCTAAAGCCAGCTACCCATTTTACAAACCGGTGGACTGAGGGAAATGTGTATGAAATATTATCCCAAGGTAATTACAGCACGACCGTACTTGGGAATCGAACCCGCGACTTAAATATCTTGAGTCCACGCGTAATTATTCGGCTATCGTTTAAGAAGTTTATAAACAACTTTTGGAAAACAATCGGGATTGAACATGCCGGCTGTACTCATGAAAATATAAGCGGTACGCCCACTGTATCAAAATACTATGTCAATGGAAATTACACCAAACAGTGAGCAACAAAGAGACAAGAAGACATGCTTTGGCTTGCTTTCTATGTTTATTATTCCCCCCCCCNCTTACCAATTTTCTTGATTTCCTCGCCTATACCTACTCATTTTATCTTCTCCAAGCAACCCATACACATGCATCACAATCACCTGTTATGGCCTTGTAATTATAAAAAAAAAATCTTTTTAAGACTCTCATTTTCTAATTTAATTCGCATTATAAATTAAATTACCTCTATTTCGAATCTGAAAAATGCATAAGATAAAACATTCCATTCATATTTCCCTCAGCCGTCAGTCTGTAAAATAATTATGTACTTGGCCGTGGGCAGTGAAATCTGTTGTATCAATGCTAATGATCAGCATCTGTGAAGTGACAGTGACACTGTATCTCTCAAGCGAATTCATAGAATTACTGGATGATATAGCCTGCTAAGGTGTGAAAATGTAAAGTTGCACAAATTGATCTTGGCCTAGATATTAGGCTAATTAAACTAAATTTTACTATCATTACTAGAAACGGCTCTTCACTCGCAGAAATGGATGGCCCCATACAACACTGACAAAGTAAACCCATAAAGAAAAAGGAAAATGATAATAATGTTCTGTGACCTCAGGGAAAAGGATTAATTTCCTCGATAAAGCCCATTATTCCCCTCTTCTCTCCCTTTTCTTGTGTATGCGGTTCGGATGGTGCAAAATTCCGGAGCCAAAGACACGGACCAGTTCGTTTTTGATTTACGCAATCGATCTTCCTACAGGAAGTGTACGGGTGTATTGCGTGCTCTGGAGAGGAGTGGAGTGCTTGTAAGCTATTCAACAGGTTTCCCTGAACGTTAATATTAACGTCATCACAGCCATCGTCACAGCGTTAGTACTTGCATAATGGTGTATGGCGGTACCTAAATTCCTCCTTTGGCTGGTTGCGACATTTTGGTCTTAATTTGCATTGCGTTAACACGCCTCTTTACCTTGAGGTAGCTACCACTTTAACGATGAATAAACGTTGAAGCTCAAGGAAAACTGTGGAGTCAATTTTTTTTTATTATATTAAGGGGAATAAAAGGCTTCAGAGCTGTACATTTCTTGATAGCCACAGTGGGTGGGAATTAAGATGGGATGAAGATGAAACACAGCGGAGTACTAAAGAGAGAAAAGACAGAGAGGATGAGCTGTATGCTACTGATATCGTACAACGAGTATACAGAAACATTTATAAACTCAAAGTCAAGGCGACCAGTTTGTGAGATGCTCATAATCGTGGTTAAAATTGATAATCTACTGTAGACCAATCCATCCATCCATCCATCCATCCATCCATCCATCCATCCATCCATCCATCCATCCATCGTCCATGCGCCCGTCAATCCGTTTACAAGTCTGTCCACTTGTATGTAAAAAAAAAAATATAGTCCAATATCTAGATTTTGTGATTCTCCATAATATTATTTCCACAAGCGTTTGGGGGTTGAGAGGGGGAGCGGTAGTGGGCGAGGGTCAGGGAGTCCCCAAAGAAAAGAGGAGAAAAACAAATAAAATAAAGAGAAAAGGAAAGAAGAGAGAGAAGAGAAGAGAAGAAGAGAAGAGAAGAGAAGAAGAGACAAGAAGAGAAGAAAAGAGAAGAGAAGAGAAGAAGAGAAGAGAAAAGAGAAGAAGAGAAGAGAAGAGAAGAGAAGAGAAGAGAAGAGAAGAGAAGAGAAGAGAAGAGGCATGGGGGAGGGGGGCGCCCTCAAGGAATGGTTTTGTGAAGAGCCCAACATGAGATATTATGATCCTACCTGCCACGTTTCACAACCATATTATACACTATCAATACTGTGACAATTTCTGAGGCTAATTCTGCCATTTTTGGAGGGCAAGTTTTATGTCCTCATGCTTGTGAAAGTGACCATGTGCCAGAACATTTGCACTGTGCAGCAGCTGAATAAACAACTTCGTGAATGTGACGAGAGGCTGGTCGTATCAATGACAATAATTTCTTAAGTAACATCAGCCGCTCTCATTTCGTGAGCAGCCCCCCAGGCGCGCTCGATAGCAGGTGAATAAAAACGTTACAAAAGGGCCCGTTAACAGCCATGAAGTGAGCTAATATTTACCTCTGTTTGTGGGTTCGGGCATTGATCCGCACCCGTGAACCGGGACGGTGCAGAAACGTTTTTGATCTCTGACGGCAGGGGCGGATTCCATGGTTTTTTTTTTTTTGTTAGTAGGAGGAGGAAGTGGTGTAAAAAAAAATGATTCCCCAATCAAGGTCTGTTTTTAGTAGTTGCGGGGCAGTGTGGTCGAGTAGTTATGGCGTTGGCGCTAACGATCAGAAGGTTATGGCTTCAAATCCTGTTATGGTCCTATTGTGAATGCTTTGGAAAGTCATCTCATTCATGTCGAATTGATTGTGTAGATCTGTCCGTAAAAACGGCCTGGTATTTTCGACTTCAGAATGTGTAGGCATGAAAACTTGTCATTTATCTAATTCGAGCCTGGTGAGAGAGGTGAGGGGCTGGGTGTTGCTCTGCCGTGGCTAACAATGACTGTGTTATAGATCTGGTTTGTGAACTGCCCTGATTACTTTGTATACATTACGATGAATGAAATGTAGAAAATTGCATGGCAGTGTAGAAACATTTTCTTCTGGGTAATGAATGAAGGTTGAATTTTGCTTTAAAAAAGTATCTATCTATCTATCTATCTATCTATCTATCTATCTATCTATCTATCTATCTATCTATCTATCTATCTATCTCTCTCTCTCTCTCTCTCAAAATGAGAGAGCAGCTTAAGCCGTTGCCAAAGCCGAAACCTGCACAGAAACACAGATACACCTCTAACACACACTCACACAAAAACAAACACGCGTAAAAGAAGAGTTAGATCTACGCCATCCCATCCAAGGGATCCATGAAAGGGCTATCTAACGCCATCAAACTGTCAAAGATCTATTGGCCCCGGCGGCTCTTCATGACAAACGTCAATGGCTTCCGTGGCAAAAGAGTTGTCCAAATAACACGCCACAGACAGCAATATTGTCGCTTTGTAAAGACTCTGATAGAAGTCATGTTATCGTGCAGAAGTCGTAGTTGGTCAGACCTCAAAGAAGTGAACCCTGAGGCTCACAATATTGGTAGTTTCGGCCAAAAAAATGTATTTGATGTTTAATGATATCCGTTGGATCTTCGTATGTCTTTTTTCCCCTGTCAAAACAACAAAAAAAGCCTATCTTAAGAATTTGATTACGGTTATATGTCACAGAGCATATGTCAGCAGTCTGTCTCACAGCAACAGGACACCATGGTTCGCAATATTGGTAGTTTCGGATAAAAAAAAAATATGTGTTTAATATTGCCTGTTATCCGGCGGAGTCACGCATTAAATGAAACGCCTTTTTTAAAGAATTTGATAGCCACGTCAGTTTGTGTAAGTCCTACAGTCAATCCTCAAAACAACAGAACCTCATGGCTCATATTTGTTAGGGATCTAGGTTGAGATCGAGTCGTTTCTGGGAAAAAGGGAGTTGATGTTTGTTATAATTCGGTGAGGTTAGGTTTGTTTTTTTTAAGAAAATAATTTTGTAAAGAAACTGATAGCATGATGTCATTTGACGTAACTCAGTTAACAATTCTCAAAGAAGCTACACTCCATCGCTCACAGCAGGGACACAAGTGTGTTTGATTTTTATTGTTATCCAATGGAATTACGAGTTTTGATTAAAATGGAACATTCTGTCTAGAGAACTTGATAGGGGTTAGATTTCACTAGGCATAAATCCGCAGTCAGTTCTCAAAGCAACGGAACCCAGTGCACGGCTCAAATTTACTATACTCCTGTAGTTTCTGGGGAAATTATGTTTGATGTATGCTGTAGTTATCCAATGAGGTGTACTATTTAATGACAATGCCGAGGAATTGATTATTTTTACTCTTGAATTCATTTCCTATGGCAGAAATTAAGCATTATCTGAACCATAAACAAAGCGTGGTGCGGCGGAAATAGATCTTATTTCTACTGAAAACCGGTTTCAGATAGCATCTAACGTATCCCTAATGGCTCTCATCGATGAAAAATATATGTGATGGTTGTTTTGAAATCTTCAGATAGGGCAGCCTGTTCTAGGGGACCACTGTCAAACAACCAGTCATCAATATTAAGGCACAAACCGTCCAAAACTCATCAATGGATAATAATATATAACCTGTAGAGTGTATGGCGTGTGTAGGTGTACCCTTGTCTGTGTGTGTTTGCTTGTAAAGTTGCTGAAAATAACTCAGAACTTTTGTCATTCCTGGGCATCATGACTGGAACGGTGGTGAAACCTCATGAACATAATATGTCCATTAACAGGCGCGAGTTTTTCAGTTGTTATTGTGAAAACAGACATGGGATGGGCCTCTGACCCATGCCTGGCCAATGAACAGAGGTGAACCAAAATAAATTTTTTTTAAAAAGCTAAACAAGAAGCAACTCAGGATTTTTCTCATTCTCACTCCCTTTCATTCCGTCTCTCAGTTTAGTTGTTCTGTTTCTGTTTTTAGGTATGAAGATGTCAATAGCACCTGGCATAAAAATATGCAATTCTAAATAGTCCCTATAATTTAATCAGAAACTGGCCATGGGGAGGGGGGTAGAGGTTGGATTTTAATTTCAAAGGCTTAGATAGGTGCAAATAAATGTGTAGACTCAGAATAGGTGAGGTTTAGTCACTCAAGTATAAAATTTGTGACTGTTGCCAAGTGGGTAAGGTTACCCTGTTTACCAAGTGAAAAAGCCTAAAATATTAGGTTGTCTGCTTCACTGCCTAAGTTTTCAAAAGCTAACTGGTTCAGGGGCATTTTTCTTTGTGTCAAAATTTAAAGGAAGAGCGAAACAACATGTTTGGAAAGTATTTTGACACGGCACCCCAGGATAAGTTAATGATAGGTGTAAAACCTAATATAGCCAATAGTGAAAAAAATATTGGCATTTTCATACCTTTATAGCTGTTGGTTCTCGGAATTCTTTTCACTTGCTTTTCAAGGTAGGTCTCTCATTTTAGTTGTCAGTCATGAACATTTTTTCTAGACATGGAACGTCGACGATATTTTGAAAATAAATGAATTATCTAATTTTCAGTAGTATTATGTGAAAGCTAGGCAGAACCATACAGGATTTTAAGGTTGTTTTTGCTTTAAGTTTTTTGTTTTTGTTTTTATTTGCCTTTGTTCATATGGCAGGCATGGGTCAGAGGCCCATTCCATGTCTGTCCTTACAATAACAATCGAGAACTCGCGCCTGAATATGGACATAGGCCTAAAATGTACATGACGTTTCACCACCCTTCCAGTCATGATACTCGGGAGTGATCTGTTTTTGCTTTAATTTAAAACTAGACTATGTGCTTGGACAGATTGCACAGGGTAGTTCACATATTTATGAAGATTCTCTTACCTTCCTCTTGCCAGAACATTGTGCATCCTTTCATGATTTTTATATATCTGAAATTTGATGTCTATTCACTGCAATGTGTGCAGCTGTTTTGATCATTATAAAACCCACACTTCATCTTCATTTGCTTTATTTCTCTTTTTCAGCTTGTATTTACTCGACAGACAAACTTTTTTTTATAAGCAGAGTAAATGCTGTAAACTACAAGAGAAGTCTTGCTCATTGTTGTAGATCTTGCAACTGTTGGTGGAGAAAATCGTACATTAGCTCACAGTAGCAAATCGGAATATAAATTCTCAGAACATGGATTCTGAACACACATGCATTAAGTTCGGGATGAGCACAGAGGGTTGAATAATATTTTTCATATATACACCATGTGTTACTCATTGTTTATTAGTTTTTTTCTTGTGAAGCTCGCCTTAGATTTCGTGTGATGATGTGGTCAGTCAGTGGATCCACAGCAGGGTTGTGCGAATTCACTAAAAACGTCAGTCTGGATCAATCAAATTCAGTTTAGTAAAGGACAAAAGCCCTAAGATCAAGTTAAGCTCAGATGAGATCTCATTTAAGCTGAGATGTTTTCAGATCAGATCACTTCTCCTTGGTTTTGGAAATTGGCAGTTGGTTCTGATTTTCGCGGTGGATGTGACTGAAATGACAGTTAGGTAGAAACTTGGAAGTATAGATCAAAGACCCAAAATGGTCACATTTCAGATCCAGATCAGTTCATCCAAAATACGGTAGCTATTAAGATCAGATAAAGTTAGCATGAACTGAACTTACGTTCGCGAACTGCGTTCATAATATCACATTTCTACGCAACCCTAGTCCGCAGTTCAACCTGGCTCACTGCTACAGAGCTCAGGCCTCCCACTGTTTTAAACATGAAGATAGCATTCTTTTATAACAAGTTCAAGTTCAAGTTCAAGTTCAAGTTCAAAATCTTTATTAGGCATACACCAAACACTTTGCTTCACACTTACACTATGTGTTAATTAAAGCGCTTTGTTTCCACATTATTCTTGCATTGCCTCACAGTGAGTTAGACACTAGAGTCCAGGCTGATGAAATGATGAAGATCCTGAAGGTGATTGATCACTTGACTCATTTTTATATCTGGTAATGGCTTTCATTAATTTTGCGTGTGCCATGCAGAAAGGTCCTGGGGCTGACCTGTCCTCATTAATCAGGATAATGTTCTCAAACACTGCTTCAACATTACGAGGAGGAGACTTCAGGTGATTATAGAATGACAGTCGACTCCCGTTTACTCGCAACTCGTCGGAAGCATGGAAAAAGTTGCGGTTAAAAGGTGTGATTATTTAATGAGTTTTCTGTAGCGATGTAACACTTTTTAATGTGGAAGATGTTGTGATTAAGCTTAAGGTGCGATTATCCGGATTGAAATTAATAGGAGCTAGCTGTATTTTTCCCAACCACCTTCAGTCTCAGCATGATGTTAAAGCCTACAAACTCGTTGCTGAAAATGTAGCTGAGTAACTTCTCCTATGAAGAGCACAAATTTTCCAGGTCGGTGACTACACATAATATTCCAAATCAGTGCTATGCCTTAAGTATTGGCCATTTGCCTTCAAATTTACACTGGTGTGCTAGGAAATGGTACGCGCCATTCCAGAATACTACCATCAGTCATTATGACGTTCTTACACAGTGACGCTTAGCAATCCTGAGCGAGCTTATTTTTCATTCACGGAACTTAGTAGAGGACAGCCAGGAGCCATTAGCGAAATGCTTAACACTTACTTACTCACTCTTAAGCAATGAGTATCGTTTATGAAAAGTACCCAAGTATATATGTTACAGCACAGAGAAAGACGAACTTTACGACCTAACTTTCTCAACGACCCTTCTCCAAGCAAGACCCTTGTAGAGGTCTCTCTTCACGATAACACAAAGATACAGGGATTTTTACATTCTCCAACTTTGGAAAGAGAAAAGGAGAGAAGAGAGAACTGGCTCTTGGGCCTTCTCCAAGCTCTTTCTCTCTTTGTTACGTGCCTGGAGTGAGGCTTTTTGAAAACATCTTACTGTAGAGGGCAATGAACCAAAACTCTCAGAAAAAGAAAGACTCAAGAAATTATCTCACTCTAACGCTTCCAGCAGACCACTCTTTTACACTCTATAGGGGATTCCCCCAAAAAGGCAGTCATCATCTTTGTACGCCCTTCTTAAAGTAAAATTCTGACAACATGGCCGCTGGTTTACCTAATGGCCAGTAAACTCAGTCTATCGTCTCAGTCTCATAATCAGCTTTGTTTTGCTTGAAATGATAAATAATGCAGTCTGTCGAAGTGCTCTGTCAAAGAAGTATCAAGGTTCTGGCGACTCCCTGGTAAGGGAAAATGAAAAGGGGAGGGAGAGTGGCAACCAAACTCGTTATAATTATTTACACGCCTTCAAACCACCACTCTTATAACAAAATCACTGTGATTAGATTTATCAAGAAATTTGGTCTCATATCACCAACTTGGCAACTCTTGTTCTGCAAACTTTACAGGTTTATCTAGCAAGCCGCGATAATAATTTAAAAAAAAAATGGAACACAGGGGTGGGGTTTCCTCCCAAGACTTTGCTTACGGCAGAAAACTATTTATAAAAGAAAATAATTTAAGGTCACTCGGACTACTAAACCTGAAAAGGATCACCTTTAAGGTCAAAGGAACCAGCATACAATTCTGGGGAAAAGTAGATGGCAGTGGAATAGCTATTCAAATATCAAATGAGTTTTGTTTTTTTTGCTTTAAAATGATTCGATCCTTCAACTCTTGCAAAAGAATTTATATGCCCACGACCTCCCACCCTCCCAACTACCCCCTTCCGCAAAAATTCTCAACATGTTCCGACAACGACCTGACAATGAAATACAGATGCCATTCCTTTTTTATCCCAAGATGAATATCTAAATCAAGTCATAACAATTTCAAACTCTTATCTTATAATTTCCAGCTTCATTCAATGTCATCGCCCTTGCCTAGGGTCGAGAATGTGGGTGGTTTGTCTTCAAACATAGCATCAAAATGGCATATGTGTTTTTGCTTGTTAGCATAAGAACGTGGCTATAGCTGACACTGACAGCCCGTGGTGATGGCATTGCGTAGGTGTGATGACAATGGACTGCTCCTTGAAAGATCTGCACACACCACGCATAGGCAGAGCAAGGAGGGAACTTACATCGGGTGTTGGGAGGAAAGTCTTGGCGGTCCTTGCCCTAGAATTCGGATCTTCTTAAAGCTTAAGCTGATCTTGAAGACTATGCTATGCTGGAGGTATCGTTTCCTCCCATCATCTCCAGCGCCCTCGCGTTCCCTCCACATATTCGCCCGTCTCCTTTCCCGTGAAACAATTTCGTCCGCCTCTGAGAAGACTAACATCAATCTTGCTATATAGTATTGATTTCTGAAGTTGGTTTAGGCAAATGTTTCGTCCAGGAGAGTGCATTCACCGTAAAAACCATTGTTCCACCGATAGTAATGCAATATCATTATTCTGTAAGTTGAGATACAGCGCAACTGGACATAGAAAAACTTCCTCCACACTAAGTAAACATTTGTATCAATCAATTATTCATATACGAGCGTATTCCTTTGCATGCAAGTGATGTCACACGATACGCAACAAAGCAAAATCAACTCAACAATACGCGTGCGGAGGGCATTTCCTTCTTTACTGTAGGTGGCGCCTGGTGACGCTATTAACCGGAAGTTATTGATGAAATAAAAATGTCAATTTGTATGTCTCAGTTTGTTGCAGAAAGCAAATTTCAAAGAAAAATCAAATCAATATAATCTCCCCGCCCCCTTTATTCCTAAAGTAATGGAAATTTTACGCAGATTTTGATGTCACTTAGGTCTAAAAATCGAAATAGCTTGTTAATGTTTTGCACTGGATTATTAATCGTCACCGCTAAACATAAATACAGAATGATTTAAAGAAACTCTTTAAGTTGATTGAGACCTTGCGCATTATCGATGGGATCTCTTACCATCATTGAGAATTACAGAAGTGCATCAGTGCTGAATGTAGATCTAGTAAAACTGGCCCTATGTATCACTGAATGTTATTTGTCCTGGTATTCAGATAGACAAGTAGGTAGTTAATTGAAAGACTAGTGTGCAGACAGGCAGAAAGTACGATAGATAGGTATTTACATAAACAGCCAGATATTCTGAACGGCAACAAAGACAATGATTTAGTTAGGTGAAAAAACAACAAGTTTATTTTTTATCACAGAAAAGTTGCATGCATCAAAAGTTGAACTGTCGGTGTCGTTTCATTAAAAGTACAGTACAAGTATATAAAAAGGACAGTGACCTGGAGTGTATCAAGAAGTGGAAGAAACATTAGTAAGAAGATGACAATACTAATAAGTTTGTAACAAGGTAGTAGCAATAATACCAACAATAATGATAATAATAAAGGTAGTAATGACAGTATCATTGTAACAGAACTAACACTCAAAACAATAGCAGTAACAGTATATTCATAGTAGGAGTTCTGACGAAAGTAGTAACGAAGATAACAATGCATCTCATAGAAGACAATGGTTGGATATTTTTTTAAAATGCAAAAACGTGAAAGAAGGAAATTTCATATTACCTAAAAAGTTTCACAAATTACAGGTTTCTACGTCATAACCCTGAAACTACCGTACTCGTTAACTTGTACTAGTCCCAGTACTGCAGCAGCAAACAATCACTTTTAATTCAGATAATCCAAACATGAACATATGTACTAAAATGATTAAAGTACAGTTCTATATATACAGTGCAGCTAATCTTTAAGTTATTTCACCACGTAAGAAAACATTTCAGTATTGTAACATGACTCAATATAGGAACCATAACTCTGCTCGAGAAATATCACCCCTTCGCGCATGGTACTCAATGCGCGTGGGTCCTCAGTGCGCATGGTTCTTCAGCGCAAATGGGCCACCATCGTGCCTGCATTGCACATTAGATAACACTCTTAAGTGTGTCGGCTATTCTACGATCAACAGTAAATTGTCTATACGGCAGTGAAAATGAACACACAATCCAATTCTATGAGACTGGTTGGTTGAAACTATTGTCTACCGTTTAAGAAAGAGATGACGCGTATTCGTTCAAGGGACCCATAGTCTACGGGGAGGAGTAACATTTCTCCATTATTCAGCTTAACTAACATAATAATGTGCATTAACAGGCCTACCTTAAAAGTACATGCTATATCAAGAAAATGTCAGCCTTAAAAACCAGATCAAAGAGTCATTCCAATCAAAGATTCTAGGCTTAAAAAATAAAGAAATGCTCAAAGCTCACCCAAACAAACAAACAAACAAACAAACAAACAAACAAACAAACAAACAAACAAACAAACATACACGTTACTTTTTTTTTCAAACGCATGTACTGTATATCTTAAGTTCAATATTATTCAGCTCAGTAAACACAATTAAGTCAGCCAGTGTCTTATTAGAGAAAATCCACTGCCTCAAGCATTTCAGTTTTCATCATTTAGCAAAGGAAGGCATTGAATCTAAAAAGCCAGTCTCACAATATTGTACTCCAAATCAGCAACACGCTCAGCTGCCAGTAGGAAATCGGGTCCACATGCCCACACATAAATAAGACAATGTCATCTAGGCTAGGACAATCTGCTCTTAATAATTGCAATTCCTGACGGGCATGTAAAAAGTGTGATTAAAAGGTATTGTGAATTTTACAGTGACATAGTCTAGTCTACGCGGAAAGGGCGACATCTTTCTATAACTTAGCTGCTTTAACTGTACGTAGAGAATGAGGGAGAATTCTACCACCTCTATGATGTTGTGATTGTTTATTGTCCTGAAATAGCCAGGAAAAGGCCTACAAATGAAAAAAAATATTCAATCTTGAGTCGTATGTTTAAGTGGAAGTTGCGAAAGTTGCGATTAAGTGGAGTCCATAGTACTCATTCACTCTCAAGAGCATTAACCGGGAGGGGAAAAGCCACCTGAAAGTAATCTGGTTAAGATGGAAATTTGGATTTGGTACACTAGCCCGAACCCAATAGCGCCGACCCTTATGAACCTTTAAGCAAATGTTCGAGCGATTCATAAATAAAACCGGAAGAAAGAGACTCGTGTCAGCCAATGAGAGCGAAGGTTTCACATAGCAGCGTCCAGTCATATTCTTTACACAGTTACGATCTGAATTTCATTCACTATTTCTCGAACATTGTGTTCACAGAAATCCGGAAGTAGGAGAAGTATCAGCCATTAAAAGCCAGATTAGTACAGCTGCTAAACCGCGAAAAGGGCGACTTCTGCATTTTGGTTAAAACTATGAAAACTGGCACCGTGGTAGATGGACAGTTTAGTTCATTGTATTCTGAAAAACTTACTCATAGATTCAAATAATGTCGTCAGAAAAGATTTGACCAATATCTGCATTTCATCTGATTTGTGGAGTACAATCACTTATGTTAACATGGACGAATATATGTTAGGATAATTCTACGAGGATAACAGGAAGGCAGAAGCGACTACAGTAATAGAATGCCCTCTTTATAGTGAAACTGGTGCCCGTACCACATCAAACTCCTGCCAGGTCCATATAAAAGGCCATGGCTCTACATACCGTTACAGTCGGTGTTGCCAGGTTGGCTCCTAAAGCTCCAAATTTGACTACTTTCCGGGTTCTTTAGCGTATTTGTTTTTACGCTGTGGCTCAGTGGCAACATTCTGGTTGTTTTCAGAACACTGAAATTTTTTTCTGTAATTTCTTTACATTTTATCATCATTTCCAAGTGTAAGCAACATGTAGTTTTCTTTGAAAACATGGGTCAAGAGAACTTAAAATGAACAAGTGAAACTGAGATGGGATATTGTTTTATATTTCTGTCATTTCTTGCTTTTAAAAAGTTAGCTACTTTTTGGCTAGATTTGAGGGTTTCATGGCGACTGTTTTTGGTAGCTTTTTCAGGTTTGGTTTGAATCTTTCAAAAAATCTGACATGACAACACTAGTTACAGTACTGCTCATGTTACAGTGATGTATTATCGATCATATTGTTATTGAACAGTAAGGGTCTCTCACTACCAAGAATAATGTTCCTGTCTGCATTATAGAGGCCCACAAAGAACAGAAGTATAAATTATTAAAGCAAACTACCGCAGTAATAGCGTTCCCTTTTGTTCCAACCGCCAAGTCTCCACAACAGCTATACTAGACTTTAATGTTGTCCAGATTGACACAGAATGCTGACTCGGTTATATGGCCTGGTTCTAAGTACAGTTGGTGTCACACAAAGAAAGTAGAAAGCAGAAAGTCATGGGGAAAAAAGTTATACCAGACGGCTTTTCAGCAATGAAAGCATTGAAGCAAAGAAATGATACACAGAGAAAGGATAAGCCGCAAGCCATCTACTGCACTTAACAAATCGTTCTTACATACACGGTCACACAGATAAAGCAGAAAGCCCATAGTTGCTGGTTGCCAGCTCTGCGCAGAAAACCAAATGTTGCTTCTATTCTTTCATTTCCCTCTTTACTAAGCTGCGAGTATAAAAGTAACATTGTTTTCTATTCTCAGCCACATAAAGCCGTGACTTTTTACCAGTGGCTACTGACGTTAGCCTTGCAAAAAACGACTTCACAACTTTATGCTAAAGCTTGACAAAAATATAATCTTTACTTTCTTCTAAAGACTCTTGAAGAAAGGCTTAAGACTAGAAGATTCTCTGTGTGACACTGGGCAAATAAATGAAAAGTAGAGGGCACAAAATGTGCTGAGCTGAATCATTTATCTACTCAAAATGAACCTTCCTCACCAAGTATCTGATTAATACATAGAGAGAGTGTTTAATGCTGTTCTGAATCCAGAAATCCACTCAAATCACTTGCGCTCTAGGCCCTCCAGGGTCCCGAACACGTTTGTTTTGGTTCTCGCGAGTGAACGAAAGGGGCGGTCCTATTAAGCTGTGGGCGGTCCCTTGGAGATTCTAAGCAACAAAATATCAGCCTCTTAGCAAGCCACTGCTACTGATGCGGAAGAGCTAGAAAAGGGTGCGTTGACTTGCGAGTAATGTTTACTCTACATATATCCCTCCCTCATTTATTAGCGCACATTCCACCCTTGATTTTTTTCCAAAATTACTTCCGTTACAAAGCCGCTGATAAGACTTCCCAATAGGAAATTTGAAACCACAGACGGTGGCCGCCGTATTGCCGAACTCCCCGTTTCGGTGATGGCAAAAGATATCAAATTTCAAACCAAAGTCTAGGAGGTGCTACTACTGTGCAGCGACAAAACGTTCCCTTAGACAGGTCAACTGAACCTAAAACAACAACAGCAACAACACCTCATACCCCCTTCCCTACCAGGTCAAGGCTGTGTGAAAGATAACAACGAAGAGCCACAAAAATATTTCATAATAATATACACAGATAACCATACCCTTTCCAGTGTTCAACCTATAATCTTACCCCTTCTAGCACGAACGTTAAATCTCTGTCTGTGGAAGTATCTATTATAGCCAGAAAGTAGAAGAGATATTCCAAGGGAGAATCAATACTCAGCCTCCCAGAAAAATTCATTTTCCCAGGGCGACTCATATTTAGGATATATGTATCTCAAAACGGAAACAGATATTATACAGGGAGAAATACTGAAACCTTGACCTTCTTTTTGACAGGGACGCATGTACCATTCTCCTGACTTTTGGTATTGGGCAGAGGAGAGGGAAGAATCTACAGATCAAGCCCCGCCCCAAGG
>JAWQUT010000037.1:432567-452824 GCA_033807755.1 Ellobium chinense | reverse complement strand
GGGGGGGGGGGGGGGTACTCCCACAGTGATGTGCATGAGGCAGTAACAAAAGGAAATAACTAAGAATGAAGCTAAAATAGTGTAGATTCATTATCTGGTTGTTACATATGTAACTTTCATACGAATATCCTTATCTGTATAGCGTGCTGTTGCTGTACCTCTTCCAATGGAACTACTCTGTTCTTCGCCCACATACTATACTTGTGGTCTAGGTTTCAGTTCAACACACCTGTTAAACTTGTAACAGCTGATACTGTTTTTTTTCTTTGGTTGAGGGGCTTGGGGGAGGGGGGTGAGGCATCAAACACTATTTGTGGGATTGTGCAGATCCCCAGACTTTTCCTCCCTCCTTATGTACGCCACTGAATCTCTACCCAAAATATCATGTCTGGCTTACGTGAGCACTGATTTACAACGTCAGGAAATCAATGTATAAACTGCGGATGTTGTCATTCCTAGCTTTTCATCTTTACTTTCATGTCTCCAAAGACGCGAGGCTGAAATGTCCCGTTCGATAACGAGAATTTACGTACATGGGATTGAGCAACTCTTTTAAGATGGGGGGTGAAAAAGGGCGAACAGATAGATCATAGGTGCAGGGAGGGGGGGCGCAAGAACATTACATATAATCATCTTCCACCTCCGGAACCATTACGAGAACTGTGAGTGGTTAGTACCCCAAAAAACAGTGCTGCTCATATCCATTCGCGTCTATACGCCATCAATTACATTTTCCTCAGTCCACTCGTTGTTAAACCGGGTACCTGGCTATAGGTAGTGGAAGATTTTGTTAGAATGCTAGTGATCAGCGCTTGTATGTGGCAGCGACACTGAATGGTCACCAGGGAGTTCAGTCTTGGTCCCATTTTTTTTTACACGTCAGGTCTTTTGGAAACGGTTCAAATTCACTGGGATAGCCATGTGGTTTAAATGTTTGATGCCCAGTTACCAAACCAACGTTCTTTGGAGAATTGTAAAATACTTTAAAAGTAAATGGGGTGAAGACATACAAGACTGAGTAATTTATGTTTCGAAATACTGAAGAAATATAATTCAGAAATTTGAGCCAAAATGGGCACCCTCTGGCAAGGAATTGTAGAAGTGGGGGGGGGGGGGGGAAGGGGGGAGTGACAAGCAGAGAGTGTAGTTTGAGAAGGTGAGTGATTACAGCAGTAATGTCATGATTTGTGTGTCAGTTTAACTCTCGAAAGTCTGGGTGTCAGCTAGATGAGAAAGTGGTAGGTGAGTGGCAATAGTGTGCATGAGGAACGCGGTATATGTCTTGGCAGTGGATTGTACTCATGTAATATTGAATTGTAATGCATTATATTGGCCTATGACCTAATAAAACTTGTAAAGCTGTGAACGCAGTGCTTGAAGACAGAGTATTAAAAAAAAAAAGGAAAAATCCATATCAACATAACTACCTGGGAATACCCCGGTGAGAAATCTCTCATCATAGCACAATAAAACAACACGAGGTGCTAAAGCTGCTGATGCAGAACACATTGAGCCTGCACATTATGAAGGAAATGTCCGTGAGAACAGGACATCCAGCATCCAAAACATTGCTCAAAGACGGTAGAATGACTCTATTGTCTTAGGCCTTGTTATACATCAATGCTGCGCTGCGCTTGACGTCACCTGTCCACACTGCTCTCTATAACTTTCCCGTTCCAATATCCTTGTGTTCCCACTGCTCCCAATAACCTTCCCGTTCCAATATCCTTGTGTTCCCACCGCTCCCAACAACCTTCCCGTTCCAATATCCTTGTGTTCCCACCGCTCCCAATAATCTCCCCGTTCCAATATCCTTGTGTTCCCACCGCTCCCAATAACCTTCCCGTTCCAATATCCTTGTGTTCCCGCAGCTCCCAATAACCTTCCCGTTCTAATATCCTTGTGTTCCCACCGCTCCCAATAACCTTCCCGTTCCAATATCCTGGTGTTCCCACCGCTTCCAATAACCTTCCCTTTCCAATATCCCTGTGTTCCCACCGCTCCCAATAACCTTCCCGTTCCAACATCCTTGTGGTCGACTTATAATGACACGTTGCTTTCAGCAGTGTCTTTGACAAGGAATGCATTATTTCGTACAAGCGAGTAAAGAAGAGGTTGAGTAAACCGAAAATTTTGTTCCAGAATCGTTGGCAATACATTATTTTGTAAGTTAGTGAAATTATTTCGTGATAGGAGCATGACATTTTTATACTGACTTCCATAATCAAATTATTCATTTGAAAATATCAAACAAAATAAGTCAACGGCATGTAGGTGTCTACTTAAGACGTCGTATTTTATAATATACCAACCAAATTAAAATCCAGTTTTTTAATTTCTTCACATCCATCAGGCTTTTTGCATTCTTACCCATGGACGTATGCTTAACGCCAACCATTACAGTTTTCACCAACTGATAGTGACCACTTTGGGCTCAGTGCAAATCAAGTTGACAGGTGAGTGAGGGATTCTGTAGTTGCCATTATACGTTAAACTCTGACTTGGCACCTTCTCTGTACAGTCTCAGACAGAAAGCAAAATGTCTCCGGAGAAAACAGAAAATGAGCATTTGTTGAGAAGCGTTTAGCTTGTAAGCTTAGAGTCTGGGGCATAGAATAGCCTACAAAATAAATGACATGCGATTGGATGGCTGATCAAGGAATATTAATTTGGAATCAGAAAGCAGACTACAAACCTTCTACAAGTACGTAGCCCGTACAACAAAACAGAAATGATATAGGTAATCACAGATCTAGGTGATAATAATAACAATAATTATAATAATAATAATAGCCATCACAATAATAATAATGCGGTTTATAAGTCTCGTGTCCAGGCTAATGCCCACTCACGCGACCTCACACTATTGTTACCTCAGCAGGCCTAATCATTCTAGGACTTTCTCAGCTCTCTGGGGAGCATACAATGCCGCTGCCATTTATAGGCGCTGATCACTAGCACCCTGACAATATCTTCCACTGCCTATAGCCAGATACCAATTTTACAGACTGGTGGACTGAGGAAAATGTAAATTAAAATGCTTTCCCCGTGCACGTACAACATGACCGTGGTCGGGAATCGAGCCCACGATCTTTAGATCTTGAGTCCAACGTCATAACCATTCGGCCACGCTGTTCCACTTTCCTCATTATATCGCATATTATCTAAACATTAGTTCAACGGTGTTCAGTCTCTCCCGGCTGAAAAAAACAGCAGCTGCCTTCATTCCTTCCACGCTGTACTTAGACGATGACGCATGGTTCTAGTATTTCAATCAATCTTGTGTACCCACACGAAATCTACGCCCCTCCTGACCCCATCGAGAGACCACCACAGCCCCAGTTTGAATTTCAGTGACATTGATTTCTGGTGTCGCGGAAAGCGGTCCGTGGAGCGGGGGTTACGGTCAGTGTAGAAAGGAGGAAAACGGGGTTACGCATGTACTGACTGTGGTGGCAGAGGGAAAATAAAGGTTCTACCTGTTACACAGATAAAATTTACTCCGCTTAGTCGCAATCAGGATAACTGCAACTTCCGCTTAATCGCAAAATTCCCACAAGAAAATGCTGTATTTCTGAATAAAAGTCATTGGATAACCCGCAGATTCTTTTAATCGCAACTGTTTATGTCATTTCGAGGAGTTGTGATCAAGCAGACGACTTAACCAGCAGGTCTTGTACGAGCCCTGACTAACAGTGGGTCTGGGAATTGCGAGTGCCGCTAGGAAGTTGATGGAAAAATTATGGAAAGACAAAGCTATGTGCAGTGCCGCATTTACCATAGGGTAGATGGGGCAGATGATTCAGGGTACGCCGCCAGTCAATGACACCTGAAGCCTAGCAAAGGCGTTTCATCTTTGATCATGGTGGGTGGGGGGGNGGGGGGGGGGGGGGGGGGGGGGGAGCAGCGGCATTATTTGTCCCAAGTCGTCCCAAGTTCCCATTTCCCATGTTAATTCAGTCCTGGCCTTATGGGACAAGTCCACATTTTGATTGGGGCAAAGAGAACACTGAGGGATAAGTGACTGAAGAGACTGAAAATTATTCATGAAAGATCCCGGATGTAGGCCTGGCCAAAGAATAAAAGTCTACCCGGGTATTCATGAATACTACTCGTTTCCGGGTACCATGAGTATTTCTGTCAGGCACCGGGTAGTAGTAATTCACTTAATCATGTATTCACCAGATCAGAGAACTCGCAGATTAAGTAATAATGCCTTACTGGGTTTGAAACAAATTGATGCGTTTTATGTAATAATTAAAGCACAACTCCACAAAGAATGTTTATTAAATCAACAGTGTTACTGGCAAACCACGCCCTTCTCAGCACCATTGCACTGTAGTCTCCCCTGGCAAGAAGAAACCGATGCTGGCTGGCTCGCAGCGCTAGATTCGATGAGTGACTACTTTCCCGGATATCGCTGCCCAAGTGCAGATAACTTAGATGTAAGAACTACCTAGGCAGTCATGTAATAGTCCACCAGTACCCGGTACCCGTGAATATGACTGTTGTGAGTACGTTTTTTTTTTTTTTTTAAAATGCCATTTCATTCTTAGTTCATTGATTTTCTGCATCTGAAGAAGGAAAATTTATGTATTAAATTTGTTAAATTGTTATCATTATCGTTTGTTACTTCTTTATATCCAGTGCGGATAAATGTTTTGCAAATAATGAGTACTATTACCAGTAAGTACCTCTCGAATCGGATTCGACACAGGCCTGCCCGGAAGTAAGAGCTCCGTGTCAGCCAATGAAAACAAGCGGAGGTTTGAAATAGCAATAGTCATTCAGACGATACAACCCTGACTCCGGCTCATGCATATTTCTGTCGATCAGCGAAGAAAGAACCTGTCTCCCAAGACCTGGGACCCGCATAAACTACTTAACTGCTCACGCGACATAATTCTAACTGTCAGCCAAGTGACACTTGGAGGCTATTCCTTAAGTAAGTACCCAGAATAAAGTGTCCTTGGGGAACCATTCTTGACCTACTTGGAATGCCAAAGAGTTTAGAAGATGACACTTTACAACAAGACAGCCAATGGTGGTTCCAGCTTCTTTCGGTAAAGTGCCCATTCCGCAAAATTATGACCATTCTGCCATTCGCCCCTCGACGGAGTGCCACTTTATACGTTACGGATCTGTAACTGTCGTCCGTGCCCATCTAAAAGTCGTATCATGGAAGCTTCGCTTGTTTACCCTGAAGAGAAACGTATCCAACTTCCGCTCTTCACTGTGTCTTTCATTCCCTGTATGCTTCCCTAGCCTCGCTACTGAAGATCTTCACCTACATTTTTATTCAAATAACTTCATGAGTAGTTCAGATGTCATTCCAGATTTTTGGCCACAGACCTCAAAAAAAAAAAAAACACCAAACAAAAAAACAACTCGTCATAAGATGTGCACAACATGACCATGATACCATACTATTAATGAGGGGATTTTTGATTAAGTTACGTCAATGATTTTAATGTTTAGATTGAGTGCATTGGTTCAAAGCTGGAGTTACCCGGCTTATTATAGCTAAATTTTCACGCCGCAAATATTATTAAACATACAGAAAAAAAATTCTGCATAAAGCAATCACCAATTTACTGCCAAGCCATAAATATGTTAGAAAATATGGTTTTAAAAGTTATTTCACTTCTTTGAACATATGACTGATCATTTCAAGTTACATATTTTGAATGTTAAATCCCAAACCTTACACCATGATGCATTTACTTCTCCGCTACGTTTGACATACATGTATGTCCAAACCCTTTGGTCCAAAAAGCGCCTTTGGATATATTTGTACGTCCTGAAACAAGCATTTCCGTGTCGTAACTGACGTACCTCTACGTGTTGTTTTTCTTCATAATGAACTATTCGTACATACAGATGCGCCTTATAGCCCTAATCGTGTTAAAGCGAAGTAAAACTCTTTAACTCTAAGAAACCTGCTTCCAAGTTAATGAGCTCGTGGTAATTTGGTGACATCTGCACTTGAAAATCATACCGCAGCGAAAGGGTTAATTTGAGAACCAGTGGCCGTATGCATAATCCTTGCGTTAATGAACGTATTGCGTTGACTGCAGTGAACACTACTAATGTTTCGTGAGTTTCCCGTGGTTACCGCAGTGCGTTAACTAACGTATGGATTATGCATACGGCCACAGAGGAGAAAAATTTAATTACATGAAGATCCTAAGAAACCAACCTGTCCATAGAGACCACCTATCCAAGGTGGTCTCTCTTTCATTAGGCTTGAAAGATATTCACTACACGCACGTTCCATTGTATTTCTTTTCTAGTTGAAAGGAAAATCCACACTTTTTTCCTTGTAAAGGACTAATATGAGGGGAAAAAAGTGCTTTTATCACTAAGTGAACACTGAAGGTCTTTCATTTTAAGCAAATTTTCGCTCCTCCTCTAAATTGATGGCTGAAATTCTATTTCCGACATTAAAAAAATGATCGAGAAAAAAATTACTGTTAATTTAGCTACTTTCAGGGACCTTTTCGTACCCAAAGAACAAAGAAAAAAATTTCCCCCGAGGAAGTCTGTGACGGGAAGATAATATAGTTCAGGCAAAAAAATAAAATTACTGGCGTAATGACATTTTGGAGCTTTTTCTTAGCCGTTGAGACTGATTACAGGATTGCCTCTTGGGTGGGATCGATTCACACTTCCGTATTTCAACCCAAATTATATCGTTAGATAGTCACAGCTCCATTCCAAGAGCCGGTGTTCATCACATCCTTTTAGATAAAAATTAATCGCAATCACCCTTTGCGTGAAGACGCATTGTCTATGCTCTTCGGTCGTTAAATGCGTCCACTTTGGAGAATTAAATCTAGATTTCAACTCAGGCTGCCTGGTTGGCTCCTCAGTAATGCTAACGTTGGTCTCCACTGTTGCTAAAAGTATTATTGAAACAAAACAAAGGTCCTTATAATTACATGAAATAAAGCCTGAAAGCCTCGCGCACGCGCACAAACATGAAGAAAACACACTCAAAAGGAAATCAGAATTGTAATAGAATCATTGATGGATATCGATTTCACACAAAAAGGCAATGAAAACGACATTAAGCTCTATTCGCGTGGAATGATCCATTTCTTAAGGTAGCCCTGTTATTTCCTCCGTTACAAGGCATCTTGATGTTTCTTCTGCGTGCAAGAGTGTTTTAAGTGACAAGGTCTTTGAAAAGCATATTATACTTTTACATTACGTTATCGTGTTACACGGCACAGGTCCAAGCTATTTGATTCAAAAATCTGTTATACGTAGCAAAAGTATTTAAATACTGAGATTTATGAGCCAGAGTGAGCGAGCGAATGAGAGAGCGAGAGGGAGAGAAAGAGAGAAAGAGTGAGAGCAAAAAAGAGAAAGAGAGGGTGAGAGACAGAGAATGTACGAGAGAAAGAAAGAGAAAGAAATGAGAATTGAAAAGGTCTGTCATTTATCTCTGATGCAACTCTCAACATCTAGAGAATGACATCAAAAGTGCAAAGATGAAAGGATAAAATCTATATTTAGTTAGAAAATACCCTGGGGACTCCCATGTTGATGAGCCAGTGACAACAGATAAAATGTACTGGAAAAACTTTCAGCCATGACGTAAAATATCCCGACATGCCTATGATCTGAAATTAAAAACGAAAAGTTCAGTGCAGTTTGTCATGTCATGTAAGTTGTCATCTAAAGAAACCTGGCATTCTCGTGATCTCACGCCGTGACCTGGAGATGTCATTTGAAGAGATCAAATAGCAGTAAACAACATGGCTGCAAATAGTCTATATTATAGTGAAAGTGTTGTCCACTTCAGAGAATTAGCTAAGATTATGCAATGATTATGTTACTTCAGTAAGTGCAGCCTTGTAACACAATGGACTTAGTTAAGGTTAGATGCAGGATTAGAAAAGATAGAACACACATGAAAGAGTTCTTAGACAATGATAATGTCCAGGAACTGTTCCAAGGAAGCTGTTTCTTCTCTAATTCTTCCCTTAACCCTGCCCTAATCCTAACCCTAAACCAAGCACTAGAGTGTGAGTCCTAGAATATTGCTGCAAAATAAATAGTGACATGGATATCAGACACGTTTAGTCACTTTTCCATTAACATCGTGTTTTAATGGTAGTTTTGATGTGCCTCGTGTAATATAGAAATCTATCCGCTCTCTCAAATAAACATCAGTATTTCGAATGAAGACACTATCCACATCCAGTTAATAACAGGAAAACAAAAACCTCAGCTCTTCAACAAAACACTAGTTAATTTAAATTTCCATCTCAGCTTCAACAAGACTTCAAAAACCAACCGGCTGGTTTCCGGTTCAAAACAAAACGACAAAAACAAAAAAACAACAACAAAAAAAGTGTTTTCAGACTGCTCTGCATTTTTAACAACCCTCAGGGGGTGAAACTATTGATTGCACTTCTCCGCCCATTTCCCTGAAGGGTTAAAGATTATCGAATTGTAAACTCCCTCGGCATACATCATCGCCCTGGAGAGTGGCCTGCCTGTTTTTGTTTACGGAGCAGTTTGAACCATTTCAAGCACGGACAAGGATGGGCAGTTTCCAGACTTTAGAAGCTCTGCACTTTTTCCCCCCAACTCATTCATGCTTAGAAAAGGACAAACATATGTTGGAAGGAACAGAGATGTCTTCAGTCAGATGTCATTCGACACAGTAAGCAAATACTCTTCAAGACTGCTTGGCGTGGGAATGAGGCTTTTATGGACGTACGCGTACCCAGTCTGCATTGACGTTGTTTCTGGCAACAAGTAAACAATTCGCAAAGATGTGACTGTCCATACATTGTTCAAGAGTTCGATTTTCACATTCGTTTTTCTTAGACATTTGCACAATAGATATAAAAGTGATGGGCAAAAGCAATTAAGCATTTCTTACTTCCGGGATTGATACGAACAAACAAAAAAAAATGGGCACATACTTAGGAATCTATCTGACAATTGCAATCTTCTTTGCCTAGATTGGCTGACACGAATTTGTGATTGCTGGGCATTTGTAACATTCAAATTCAAAGGCTAACATAGGTTTCTTACTTCCGGGTTTATTTATTAATAGAGTTAGAGATGTACCCTACAGAACTATACTATGAATATTTGCAGAAGAATGACATGGAACTGCGTCCGAAACTGGGAGGGACGGACCGGTCATCAAATTCTATCTCACTCCTATATATTTCCTTTTTTTTCGGAAGCTGGGATAATAATTATTTACAGTATTAACCCTTTCAAAGAACTGGGTCACAAGCGTCCCGTATCTCGATCATTCAGGCCTCTGGAAAGGACTCAATTTCTATGGCATTCTGTACACGCAATATCGGACGCCCAGATGACGGTTTTCAAATTCGGCTTGACCCGTTTCTGTGCTACTATACACCAACTTCCTCTAGACCACTTTAGAAAGACAAAGGATAAAAACGATATTCAGAATTATCTATTAGCGTGACAAACGCCCTCAAACAGTCAAGCTTATTTAGAGCAGACAGACCGGATCAGAGAGGTATCAAAGGTTACTGTTTACCTCCCGCAACCTAGAACCCGCCTATCGACTTTCCGGGCAGCGGTGCTTATTCAGCTAAGCAAAAAACAGAACAACAGAATAAAAAAGAAAAAAAAATCCTCTATGACGTCGACCATGACGGTCTCTTGAGACCCCAGAGGCGTATTAATTTTTCACTGGGCATAGCACGCGTGTGGCACGGTTCCCAGCGCTCTTGACAATCAGTTCGCAAAAAAGGACGAGGCATACAGCGAAATGTATTTTAGAACTGAGCAGTTAGAATACAGATTTGCTTCGTTTGTCTTTGTGTTTGGTTGCTTGCCCCTCAGCTTCCTGTCACAGCAAATTCTATGGATGGAGATCTAGCTAATGTGAATCAGACTGAAGAAGGCAGTATATAAGATAGTTACTTCAAAGTGGTGCCTGCACAAAAAGGCATGGATCTATATTCAGTCTTCGGAGAGTAACATACGGGTGACATAGGTCAGGTTCAGCCTGTGTTCTTTAGACTCCACTGTGTAAGCGGTAAGGAGCAAACTCCAACCACATCGTACAAGAATGTCCATTTACGGACAGCTGTAGCAAAAAAGCGTTTTGCTAGCAGAGATTGCCTTCGAGACGAAGCTGCTGTGAAGATCGGTGGCTGATCTGCATTAAACCAGCACCGTCGCAAAGAAAAATTTAATGTGAAACTTGTTCAGGGAATGCAAAGAAAAAGAAGAAGAAAAAGAAGAAGAAAGAAGAAGAAGAAGAAGAAGAAGAAGAAGAAGAAGAAGAAGAAGAAGGAGAAGAAGAAGATAGATTCATCAAGATGGTCATACTTTCAAAGCTCTCTCGTTCCCTTCTCTATGTAGAATCTCCGTCAGTTTTCAGCCCTATCTGCTATTACTGAAGAGCTAATTCCTCGGTGTGTATGACAGTCTTGGCCCCTACATCTAAATTAAATGTGTATTACAGCACTGTTATATGAGCCAGCGAATTATGCTCGGAATATGACGGTGGTCACAATGTTATTGTCCTCATCCCCATCCCTCTTCTCCTCTTCCTCTATCCGTTATCCCCTAGTCCGTATTGGAGGCAGCAGCTGAGAGTTGGACGAGGGCCTAGACACACATGTCTGGCTGTTTGAATAGATGATCAAGTTATACATATCGTGACGCAACGAAAAGGTTTCTTTTCTTTGGTCTTACACTGGCGCCTTTGACACTTTTGCTGCAGAGACGTTTTGTTTTGAATTTTACAAAAAAAAACCCAACCTAGCTGAGGCGTCCCGGTGCCGTCCGGGAATGAGAAAAAAAAAGGGCAACCAAACTTATGTTACATCTACACTCATTCAAACTACACTTCTTATAGCAAAATCAATGTGATCAGATCTATCAAGAAATTTGGTCTCATAGGCCAACTTGGCAACCCTTGTCTGCAAATTTCACAGGTTTATCTGGCCAGTAGGTCACATGTGTGCGCAGCGAGCCACAGTAATAATAATAGAAAAAAATGGAACACAGACGTGGGGGTTTCCCAAGGCTTTGTTTACGACACAAACCAATTTTTAAAAAATGCATCAAGTTCATCTAGACTACCAAAAACTAATAAAGAACCACCTTCGGGGTAAAAGGAACTTGAGTACAAAATTTCACGCAATTCTGGATGAAACAGCACCGGAATGGCTCTTCAAAAGCCGAATGAGTTTTTTCTTTCTTTTCAGTAACAGATGAGGGCATTCAGAAGGAAGCCCAGTGCAGGAGGCGAGATGTACAACACAAAGAATGGCCCTACTGCTGACAGAGACTGGACTTGACTGGAGGGCCATGTTCCGTAAATAATTCATTTCTAGTATGTGTTCTTTTTTACTTCTGCCTGAAGTTATTGTTCTGAAACCCTCGTCTTCAACATATCTATACATCTTGCAGCCTGTCAAAATGAGGATTATGTCGTTAGACAGGGAACTGAGCTATCAGATTCTAATGGTAATTTGGGCCATCTGGTGTCGAAGTTTTGTTTCTTGTGGAGAAATAACTTCGGTAAAAAAAAAAAAAACAGAGCAAAAGGAAATTCTATATTTTGTGGGCAAATTGTTAGTAATTATGGATAAGTCTGAAATTTTGTGAGGTAGATTAGATGACCTCTATAATGGAATATTGTTCTTCAATAGCGATTTTTTCAAAATCATCTTTTTGGTTTTTTTTATATTGCAGAAAGATGACCCGCTGCCACTTTATATATCTAAAGAATTCAGGCCAGACCAATGTTAGCTCAGAAAATTTTTCATCTAATCAAAATATACATATTAGAATTTTATATCACATCAGTATCTTGATTTGATGAAAAAGCGACTTAATCTTTATTTTGACTAGCTATGAGACATTTCATAATCTTCGTTCAAGGAGGGCAAAAACACAGAATGTGTAACGGCTGCGACACTGCTCACAGGAGACTGGGATAGAAAGCACATAAAAACTTTCCTTTTGCTGCCAGAAGTTGGCCGGTCATGTTATAGACCAGCTGGGACCCATGCCAAGGTTTCATCCCGTGAGGCCATCTTGCTGCATCGGCGGATGTGCTTAGGGCTCTGTCATCCCCAGGGTGTAACAGCCCGATAAACGTGTTACGTTCAACTGGCCGTTTATTGGGGTCTTGTGCCAAGTGGACTGTGTATTTCTACGCACACATATTATCATCCATCTTGCGACAAATGGCGCCATATTTCTCAGAGAGAATATATCGGGAGAGACATGCCACAGTTTTCTTTATTTAACGAAAATACTAGAGTTTATATCAGAAAGTACTGTCTGGGTTATATAGACTCTATCCTTGTGTCGCTAGTGCTTGCGAACAAAGTGGTAAGCCTGTCGCTTAAAGGAGGAGAGAAAGAGATAGTAACAATAAAAGAGCCCTTATATGAGACTCCTCGCGTACTTACATGAACGCCATTTTTTGTAGGGAAAGAATAAGAGACAGAAACCTTTCTCAACATTGCAGTAAAAATAGGGCCTAATACAGCAATCATATCGACTGTCTAAGCAAAAAAAAATTCTCTCCCTTCCCCCGCGTCCCTTATCCCCCTCCCCGACTTCTGGTGGTACCACTGTTAATGTTAAGCTGAGTTCATTCATTCTCTCTCTTTTCTCCTATCTTCCTTAGCTTACAAAATGTATCCTGTTCAGCAAGCATGGCTCGCCGGTGTGGGTGAACAGGTCAGCACGGACACCATTGTTATTTTTACCTTAATCTCTTGAAGTGATTATAATTATGAGACACGCGAGTTTGTTCGCGGACGATACATAAACGCGCGTGTCCAAGTATCGGCCTAAAACAAATCCACTCCGAAGCATCGCTTTCCAGGTTCTGTGCCAAGCAAATTAAATGCCAAGTCGATCTGATCTCACTATGACTTGTATTTATATCAACATCGCCTTGTTCTGAGCTCCCCGTGCGTGTGACCCCGAAACCCCAAAGCCAATGATTGGATGTTTTTTTTTTTTCAGATTCCTATTGAAAGCTGAGAATGGCTCTGTTTTCCAAATCTTAATTAGCTAAATGTATTGAAGAAACTGGCTCGAAACATGGAATTAAATTTATGCAGAAAAATAATCCCAGAAAAATAGCACCAAGTCCCCTTACTTCTTCATTTGCTTGATAGAAAAATGCTTTAAGAAAGTTCACAATTAATGGCTGTCCCTGCATTCGTTAGTTCCTCAATCAGGCGATTCTACAGATCACAAACAGTGGCTGATGTTGAATGAATTATTGAAGTTAGTGGCCAAAAAGTGGAGAAATAAAAACAAACAAACAAACAAACAAACAAACAAACAAACAAACAAACAAACAACACTGAGAGCATCTACGTGCTGGGCACAAGTATACACTACGTCAGCTTGCATGTCAGCAGTGGGTGTGTAAACATACCCTGTCTATGTACAACTATATTCGTGTGAAAGAAACCTTACAAACTAACTAGTCAAGTTCTGCTAAAATTACAGCGGTTACAATAAGGAACAAAAAATAGCAGGTAAAAAATGTAGCTGTCCTAAAAATACAAAGGTGAAAAAAACCCAAAAACCAAAACAAGAATGATTTGTCCAAGAGCTTTGGGACGTGCCAAGTTCTAAAATATCGACAAACATACATCATTTGAGCGGCTGAATAAGTATTACATAGACCGTATTACAACTGTACAGTGTTGACGTGAGGAAATGCTTCGATCCATAGAGGAGAAAAAGAAATCAGGTGCTGAATTATTCAGTGTCGTTGCCGTCCCGGTCGAAGTTTTGCCACGCAGTAACAAAATTATTGATCCTTTTCAATCCTTCCTTCATTCATTCATTCTTTTGTTCAGTCGTTCATTCAGTAATCTGTTCAGTTTGTTCATTGCGTGAATCTTCGTTCGCCAGTTCATTATTTCGGCTGCACCAGACACGTCACTCTTTCCTTAAATACTGTTAGTCTGCAAGCTCTTTCTACTTCTCTGTCTCACCTAATACACTTCCGCACACACACACACACACACACACACACACACACACACACACACACACACACACACACACACACACACACATGCACATGCACTTTACTCCCGCTCCCTCCCTCTTTCTTTCTTTCTTTCTCTCTCTCCCTCTATCACCATCCAACCTCCCACGATTTTGATCTCCAAGCATACTAACTACACTGGAACACACAACATTAGTGTTCCATTATGCATATTATAGTGATAAATAACAATTAAGAACAACTATCCCCTGCCTAATTTGGCGTTCTCCTCATATGCGTCCCCTGCCGGTCTTGTGCGAATAAAACTTGTTGAAGTTCTCGGTAATAATGGGCACTGGAATGGCCAGGGTGAGTACACCAGCCAGCGCACACAGCATGCCGATGAGCTTCCCTAAGGGCCCCACAGGAACTACCTCCCCGTAGCCCACTGTCGTCATTGTTATGATGGCCCACCAAAATCCGTCCGGAATACTGTGGATCTGGGAGCCCTCAATGCCCATCTCGGCGAAATACACAGCACTAGAAAACACGAGTATACACACGGTGAGCGCCACGAGAAACAAGCACAGGCCCTCCATGCTCGCCTTGAAGGTGAGTATCAAAACCTGCAGGCCGGCCGAGTGCTTGGTGAGCTTGAATATCCGTACAAGCCTGAACACACGCAGGAAGGCGAGCGAGGCCGAAGACTTGGCACTTTCACAAGTCATGGTGGACAAAACGTTGAACAGCGCCACGTAGTAAGGTACCACCGCCGTGACGTCCACCAGGTTTTTGAAGTCTTTGAAGAAGGCAACTTTGCTCGGGCACGCGAAAAAACGGACTATCACCTCGAAAGTGAACCACGCTGAGCACACCGTTTCTACCAGGAAAAACGGATCCAACCAGTTGGGTTGTTGCCCCTGGACGCAGTGTTCTGAGCTCAGACCTGGCAGAGTTTCCACACAGAAGAGGGCGATGGAAGCCACAGTAACGAGAACGGAGATAATGGCGATGATGTAGGCGTAGATCGATGTTTCGGGATATTCCATTAACATCCATACTTTCCGTTTTAAACCTCGTTCCGGAAGGACCACATTTTCTGTCATATACCCTTCCCCTCGACGATAATCCTCAATGACCTGTCTCTCGATTTCGAAGAAATCGAGCTCTGATAGGAAGATATCGTCCGGGACGGGAGGTGGTCGCTTTAGATGACCACCATACAAGTAGTACTCGAATATGGCGTCGAACGTTGGTCGATGTCTGTCGAAGAAGTATTCGTCTTTGTGCTTGTCATAGTATTTACATCGTCTTTCGGGATCGCCCAAGAGGGTATCGGGATGGTCCTCTAGGGTCTTCCGCCACGTTTCGAAGTATTTCCCGCTGACGTTGATAGTAATTCTGTCACACGTGCTCAGTTGACACGTGTGTTGCAAGGGGAGTAATTCCCCATCCTGAGTGACACACCGTCGCCGAGGGGCGGCCGGTTTGGAAGATCTGGAGCTTTGGCCCCCACTGGCCCCGTGTGGATTACGTTCATGGAGCCAGAGGTCGCTGCCCTCTGAGTCGACATTGAGTCGCTCTCGACTGCTGTACGTCCGTCTGTATGGCGCTTGATTCAACAGTGACACAACCGCCATCTTGACCTAATTTCACCGAAACTGGATTTTCATTTCCAGCATTTCTTGGCTTTTCCTGAATGATTAAAAAACACACATGTGACGCCTTTTTAAAAAAATTGACAAGATAATAAAAACGTAGTTTGTCTTTTGTCCAGAAAGAAGACTGAAATTCCTCACATTATTGTGAATGGCAAATTTTCAAGGACTCCTTAATTAAGGCGAGAAATCTGGGATTAATCCCATTTTAAGGCAAAATCGACTGAAGCACAGCATACACACGATCTTCAGTTTTAATCGATTTCGCCATGTCTCGAAGAATATCCTCATTTATTCAACCAAACCTAACCCGCCGTCTTTCCTACACAGAATGGATGGACAGAGTAATTACTAAGATGCACTAGGCCGGGACGTTGTGTATATGTTACCATGGAGATGCATCCGCGCTAATGGAAATATACTTCCCCTTTGGGTTATCAATGGCACACCATCTTTTCAACCTGCAAAAAGAAAGGAAGGAAAACGTAAACAATTTGTTGTTGCTTGGTTGTAGAACGACAGGCAGGCATAAGTCATGCAAAGACATGTCATCATGTTCTTAGGGGAGAGAAAGAGAGAGAAAGAGAGAGAGCAGCAG
Organism: Ellobium chinense; assembly: GCA_033807755.1. Classification (NCBI taxonomy): domain Eukaryota; kingdom Metazoa; phylum Mollusca; class Gastropoda; order Ellobiida; family Ellobiidae; genus Ellobium; species Ellobium chinense. Next base: position 436,581 of record JAWQUT010000037.1, on the reverse strand, counting down.
CGGCAATTACAACAACTACATCACCACCATTACCACCACCACCACCAGCATCACATCCAACAACAACAACAACAACAACAACAACAACAACAACAACAACAACAACAACAACAGCAACAACAATAATAACAACAACAACAACAATAACATTATATCAACAACAACAAAAACTACTAGAACAACAACACAGTAACAGCAACAGCACACCACCACCATTACCACTTGCACCACCACCTCCACCACCAACAGTAACATCAACAACAACAACAACAACAACAACAACAACAGCAGCAGCAACTGTAACAACAACAACAACAGCAGCCACAGCAGCAACAACAACAACAACAATCACAACAAGAAAGACAACAAAAAACTCGATGATACTTTCAGAAATAGAGACCTCTTCTAAAACTTCTTTTTTTTTTTTTTTGAAAGAAAGAGTTTAAAGTTGCTTCACGATTCGAATTTATAAGCTCCACAGCGCAATACTCGATATAATCATGTACTCAAAGGAAAGGCATAGAAAGCGATGGAAAACATCTTTGTAGCTTTGTCTTATGTCCAGGCAATATCAGTTCAATATCCAGAATGTGCAACTGTTTGTCTAGAAGATCTTACTAGCTGAACTATCCATATTATGCTCAGAATATTGGAAGAACACAGACTGACAATTCCTGCCATAGCAATATTGTAGATGCTTTAGGAAATCATTTCTTTAATTCCTTACTCGATCCATCTGCGAGGTGATTACTTAGTAGTAGGTAGAGAAATATTATCTAACAGCAGTGATCAGAGCCATGAACCATGGCACCAGTACTCTATGCCTCTTTGGAAGTTGAAAAAGTTACTGAATGATCTGGTTTGAAAGAGTAATAAGAATAAGAAGCCACTTGAGAAGATAACTGCCTCGAAAGGAGACTTCTTAACCTTGTTGTTGTTATTGTTATCATTATTATCTGTATGTTATTGTTATCATTATTATCTGTATAACCGTGCCTGCCAGTCTTATCACAAGTCCCTACTGTGTTGTTCAGATGTTCCAAGGATCAGTAAGACTAGCGTTCAGAGACACAGACCCATAGTGCTTTGCTTTCTCCCACCCAAGAGACGTCTTAAAGCCTATATGTTAACAGGGTCGGTCTGATGCTGGTTAACCTGGGTTATGTTTGTTTGATTACTGCAACTCGATAAAAAGGGAAGCTGCATCCCTTCCTTAGCAGAGGAAATATCAGTCTCTAGGCAAGCCAAGATGGCTGGGACTAATGCGGAAGAGACAAGAAACAATGCATTGACTTGCGAGTGGTGTTTGGTATACTTATATCTTTGCCTCATTCATTGGCATACAGACCACCTTTGATCCTTGTCATACTCTCCAATACAAGGCCGTTGATAAGATATTCCATTATCAAATCTGAAATCGTAGATAGATGCTGTTGAGGCTTTTTTTTTTTTCGATTTTGTACAAAAGACGACATATTTCTAATAAACCTGTAGAAGATGTGCACTCCTCTTCAATGTGACTGGCTCGCACCAACAGAAAGCAACACCGTTGCTAAGGACTCAGAATATAAAGAAGGGGTATGGCTTCGTATCGTATCCAACGGCAGAAACCAAATAAAAGCAGCCCAAGATTCTTATCTTTCCAATTAGCCTTATGATCTGGAGCTAACCCTCTTGACGCGAGATAGTGAGTACAGTAAGTTGGTGGGTTTTTGCGGGTGGCTCCAAAATGAGGTCAATCGAGTTCAAGAGGGTGAATGATACAATGAGACACATAAACATATTCGGTCACGCAGACCTCTGATATGCATAGGCGGTAAATATATGAATGTCTGAGAAGGAGCAGGGGTATAATTCCACTGTCCTCTTATGTCACTCCTTATCTAATCATTGTTGCCCTCCATACCTTGCAGTTGGAGTGCTGCTGACATCGTGCTAGAGATTTTACGACCGCCTTTAAGAGTGCATGAATCTAATTGGTTAATAAATCATTATCAGAGTCATTAACACTACTTACAGTAAAACTTCTGTCTGTTGGTCAAATTATGCACAGACATTTTCAAACACCACCACAGTAATCTGTCCTGATAACTACACAACATACCATTAAAAATAAGCTGAAATTAACGGATATGATATGTAGTAGGAATATCTGATAGCCTAGGATCCCATGGATGCTTGAAGTCATTCAAATTACAATGTATTTATAAAAGTTCTTAATCCGCACTAAAAAACGGTAATAATACACTAAAAGTAAAGGGGTACTAAACATTTTGAACAATGATCGAATGAGAAAGCTTTCCTCCTCATTTACTAAGAGTCACCACAAATCATTGTACACTCTCCCACTAACTAAGAAAATGGAGAGGGTGTAGCCATGTTTGTTGAGCAATCAATCGTGTTGATGAGAAATTCCGCTTTATTCATCCCTCTATATTCAACTTGTGCTACCTCTTAACTGATATTTGATGTCTTGATTTTTCCCCTCTCAACATCATTTGTAATGCTAGAAATAAAACAAAACTTGGATAGAATGTGGCTGATGCCTTCAAGCTAGTTATAGAACATCTCAGTTATCATCAAAATATGTAAAAATGTAAGTTTAAAACACTGCAAAAATCTTCAACACTGGCTTGCTCAAAACTTGTCTGATGTGGGTTGGCCTTCTGAAGATCTAAGGCGACCATATGAAAAACAAATTCTTGTCTCCACTTGTGATAAAGAGGAGAGGATGGCGGCGACGGAAGAAGCCTGATGGAAGATGGCTTAGGGGAAGTTTTGTCGATTTCTCTGCCGCTCGTCCCTAATATCAAATTGTTCAGCCTTCGCACTCACCAGACAAAGCTGTATGTTTCTCCAAAAATGATGTCTGAAACCAGAATCTGTCTGAACATATTACAGAGTTTAAGAAAGATTTCCCACTTTCTTTTCTAATGTTCAAATGAAGTTATCAAACTTGAAGTTGGACTATCCGAATGTAGAAAAAAAATAAATCAGAATTCAAATACTATATAAGGAATGAAGTAACGGGACTGGAATCCCACATTCTCATGTTCGCAAATTTGGTGGGCCAATCTTGCAATCCTCAGAATGTAGACTGTTTTGCTCATTTATTTTTTTTCTACACATTGTCTCCAAAACAATAAATTTCGACGATGACTGAAAAGTGAAACATATCAGTCACGTATCAGTAAGATGGTAAATATGTGTCGTATTCTCCTCTTTCAAGGTAATCAATCTTATGTCCCACACGTGAACAAAGACGTATGTAAATTTGTATACCCGTGTATCTATTCATTGACTGGATTCTTAAAATCATGATGTAGGTGTTTTGGAAAAGCAGATCATTCACTCCATCCTCCGTCAGGCAGTCTACGAAATTGGTCAGCCATCCTCTCACATGAAATTTGTTCTTTTGAAAAATGAAGTTCGTTCTCTTTATATGGAGTTTGCTCTTCTTATTTTGTTAGTTCTATTTATGGCGATCACGATTTAAATAGCATAGCGAGATCAAATCTCTCACAAAATTAATACCCGCTTACATTTTTGAGTTCTTGCATGAATTCCCATGCAAAAAAATTTGCATATGACCTGATCTGAGGAACCTGACCCAGACGCCAACACAGGCGATTGATCGATCCGGTCATCAATCTTTCTTATGTCGCTTTTTAACAGAAAATATGCATGTTCAAGATTAACTTCCTACAATGTGTTGTCTCCGAAATGACATGGAAATAAAAGGGGGCTAACTCCGGGAAACCCCAACTGTGTAGCCAAAATTTATGTTACAAGTCCAGTGTAAGCAACATCAACAACATTAAGAAGAAGAAGAAGAGAAAGAAGAAGAAGGAGACGAAGAAGAAGGACAACATCAACAACACTGTAATATGAATAAGAGTGGAAGAAAGAATAACGGTCATCTATCTATCTATCTATCTATCTATCTATCTATCTATCTATCTATCTATCTATCTATCTATCTATCTATCTATCTATCTATCTATCTATCTATCT
>JAWQUT010000037.1:337114-354655 GCA_033807755.1 Ellobium chinense | reverse complement strand
TATAACCATATTACTATTCCCCAGAATGAGGTAAGTCGGATAATTATAATGGTATTATGTATTATGTGATATTAGCACTATAGAATGAGATCTCAACTTCACACGGACAATAAAGGTATAAATGACATATGACGGAATATACCGTCTACACCAATAAAAATAACTTCCTCAAATTGTCATTCGCTCACAGAAATGCCTTCATTAATAGGTATTACATGACATGCGAATTTCAGGACCTCTTGCATAATGAATTTCTCTAAGACGCTCTTGCATAAATCCTACCAAAATCTTGACATAACTAAAGATTTCGCTCATCTAGCAGCGACAACTGAACCTGTACGAATCATTTCCCGAACAGTTTAGGTCACCAGTAACTTCCATTCAGCAATGTCACACCGCGTCTGTGAACACACATCATGCATACTTACCTTGGGATTTTATCTCTTTCGTTGCTCACCGTGAATGCTTACCAATATTCTGTAGCTGACAACATGATACCACGTAAGAGCAGAAAAATGAATCAGTTTATTGACTGAACTATCTATTTATTCACATTGCCATAAGTGTAGCTAGAAATTTTTAAAGGTCAAAACACAACAGCTCTGGTAGATCTAGGTTTAGATCTTATTCCAGAAAGACGCTCACGGAGTAAGTTTTAAAATCACTACAGAATAAGGTCTGATGACAAAAATTAACGTCGGGAATTAGCTCTCTCCTTACGGATTTTGTTTACAAATGCTGAGGTAGCTATACTGTTCTTTGCCCTCATTTCCTGATCTCCACATTTTTACTGCCTGGAAATCACGGGCAAGTATGGAGCCCCACACTGTTTTCATACGGTTATGAAAATGCCCGACTCATTAATTTATGCAAATAGTATTCTTGGCGAAGAGGTGCGCAGAAGAACGTTAGGGTCAATCATTTGTTATTCAAAGGGGAAAAGACTTTGATGATGGACAATATTGTTTCTGAGTATGGATACTTCCAATTCTTGGGAATGTCGATTTATTATTGAGTATGATACTTCACCAGAGAGCCTCAGATGAAAAAATATCGAAAGTATCGAAATTAAGTTCCATTCTAATTTGATCTTCAGTACCAAACTAGCTACTTCTCTAATGCAAAATTGATTAGCGGTATCGAAAGTATCGAAATTAATGTCCATCCAATTCTGATGCTCAGGGCCAAAGCTAACGGTATCAAATGGTATCGAAAATATAGAAATTAATTTTCGATCTTCAATACCTTATCTAGAAAGGCTGCAAACATTTTTGTCAGTGCTAAGCTAAGCGGTATCATTAGGTATCGAAAGGATAGAAAGGTATCGAAAGTACAGAAAAGGTATCGGAAGTGTTAAAAACGTATCGACAGTATCGAAATGTGCACCCAGCACTAAATAGCAGAATCAAAATAGAATCCAATTTTTACATACTGACAGTTTGACATGTGCGTATCGCGATATTTAAAAAGTCAGGTATCGGTCCACGAGTAATAGACTGTAATAAAGGCATGCAAACTGTTTCACAGGTTTCCGTGAACATTAACGTCAACATACGGCAGTATAAAAACAATCCTTTTATAGTGTTCAGCAAGGTGTCTATCTCTCATAAATGGTCAGCTTCAAACCCTGAATCGCGGCAAGAAAAAAAAGAAAAAAACCCAGTTGCCCTTTTTTTTCCCTACGGAAGAAAGTCTGCTGGAAACAAAAAACGAGTATGTCAAATCTAAAGTGGCATATATATGAGTAACTTCGGAGGTATCTGTTTTAAGGGCAATGATCACGTTTAATGTGATTCATTTGTAGATCTTAAAAACTGCAAGGCAGTATAGATGACATACTAATCTCTTGAATCAAACTTCATGAAATAATAACTTGACCCTCATAAGTCATAGCTGTGCATTAGGAGAACTGTTAGAGTGTCCAGATCAGATGCATTGCTTTGGCATCATTAAATTCTTGATAATGTTCTCGACCTGATTTTCGTTAAGCCAGAGTTTTTTTTTTTTTTTATAAATTCTCAGTTGATATTTGTTTCTCTAGCATCAAAAGGCAGCTGACGATTCCGGTTGACTTTTTTCCCAGCACCTCAAAGACTATGCCTGAATGTGACTCATATTTAGCACCATTTTCCCCCTCTTTCAGTTCCTACCCTTAGGATAACTGCTATGTCAAGGTTGCATTAGAGTCTATGTAAAGCTCTCAAAGCACTGCCGAAAAATGTATTGACTCTTGACCCAATGCACAGAGCATTCAAAGAATGGGCAAAGCCGCGGCGGGTTGTGCGTGGTGACATGGACAAGAGCGTGGTGAGGGGTATCTTTTCATACCATTAAAAGGCCATTTTGGGGCAAACTCTGCTATAGCATCTGAGATTACAATAAACATTTATAATTATTGTTATAATAATAATAATAATAATAATAATACTGTTTATAAGTCACGTATCCAGGCTAGAAACCCGCTCATTCGACTTCACACTATTATTACGCCAGAAGATCAGATCACTTTAGGACTTTCTCAGCTCCCTGGGGAGTACACAATGCCGCTGTCTATATACAGGCGCTGATCACCAGCATTCTGACAACAATTTTCACTGCATAGAACCAGGTACCCATTTTACAGAAGGTTGGGTTGAAGAAACTGTCAACGAAATAATGTAAATTGTCCGGCTTCTTCGTTCTCTCTCTCTCTTTACCTTTCTTCCCCATGTTTTCATATCCATAAAAATAAAATCTCGGTTTCTGGCGCGGAGTCCCTTACAAGAGCAGGGCCTGGGAACGTCCCCATGCCTAAATCCGCCACAGCGTATGAGTCACAAGAAAAACAGCTGTAGATCTAGATCTAATCTCGATTGTTTTTTTTTGTCCGATGGTTTCTTTCATTAACCTCAGTGATGTGTGGGAGGTAGATCTATGCTGGCAGAATGACTTGCGTCCTAGCTGTGTGTGTGTGTGTGTGTGTGTGTGTGTGTGTGTGTGTGTGTGTGTGTGTGTGTGGGTGTGGGTGTGGGTGTGNAACTGTGGACGAAATAATGTAAATTGTCCGGCTTCTTCCTTCTCTCTCTCTTTCTCTCTTTACCTTTCTTCCTCATGTTTTCATATCCATAAAAATAAAATCTCGGTTTCTGGCGCGGAGTCCCTTACAAGAGCTGGGCCTGGGAACGTCCCCATGCCTAAATCCGCCACAGCGTATGAGTCACAAGAAAAGCAGCTGTAGATCTAATCTCGATTGTTTTTGTATTTTGTTTTTGTCCGATGGTTTCTTTCATTAACCTCAGTGATGTGTGGGAGGTAGATCTATGCTGGCAGAATGACTTGAGTCCTAGCTCTGTCTCGTGTGTGTGTGTGTGTGTGTGTGTGTGTGTGTGTGTGTGTGTGTGTGTGCGCGCGCGCGTGAGTGTGTTGATTTTGTTTTGAAGGGTTTGTCCACAAATAAGGTGTTGCTTTTTTGTTGACAAGCGCCTTAATTTGATTAGAGAGCTAAGCTGGCCATACTTGCAGTACTATGTTGGCAGTTTCACCACTGTAGCAAATATCTGGAGTGTCTCTCTGCCTCTCCTGCGCAGACAATGATGNGGAATGTGGGATTAGCTGGCGTCATTAGTGCAAAAAGATCGCACTGAGAGTTAGAATGAAGTAGGTCATTGATGAATAATGGAAAGAGTAGAGGACCTAGTTTGGTCCCTCCTTCCTTCCCTCCCTCCTAGACAGACAGACAGACAGACACGGACGGACGGGCAGGCAGGCACGCAGGCAGATAGGTAGACAGATAGACACGGACGGACAGGCAGGCAGTCAAGCAAACAGACAGACACGACAGAAAGACGGACGGACGGGCCCATAGATAGACAGGCACGCAGGCATACGGCTGGCAGACAGACAAATAGACCGGCAGACAGACAGACGTAAATATAGACAAAAGACAGGCAGACAGACAGGCAGAAAAGCAGACAAGAACACAGACAGACAGACATACACAAGCATACACAGACAGGTAGGCATTTTAATACAGAACGTGACGACCTCGATGTACTTATTGTTATGCTCTGTTATTTAAAAAAAAAAAAGAAATTATTCACCTCTGTTCATTGGGCAGGCATGGGTAAGAGGCCCATCCCATGTCTGTCCGTACAATAACAATCGAAAACTGGCGCCTGAACATGGACATACTGTATGTACATGGGGTTTCACCACCTATCAACTTCCAGTCATGATACTCAGGAGTGATCTTATGCTGTGTTGTTATTAACGTATAATCCTTGGCGTTAATTAATCTAGGAAAATCTTCCAAAACATTAACGCATGGTAATCAACCATACGGCATTTAATTTATGGGTGCTTTATCCAATGTGAAATTTTACTCATAAACTCGAATAGCTCACAAACTTGACATGATCGACCGGTTTAGTGGAATTTGAGTTCGCGGGGTCATACTGTGTTAAAAAACAACAACAACAAACAAACTAGGTCTTCTCTCGCGCTGCCTTTTTTAATTATAGTGCAGTATGTTTATACCAAATACAGCAAGAGAGCCGAATGTCAGCGTAAAGCAACGTATTAAAATGTGGAATTGCGCCAGGTCTCAAACACTTTGAGTTTTCGAACGGTTTGTCCAGATTTTGTAACCTCGGGTTAAAGATCCTAATGTCGTAAGTCCTTTTGATATAATCCTGAGACACTCCCACGGTTTACATGTGGTACTAGACAGTGCTAGGGAAAAGAAAGCACCCTTGGGACAACCTTCATAGACCCCCTTCCCCCTCTCCTCCCCCCCTTCCCCTCCCGTTCTTCCCTATTCTCGCTTAAACCCTAACATTAATCTTTTCCTTGGCCATAACTCAGTCATATATATATTGGGAGAGTCTAAGGATTATACCACACAGACCTAAGAACATTTGTAAAACTGAGGTGATGAACTTACAATGTAACAACAAAATGGGTGACCTTTGTGCGGGTCTAAGCATATAGTGCGTATACGTGTTTGTGTTTGCGAATATGTACGCATATGTGTGAATGAACAGATAGACAGACAAACTAATGGATGACTGAATGGATTGCTGGAAAAGTTGATGGATGAAGAAAACCTGGATATAAAGCTGTTCATGTGCAGAGAAGAAAGAGACCTCCAGTGCACTGACCTTGAACATTACGTAATAAAATGGTTAAAAACACAAGGCCAGACGGTGACCTATTTCAAAGCAGACTGACCACAGTTTTAGGACAGTGAGGTGATAAAGTACACTAGGGCCTGTCAGTCAAGCTTTTGCAGCAATATTGCTAGACAAATAAAAACCATAAAGTGAATAGAAATTAGTGAGAAGTGTTCACAACATGCAATTCAGTTACCCGTGACAAGCACTACTGACTGGTCTACGCGTCACAATAAAACTTTATTTTTCATGGATATGAAAATTGTGTGACCTAATAAGAATTTCTTTTGGGTTTGACTAGTTCTCAATTTGTTTTTCAGAGACCCCTGACAAAGTGCAGAAAAAAAAATTAGTTTTTTCTCTTTTAAATTATTCTCTCGCCTTTGGTTATTTTCCATTCAAGTGAAGACAAACAATAGGGCAGTAAATCAGAGGTGTGACTGAGGTGTATTTAGTAGGGGTGCAAATGAAAGAATAAATCAGTTGTGGAAGGGGATACTCACACACTACAATGCACATTTTATGGTACATAGGAGGCTGCCGAGGGTTAGGTTGGGGTTTGGGTTGAGACATGTAGCTATGGGGCGGGGCGCGGAGGGAGTTGTATTACAGGCCCCTCAAGGCTTTCCGTTATGTATCTTCAAAGTTACTAAAAACAAAGAAACAAATTATTAATATTATTATTAAACACACAGACAAACACACAAACAGGAGGACACGAGATTGCATCATCAGTTTAAATTGCTGCCCGTTTGTATCGATTTACTAGTGTAAAAAAAAATCCCAGCTTTATAGTCGTGCAGTGACGATTTAACATGTTTCAGAGATAGTAGGCAACAAATATAGCCAGGCTTCTCTATAACATTGATAGAAAAATGGCATGGGCCACTGAGAGACGTTTTGGACTAAGACAGTCCGCCCCCCACCCCCCCCTTGTTATCCGTATCTGATGTTATGAAGGGAAGGGCAACGCCCCTAACGAAATGACTGACTTTAGAGCTGGGGGGGGGGTGGAGGGGGGACCAGGGCACTGCACCGCTGGCAACCAACAATGACTTTGCTATGTATTTCATTTGTAATATGCTGTAAATTACATGTATGACATGTATTGTTCTATGTGTTTGTATTAAGAAATGAGATGTATACACTATAATAGTGTAAATTGTAAATTGTAAAAAATAAAGTAGATTGTAAATCAATTTCCCTACGGGGTAAATAAAAGTCGTATTTGCTTTTTTTTTTTCCTGATTTTCATAGTGTACCTTTGTTTCTTCCCTGGAAAGGCTTCCGTTTCCTGAGCTCTTCTTCCCTACTATCCCCCTGCATTTCCAACCTTAAGTCGAAGATCTGTCTCCAGCCCTCCCTTCTCTGAACCTCAATCTACGCCCATGACGTAAGGTAAAATGTGTGTGAATCTCAAATGTATTTTTTTCTTTTAGCCAAATTCAGCTAAATTACTTTTATTTTGATTTTCTTTTGGAGGATAAGGTGGGAGAGAGCTGGTGAACTTTACTAAAATGGTGCGGGGTTAGGGTAGCGGGATGGGGGAAAGAAATAGACTACTTTTATGAACTGAGTGACCCAGAAAAATCGAACCTTCTGGAAATCATGCGCAAAAAACGTGCTGACATGTGATCATAGCGTCTCTCCGTACCACTATAAAACCCCATTCCCGCGCTTCAGTCATCCTCTTCCACCGCACGATTAGATCGAGTGAACATCAGAAGTCTGTCTTAGAAGATGAGCCCAAAACAAGACACGTGGTGCGCCCTGAGCGGATAGACTTACAGGTGAGAAAATATCTCTGAAACTGATAGAACATCCTCAGTTGTCACATACTTCATTCATTCAGTAGTTATGGACGAAATCGTGAAAACTGTGGATGAAATAACGCGATAGTCTGTCACTCTAAAGTAATTTGAGAACGGCCAGTATTTTGTTGAAATCGTCCAATATCTCGTTCAAAGAATACGGGTAGTGTGCCTGCTGATGCATTGTTAATGTAATATAAAAATGAAGCATGGAGGCTTTCATTAGCAGCAGACATGATAAGCACGCTTTGTGTCATTTTCGGGCAAAATCTGCTCAATCCAGTCGTAGCTAGACTAAATCTATTCGTAAGACAGGGCAAATCGGCTAACTATTTCGGCGTCTCTCTACAACGTGAACTGAAAAACAGGACCTAATCGGCATGAATTTAGACAAAATTAAAATTAGTTTGTTTGGGAAGTTAAAATTCATATTGAACAAACATCAGATTCCTGGAGAGGGAGGAATTCCGAATGAGACTCAAGACTGTTGCTCCTGGAATATTAGGGTTAGGAGTTAGGGTAGGGCTGGGTTAAGGGTTAGGGTTAGGGTTAGGTTTTTGGTTGTATTAGCAGTTTTTAGTAAGCATGAGTTCTGGTTAGGGATGTTAATATCATTCGGAATCCTTCCCCGGATTCCATCTCTATTCAATCACCATAACGATTATTTGGTACAATCCTGGAACAGCACCGCTGGTAGGTCAGGAGTAAGACGAAATGAATGGCCAGAGTCATTAAGTTATTCTAACGCCTGGCCTACCAGCGGTGCTGTTCCAGGATTGTACCGATTATTTTTGTTGTTGGCTATGAGGCGCGTTCGAACCTCTTTTCAGTGAAGATCTAGACTAGACTAGTCTAGGCCAGATCTAGACTAGATCAATCGTTTCAGCTGCACATGTAATTTGAACATTTTTTCCTTTTTCATGATTTCTCAGGCGATGCACACGTCCTTTCCGATGTTGACAACACCGTACAAGACCAGGCTGCGAGCCGTGGAAAGGAATAGATAAAAGGTACGTGCTTGCTTGATTGATTCTGATGCTGAATATAAACTTTATAAAATTCGGCAATAAATTTGGCAGAATGTCCTCACTGCGCCTTGCATCTTCGTCTTTAAGCGTAAGGATGCTTTGGAAGGATTTTCATGTGGACCATCATAAAATAAGCTCCTGAACCGTACCAATCGACAGTAAAGAGGGATTAGTTTGATGTGGCTGATATAGTCTAGATCTAGAGGGGTTTGTTTATTGGAGATGCTCACAGAAAAGTGGTCCTTTTCAAATCTTGCAATCTCCAATTTTCCTTTCTAAGGATAATGTCATTCTTATCTTATCTTATATAATGGCCCACATTTGGATATCCTTCTGCTGTTTCTCTTATTTAAATTCACAATTTTCTTTTGCAAATAAGAGGTCTGAAAATGCCCAGGAATCCTGTAATCAACCTATAATCCATTCAGTGTCCACGCACTTACTGTGAATGTACCTTAGTGTAAAAAAAAACAAAACTGTAGACTGCCTAATGTAAATAGGGGAAAGTATGGGCTGCAAGGAAAAGTGGACTGGAGGCAATTTTATGCGGCTGGCTTGAGACATTGGGCTCCTGTAGACTGGATCTTGATCTTTTCGTGGAAGAGGACGAATGGTGTTATCTAGGCTGCTATTCCATTCGTGTTGATATATAGGCCTAAAGTAGGCACAAAATGTGCATTTCAGCGCAAAGTTACAATTTTGGGGAGATCATTTGAACACCCTCATACCATAAAATTGTTACTGTGACAACTTTGCATCTTTTTCTAAGACTTGTATAACCAAAAAGTGTTAACTCCTTAATCTATTCCGAAAAACTAAGATATCTAGACTAGTCTAGTGGTAACACTGGAAAAGGCTGGCACGTTTAAAAGGCAGATTAGTTTCATCCATTTTTTCTATAGTCTAGTATCAACTAAAAACATACATACAGCCCTAAGGACAGTGGCATGGTTACCTTATGGCAGCTCGTGTACTTATAGTTCACTTTGTCAAAGAATTCCACTCCTCAAATCTTTACAGTACAAAGTCATCAATTTTACTCATTATGAAAGACGTGAACAAAATTTATCCGTGCTAGCTCAAAGGTTCCGCGAGGGATTAGCACTCAAGAGAACCCGGGTTCGATCTCCGCTCATTCACATTAGACTTCGTGTATTAGCCGGAAATAATCAGACTAGATCTAGTCTACATGTTAAGCTTTCCAGCGGTATCATCAGTATCTTAATTTCATGTCTCTTTCCACAGCCGATGCACACAGCCCGTCTCCCTGATAACAGTGGAGTTGAATTATCAAGTGTAGACCAAGGTAGGTGCTTGTACTTTATGATGTGATGCTGAATGACAAACGTATCAAAATAAATTTACTACCTTGTCTTAAAATCTAGCATATTTTACAACTGAAATTAAAATGTTCTTCATGTAATCTACCTGAAACTTTGGTGTTGAAAAATGATACCAGGTATTTGGTTGCAGGAAAGGGACACTGTGGCTGCTTCAGAATATATACTGTTTAGCACTACAGACAGTAATAAAACTGCGTTTTACAGAGAGCTAATGTAGAAATCCCATTTATGGAGTGGTAGAGAAGGAAAGGGCTGGGAAAGGGGCTTCATTTAGATTCATTCAAATATTTCGTCAGCTTTGACAAAAGCTGTATTCTACTCAATAGATCATAATGACATGCAACTTCTCCGAACTTTCTGAGTTGTTCAGATCACCAGACGGTTCTGATGACCGCTTCTGAATTTCCGCACAAGAGCATCAACTTAAAGAACCTACCAAATTCATGAGGAATTATTCCTCTTTATGCTGCTTAATTTCATACAATTTCTGTAGTCCTCCAAACTTCGTTTATATGTCAGTGACTATTTCAATAGCTCAATATTTTGACTTTTCAGCAGTTGAAGGAAGACGCCTGATGCCAGACATCGGCCAAAAGCATCGAGCTTAGAAAGACCGGCCGTCAAGTCGAAACCCTTGCTGTCTACCCGAAGGACAGACCAGTCGAACTACAACAGCCCGAGTAGACAGTCGTCTAAACAGCCATGATGCAATGCCAAGGCTACCCTCCTACAGGTCATTGACTGTGTTGTCATTCAGTGTTGTGAGACCCAGTAGGCTACATTTAAGTCTGAATTTAAGTCCCTAATCAAATAAGATCAGTGCTGGTCATGCTCCCACAGGTCGGAGTGAAAATTTAGTTCTTTCAGGAATTCACCCGAGCCATTTCATCTTGCCCCACACTTGTATTCTCATTGTTTACACACTGACGACCCCAAGATAATGTTTGAATGTTCCTCTTAATGCTCTCTCAGCCTTCACATCTGTCTCAGATTGTTTATTTTTGCCTTCAAAATTGTCTGCCTCAAGAACTTCTTTCAAAACTGGTTCCTTTCATAATCGGTAGCCTTCAGAATTGGTATCTTCCATCTGCTGAGACATCTTGATAGTGTCAATAATGATGCACATCATGACTTATAAATTCAATGACATTGCAAATATGCTCACAAAACTAGATACAACCTATACGCCTTCTGTGAGTATAAGGTCAGTCATAAGCAACATGAGCAAAACGGCATAGCAAAAAGCACTTGGACTATCAGTCTGTATGAAATCATTGTCTCTTTTGCATCTGGAGTTCTTGGCTTCTCCGAACAGGTATAGTCCAACCTACTTTGGCAAAGTTAAACCTAGTCAACGTCACCTAAGTATGCGACCGTGACCTCTACTACGCGAGCCTAAAATCAGACTTTGTAATGCTAGAGACGTCAGACATCAGACTACACCGGCAAGTTGAAATGACAACTGATAACGTCAAAAACTTTGTACAGTTTTCACTTTCACAAGCGTCTAAATAGGTGGAGGTAAAACCCATTGAAATATTTATTCCTTTTCATGTGCTATCACGTCCTATTTGAAACGGCATGTAATGAACCTGGTATGGTCGCTTTTGCTTCCCAAGACTACCCTGTCTAGTCTCCTTCTGTAGCATTTTATAGGTTTCCTAGAATTCGCGGTGATGACATTATTTCAGTGTCCATTGAAATGCCTGGCTCATCCTTGATAGTTCTTATTCCGGATATAGCGTTGACCCTTCTCTAAATCTGTAGGGGTTGATTCTCTTGGTCTGTCAATTTGTAGATATACACGTTTTCGTTTGGAATCGACGTGATTTTGTAGGTATTTGACGACCATATTTAACGGCTATCATGAGGAAATCGCTAGCAAGCCAAGTTGATTAAACTGTCTGATAAGCTTTAGAAACTTGCTGGATAACATAGATTTACATATTTCGCATAAAGATGAAAGCTGTCTTTTTAAGTCAACCTGAAGGCAAATAGCATGTTTTGCTTCTGTGCAAAGCCCACACCTTGGTATTATTGCTCAAGGTATAAGGTAGTTCAAATCAGATTAGTGAAGAGATAAACGCGAACAGTTCGTGATCTCACTTTTAAAACATCTTTTTACCAAACATGCTCCAATTTTTCCGAGAAATAAGTAACGCCATATTTGTAACAATATTGTTGAAAACATAACATGGGTTTCCATGTCTAAAGATGCCTGACGGGCTTCCACACTTTGACAAGAATTGACGCATATTTAAGTGCTGTTAGAATTTCAAGGATTGCACCCATAGCTATTCATTTTGTTAAGCCATAATTTTGTATTTTTCTGTAAACCTTTCAGATGAATCTTTCAGAGTATTTCCAAAGCTCAGACGGAAATTTGTGTGCGCGGACAGTCCAGAACTTTTACTACGCCCTTCTTTAGAATGATTAATGCCACGGCGATAGGTATGCAAAGTGTAAAGGGATTTTATATTGATATAGTAGTATAACGCCAGTTACGACCAGTCATCTCTCTAGACATGGTAAAGTGCGTGGTTTTGTTATAGCATCACAGGTGCAAATCCAATACTAACGCATGCATAGAAATCGGATGCAGTCTTGTCAATGCATGTAGAAGTGTTGCATGTCTTTTTTTTTAAAATTTGCACTGAGCTCACGCATGCATCTGCACCAATACTAACACTGTTTACACGCCGGCCAACACGTTTGTATTTGTGATGCTGATCGGAAACACCGCACTTGTAAAATTTTCCTAGAGTGGTTTAGGAGGGGGTCAGCTGGGCGGCCAACGTAAAATGTGTATCTGCCTTTTTTTTTTTTTTTTTTAAAAGCTGCTTTGCACTTGTCGCTGTATTTTCATTAGTGCTTCCAGATCAACTGGGTCAGCACGGTTAATATTAATAGTTACAAACGATTATTGCAATTTATGCTAAGATGACGCTGACCAAGGAGGAAAAAAAAACTAAGCACGTAAATACATTATCCATGCAATTCTTGATTTTTTTTTATCCATTAAATTCTTTTTTCGCAGATTAGGTTTTGTCGAGTCATACAAGGTTTGAAGGGCATAATTTTTACATAGCTATTGGCTTAATGATCTCCCAAGTACTTCATTAATTAGAAAGTTATGTCTATTTAGTCGTTTGTTAACAAATCTATTCGCGGCTACAACAGGCAGCATTCAACACTCGGTGCCTGATCTCGAGTTAGCTTAAATGCAAATACCACATCGCGAAATCGCTCATTCTTTTTTGCATCCATTTGGTAACCAAACTTCCCCAAACATCACGTGGAAAAATTCACGCCAGTATGGTGTTTTGTAAAGTAATTCGTGAGTTTCAATAAAACTTATATCTGCACCGAACTCTCCAAACAATGTGCACATTTGAATCATATTCTGAGGTATGACTTGAGCAGTAATACCAAGGCTGAGGTTACATAGTGAAATATAACGACTGTACACACTGAACTTAACTTGAGTATTCAGCTTAATTATGTCTGAGAACCCTTCGAAATCTTGTCAAGAATCTGAATTCGTGGCAAACTCCCATCAGGGCCTGAAAATGTTGCAAAGCGGTATATGGTGCAAGTATAGATTACCTGAAGATACTAACGATTGATCAATTTCAGTTTAGAAAGGGCCAACGCTATGTCCAGAACAACGACCACCAGGGTCCAGCCAAGTACCACAGTGAACAATGAAATAGTGCCATCAGCGCGAGCTCCGGGAAGACTGTGAAAGGATATAGAGGGAAGCTGGAGAGGACAGCCTTAATTAGCAGAAGGGGATCATAGCAAATTTCATTGCATCCTCTTTCAAGTATGGTACTGACGGTACATGGAAAGGAATAAAACATTTTCACGGGTATTATTTCCGCCAACTTAACGCGTGGACTAAGAGGAATCTAACCAATGTCTGCAGAAGATGAATCTTGTCATTTTAAATTGCCACTGAAGTTATTTTGCCTAAAGAGTAAGAGCGGCTTATGGACTGGAAATTTTAAACTGACTGCAAGAAAGTGTAGTAACCAGGACGCCTACACATTGTTAAAATTCAATTTACAGAGGCCTGTTAATACAGAGCCGGAAATAAAAGGACCATTTACTCCTGAAAACTCATCTTATTTTCATCTTTATTGCAAGGAAAGCGGTTTTTTTTAAGTCATGGCATGAACCACTAGTATGCATGCACGGTAATCCGAACATCGCAAGCTACACCTCGAGCAGTCATTACTTCGCGTTCCACCTTTTCTTTGTAAGAAGAATGTAAATGGCTGATATTGTCTATCGCATTGGCTTTATTGGCAGATGCATATTTTTTTATCTTTGGAAGCCAGAATTGCTAACTCAATCACACAAACCAGTTTGCTTTTTAACAGGAGGTAAGCTTCATAAGACTAAGATCTATGTATTCCGTTCGGTTTACATCATAAATCTAATGACTATGACATGCTGTCACTACTATCTCCATTCTAATCTGTTTAATGCAGAACAATCTGGAAAATATAGGACTAAATTTGGTATCCAGTCAGCCCAGAAATGTTCAAAATAAAACTTAACTTGATCGAGGGCAGAACCAAGAACTCCTGTTTCATTCATCAAATTTCATCTTGACATAAAATTTTTTTCATCAGAAAAAAAACCAAACCGTGTTAAAAGAACAACTTCCCCCTTTCCCTGGCTGTTTACAAAAAATAGGTACTTCAGCATCATACATTCTGAGTTTCCTTTAACGTTCACCAAAGGAATGCTAGTATGGTGGGTTTTCTCTATTCAGATTTCTCTGCTGCTCTATTTCAGCTGGCATTGGCGATAATGAATCTGTACTTTGTCTATCCACCTCAACATTTCTCTTGTGCCTTGTGTTCTTTTCCAACTTGCCACTCCATCTACAATCTTTTTCCACCGATTCATTTATCGTTTTCCAGCTGATACTGATGCACTTCTCATTAGATATCATTGTCCTCTCACTGTTGTAATTGGCTTTCATGACTTGATTTCAAGACCTGTGCATTATTTTCTGACCATATTTTGAGCATTCTTTTAAGGAACCACATTTCTGTGGTTTCGAGCAATTCACTTTTTAGGTGCATTAAAGAGGAACATTCAATAAATATAAAAGTGCCTAAAACGAGACTTTCTAGGTTTATTCCCAAATCCCAACACATCTACAAGCTTAAAATCATGGAAGCGTCCCTTATTAGAATTTTAGTTCGTCTTATTTTTTGTCTGGTCGTACATGAGATCTTTTACAGGGACGTATTAAACACCTGAGGGAATAAGCCTTGGATCTTCACTGCACTTGCTTGGACCATCTCCCATCAGGACTAGATATCTTAGTAATCGTAATCTGAATGCAAATTAACCTGTGAAAGGAATACCTTCATTTTCCTCAGTTCATCCATAACTGCTAAATTGAATGCCTGGCTATAAGCAATGAAAGATATTGTCAGATATTGGTGATCGGCGCCTTTAAATGGCAGCGGCACTGTGTACACACTAGAGATGAAAATATCCTTAAATGATCTGGTCTCCTGGGGTAATAAGTGGGCATTGACTGGTTCTGGGGCTGCAGACCAGCAAGCCCGGACAATATCTGTACTTTCATACCAGGAGGAGAAAGAAAAATGCATTTAATGTTAATGCAGTGACAGTATGTGCTATTTATTTCCATAGATAAAGAAGGAAAAGACGGTAAGCAGTATTTTCTAAAGACAGAACTGAAATGCCATTTCAGGGGACATTAGATAGTGATGAATTAAAAAATCGTTTTCTTTAGATGTTTTGGTTAATTTCACAGACAGCAAGAGTACGGTCTGATAGACCAGGACAACTTTTCTCTGTGGAAAGGCCTAAATATTCCAAAATTAATAGGTTGTGGCCTTTCATATATCACTGTTTATCTTTCGGCCATTTGATGTTCTGAATTTTCTTACACAAATTGAACCATCGGTCATAGTTTCAGCTTCATGAAGTTTACCAAATTCCTGACGGTCCCATCTAGCACCAAGGGAAGTGCAAATATATTGACACAATTTCCTCGGCAGCTGCTTTACGCTTGTGGCGTCCTTAAGGCATTGTAAACAACTTGTCAGAAAGTCTAGCCATGCAGTCTTACTCACATTCGTGTAAAATTTGAGATTTAAGATTTGAGAGTAGCCAGAATAAATTTATCTAATTTATATTTTATGTGAGCTGTTCGAGTTGCAAAAAAATGTATCAAGGTAAAAATGTAATCTCTAGAATTCATTATTGTTAATGAGTAATATTACGGGGCATAGCTTTCTAAAAATCCCATTTCTAAACTTAAGTGACATTTCATAACGTGACCCATTCTGCAGAGTCGTCACAATATCATTAAAAGAAATTGTAGTACCAGTGGTACTGGTATTGCCCGATTGTCCATATAGGAGTGTGGAATCTTTTAAATATTTAGTAAAGGTTAAGGCCTGGTATTCACTCCATGTTTGAGCAAGTCTAGTTTAAGCCATCCTGAACCTCCTATTAATTTCATCCGTCACCTTGCTACACATGTTCTCCTTCTCGAACACACACCTTAAAGTAGAAAGACAATAAGATGGCAACAGCATTCACCTGCTGTCTTGTCATCCTGTCCCCGGATCGCCCTTGTAAAATCCCCAGCATTTCAATGAGCAGTATTGACTGTCATCTCTCTGCAAATTACCCTTTAATCTCTTCCCGTTTGAGCAATCAGATATCCATGGTTTACGGTTTACATGGTAACCAATTCAAAGAGCACCATAGCATCACAAGGCAGTGCAAACAACGCTGCTTGGAAGTAAAAATCTTTTCATTTCATTTTTTAAACATGACAAGGTTAAATTTATAATCCTCCCATTTGCCAACATCTGCTAAACAGATGCTCCCTATTCACCGCGGGAAAGTGGAAGCAGAATTTTGGAAAAGTCTTTATATTCGCCATGACATCTCGAGTTGGCCGAAAAGATAATCTAAGGTCTTTGCTGCTTTGCTCTGCTAGGAACTTAGCTCCATTCAAGACGTTGCAAGGCTTCCTCCAATAAGGTTATTGTTTGTTGGCAGTTTTAGTCGTCAGTTTTGTCTCCCAGGTCAAGGCAGCCCAATTCTGAGTGTTAACGGCGTCGTAGATTTGACAGTGTTGGCCAGTTCTTCTCCGGAACTTTACGCAGTCGCCCTCAGGTTTTCAGATGCATGGTAGTGCAAGTTTTCAAGATCACCTTCTTGCACGTTGTTCCTTGCAGAGCATTATTTGAGGAATCGACCTAATCATGAAGGGGATAAACAATCTAACAGGAAACCGGAGAAAAACCACGAAGCCAGAGACTACTCCTCCCCCACCCCTTCTCCCCTGCCTTTTTTCTCCGTCCCCGCCCCTTCTCCCCCCGCCTTTCGCCCTTTGTTTCATCAGATGACAGTAACATTTATCTTAGGAATTGATCAGCGTTGAGCTCAATTCGCACCCTCTTTACGTTATTTACGTTTGCGGTGGCATTTCTGAGGCACTTAAGGATATGACGTCCTTGGCACATGGCAAACACTGCAGCTGAGCGGTAAGAATGGCGTACCTCAGTGTAAATGAACTTGTATTAGGTGGTTAAACATAAATATTCAGTTACTCGCTCATTGCAAAGTCAGTCACATGCGAACGGCAGTTGGTGGCAACAGCCTATGTAATGAAGGATCTTGGCACCTATTAGAAGAGCAAATCATTGTGTACAACCCAATTAATCCGTTAATATATAAAGTCACCCTTTTTTGGGGCCCCGCCAGCCAGTATCAGGGTGTAGAAATAAGTAAAATGATCTAAATAAAACCTCCAATTCTAAAAGATTAAGGTACAATTTGAGCCTTCTAGATAAAAAAAAACTAAAATTGTGTAGGCCTATATATTAACACGCGGTCAAAACCAGCCTAATGAAAAATTGGAGACCAAATCAGAAGTCGAGGTGACCTTTTTCGACAGATTTGAAAATTTTTGGCCTTGACCCACTTTTTCTCTTCCCCTCAAGTTTGGGCAAAAGAAATACTTTAACCTCTATGGGAGAAATTTCTCGAAATCGTTGGTATTTGTACAAAACACAATGTTAATAGGGCCAAAAGAAACAATATGGTTCCAAGAACATAAAACTTTGTGCCAAGCTTCATGCAAGCAGATCCATGAAATGCAACCCATCAAGTTTATTGTTGGAGGGGGAGCGGGTGG
>JAWQUT010000037.1:323439-337084 GCA_033807755.1 Ellobium chinense | reverse complement strand
TAACATAGAACAGCAACTTGCTCAAACTATGCCGAGGACAAAATGGGTGTTGTGCTTGAATGTTATTCCAAATTTATACCGAGGATAGAATTTGTTTATTCTGTCGCAGTTTCAGTCCATTTATCTTGGATGAGTATCCGGCAACAGTAAAAGGACAGCTGTCAAATGTGTGGTCCTCAGAGGAAAGTATACTTAGTGATCTGGTCTGCTTGGGTAATGCAAAACGAGTGAGCTGGAAATACCTGGATATGGAATCACCAATTTAACTCGTTCTAAATATGAGCACGGAATTGTTTTTGAGATCATTCAGATTACGGCACACTGTGTAAGCAAGTTAGATTTTATAGACTGTTTTGTGCAGCACTCATTTCAGATAGCCATATCGTGCTCACGTTAGATTCAAACTTCATGTCATAGTGTATTTCGTTATGTTTCGTGATTTTCGTGACGAGAAACAATGTCAGTAAAATTAAGTTTATCCCCCTGCATTGTCAAGAAACAGTTGAAATGAGCGGTCTTCTCCTTTTTAATTTTCTTGCACCTAGATGGACTTCTGCAGCTTTTTCTGCAAAATCTAGTTCGTATGGAAATGCCAGTGTTCCTCTTTCAATGTTTTTATGGTGATTTTGATAGCAATCTTTGAGTCCTTATTTGTAATTAATATTGTAGCGACAGATATGCATATTATAACATGAAATTTCATATTGCCAGCACATTTACACTGGTAAAAATAACATTTATTTACCTTTATAGACAGTTAAGTGCGTGGTTCTGGTACAGCATCACATATACATAAATACTCTATACTAACCAAATTAAAGAATTCGGATGCGCCTTCTCATTAACGCAAGTTTTGTTCATCTAGTATACCTGTCCACCTTTTTGTGGAAAGCTGTTATACGAAACTTAATGCTATTTTGGAAATACATTTCCAAAATAGCATTACATTTGGAAATACACTTCCAAAATATCCTAGCTTACATCATTCTTGTGGAGTAGTCTACTTCTTAATGCATAATAACTTAAAGCCATTCTTGATTTGTAGTGAGCATGTCTGAATGCCTTAAGGGAAGACACTACCCTTATTCAGAGACTAATGCACATGACTTGGTGTGCAACGTATCTCCATGTGTGCACTGGATTTCTATACAAAATTGCACATCAAAGTGCTGAATGGTGCATTCTTGTCCCTAAAGATTGATGATCTTAGGACAAGTGTTATTAGCTATGACACTAGTTGTGTGACACCAGATTTCACCCACGTATCTTAGACACCTTTATGCGTGATCCTATGAAGGCTTTTCCCGAGTTCCTGTCTAGATATTTCATTTAACATCAAAGGGTCTTTATAGTTTCAGATAATTCTGCGTCAAGACAAAATTTTTTTAAAAGCCTTCATAGGATCACGCATAAAGGTGTCTAAGATAGGTGGGTGAAATCTGGTGTCACACAACTAGTGTCATAGCTAATAACACTTGTCCTAAGATCATCACCCTTTAGGGACAAGAATGCACCATTCAGCACTTTGGTGTGCAATTTTGTATAGAAATCCAGTGCACACATGGAGATAAGTTGCACACCAAGTCATGTGCATTACAGTCTCTGAATAAAGGTAGTGTCTTCCCTTAATGTTGGAAATTCTGGAAATAGGTGGAGTAGTAATTATGTACTGAGAATAGGATTTTTTTTTTTGGGGGGGGGGGGGGGGGGGGGTTTNGGGGGGGGGGGGGTGGTGGTGCTTAAAAGCAAACACACGAAAGTCCGGCTAATTTATTTAAAGCATGATTATTCGCCGCATCCGAATTAAACTTTGCATGTTTTCTTTATTAGCACCAAGTGAGCTCATGCATGCCTCTGCACCATTACTAACACTGTTTATTTGCATGCCGGCCGGCAAGTTTGTATTTGTGATGCTGTACAGAAACATTTAGCTTAATTGCCCATTGCACACTATTTGAATTGATAGGGTTGGGGTCGAAAGACCGGGTTGGAGTAATAACTACCTACACATTTTTTATTGTTGATAGGACAAATTATTGTTCCCTATACAAGGCATCCTTGTCGCTACATAATATTGTGTCGCGGAGATACGGCATTTCATGCAATTCATGAGGAGCATATTCTATTTTTTACAGATGACACGTTTTTTTTTTTTTTTCAAAGAACAAGGAAATCCCTCAAGCTACTCTTTCTTTTTTAGTGGTGTTTGTAGGCATTGAAAGAGGAAATGCCGAGCTCATGGAGAACAAGATTCAACTTGGATCCTGATTTATATTTTCAAACTTCGCACCCCTCACTCTCCCACAACCCACGATCCCACACCCCGCCAAGCCTAAATAATGTTTTAAGCTTTTCAACTTCAAAAACTGGTTATCACTCATAAATACAGCGAGAAAGCCGTTCACGTTACCACAGATGTTTGTTTACGATTATAAGCTCTGTCTCTGCATACATAAAGCATTTCACATATATATTAAGTGATGTCGGTATCTGAATAGAGCTGCACAATATCAGAATAAAACTTACATTTCAGAGATCCGCGAAGTAAAAATATCTACTGTATGATATAGTGTCAATTTTGGAACTTTATCTAATTGTATTCCCAACAGAGCAGATCTTCCAAAACCCAGTCACTTTATACTTTTTGCAATTTCTTTAACCAGTACGAATCTCCCGATATAAGCATTCATTTCGTCCTCTGCAACTGAGCATGGCATATATTGGGCGCAAAAGGTAAAACTACTGTACAATAATGAAGCTTAATCTCTATTAATATGCCGATTCACTATGGACAATGCTATTAATCCGTTAATTATAAAAAGCCCCTTTTTGGGGCCCTGCCAGACAGTCAGGATGCAGAAATGTGTAAACCTAATTTCGATAAAGCATCCAGTTTGAAAGTTTAGGTAAATAGAAAAGTAGTGGTTGGCCTATGTACTATTAGCATGAAGCCAAAACTAGCCTCATGAAGAATTGGGGGCAAAATCAGACGGCGACGTGACTTATGATTTTGTGAAATTTTGGGCGTTGTTTTCCCCTCCCCCCACCCCTCCCCACTGTCCACTTTTTTCTCCTTAGAAAAAAAATTAAGCTTTAAAAGTACTTTAATATCGATGGGAAATACATTCCAAAATTAAAGTAGAATTTGTGGGAATAACACATTCAAATTATACGGCCGTAAAAAGAAGAAAAAAGTAATAAAATCTGCACATTAATTCATGGAGATGCTATCTATTCCTGTGCCAGTTTTATCTGCTGCCAACTTGGATGACCGTTTACATTTGAAGGCGCTGTAAATTCCCTGTTTTGTCAAATGCCCGAATAAAAAGCGGTCCATATTTTACACCTCAAAAGTCATTTACATTGCCATTAATTGAGTGGGTGTAGAAGATATATTTCTTTAAAAATGAGCAGTTATTTCACCATCAATAACTGAGCATGAGATGTCATGGGCGCAATGGTAAAATTATAGGAAACTTAAGGAGAAAATGGACATTTCATTAAGACACTACCTATAATTTGTGTGGACACGCCACCGCCTTTCTGTTGCCATCTTACATGACGTCCGTAAAAACTTGAAAGCGCTGTGAATTTCTTTAAATCTTTTTGGTTAAAAATGTCTGTGAATATAAATCGGTGTGCATTACATTCCTCAGTCTCTTCCATTGCCATGACACTTAGAGGGTTTGGATGCATTCGCGCCACGCGGGCTAGGATGCCAGATTATGCCAGATTTATTCACGCAATTGTATGCGGGTTTAAATTCTTTTGAGCCAGTAAAGCTATTAGAGTAAAAAACTTCGACATGGTCCGTCTACTGTTTGACATGTCACATCATTCTACAAGAAGTTACAAGGCTGCGAATAGGGCTTTTATTTTATATGCAGTAATTTAAAAAAATGAAATTGCGACAGTAGGTTTGTTATGGTCGGGAGATGTGCATCATTGCCTTTATAATCAATTCAGCTTTCGATTTTGTTTAGTCAAGTTGGTCCACATTCATGGTTTTCAAACGCCTTTGACCTGTGACTTCCAAGACCCGTCTTGCGTAATATCAGTTCCTGAGTTCTCACTCCACAGGATCGAATAGTCTTACTAGTCGCTTTAAACATTCTCTGCTTAGACACGGCAGTCTCGTCAGAGGATTAGATACTGTTTACTTGTTGGTTTTAAATGGTTTTGAAGCCAGATTCTAAAGCCACAAGCTTTCCTTGCTCATAAAATCTTAGCTTAAGGAAAGGGTATAATGATCCCACGCCCTTCCTTTTATTTACCACGGAAAGAAAACAGACTTAAATGAAGGAGGGGAAGTGGAGAAAGGTTGTGGTTTGACGAAACGGAGATAAGTTGATGACTTCTAACATGCTATCAGTTTCTTCTCGGATGTTTATTTGGATATGCCCGTGTGACCCTATGTTCTATTCCTTTCTCACAAGAAGCGTTTGCTCATTGCGACACGATTCAACGAACCCCATGTGGCTCTTGTCCAGTGCTATGGATCTGATAGATCTCTAAGGTCCAGACTTTGGGCTTAAATTCTGGGGCCCAATCAGTCTTCAAAATTCTGCTTTCATCGAACTCCGAGTGATTTTTTTTTATAATTTTTTTTTAAAGAAGCTCCGCAATGATCAAACTGATTTAGTATTTTCATGCATTTACCGCTAGTGGATTAAAGAAAATAGAAATGATGAAATTTCTCACAAATGACTGTTTGCGCGAAATTTTGTGTAAATCTAGGAAAGGTTACAACAAATATGCCAGTTTCACAACACAACTTCCGTTGTAATCATATTATTCCGATTATAACGATCCTTATAATGAAATGTCCGGGGGTGGGTGGGTGGAGGTAAGAAGACTGCTAAAATCCCATTTGTCGCTATGAGTCCACTGTAGATTCGGCTTAAATTTATCAACTTCACTATTGTTCGGCTAAACTCTGGGGCTAAAAAGTTCCACACTCCTATCACTATTATGCACTTTTTGAGCTTGGAAACCAAGTGTTTTCTCCAGCTACACATAGACTAGCAGTGTGCCCGAGAGAGAGTTCCAAACCACTTTCTAGCGGCAATTTGCTCCTCTAGTTTTAAAGGCACTTAAACTTTTGTCTGCGGGCTGAATGAGACCCAAGCCCCCTCTCTAACATGTATGAAGGAACTCCTGCGATGATCCATTATGCAGAAATAAGATGTCATGGTATTTTTAAATGTCATGGTATTTTCGAACCCGGGAGACTAATTTCTACGTAAATGACTGTCCTGCACAGACGGCCAGTATTCACGGTGAAAGGAACTTAATATAAAAAATGAATTTTCAGTTAAGAAGGGATGTACAATAAATTGAAATTATTTCATTCCTTAAGGAAACCATTTTACAGTGCCATAGTTTTATACACCTCATTCACACTATTACAAATGAAAATGCTATTAGTCATAATTCCGTAAGATTCGCATCACTTAAAAATTTCCCCATCGGTGCTTGGAGTCTTGCCATGTGCTCATTGTAAGGCATATATTTAGTCCATGGAAGTAGATACAGTGATAGTGGGAATTAAAAGTCGTGCAGCCAGTGCCATTTATCTCTAACTCGTCTTACTTGATGTAGACCAGATGAATAAAGGATGGATAAATATTGCTGTTTGGGGTTAGCTAAACTATTTACAATTTAGCCATGTCGGGTGATTCTTGAACGCCTGCCGCGGTCATTTAAATTCCAGGACTATGATTTGCAAAGCTTTTCGTGGTATTCTTAGTCTGCAAGTTGCTACATCTATTTCGGTATCAAAACTATCATTATGCCTCATTTTGCTTCAGTCAAAACAGTCCTATCTGTACTTGAGCAACAAATGCCTAAATAAGAGGGGGTATACGATAGCATGATTCGATTTTCGGGAGATAATCAGATAATTTTTAATCAGTGAGCTATATGTAATAGTAACAGGCCTAAATCAGCATATTCTAAAAGTGTCTCATCCTATTTTATTTTGGCAAGCATGAATCTTACACTTTTTCTTTTCTCTGTCCATGGATGCGAGCCTTGGATCCCTGTGGTTGGAGCACAAGGAAGACTGTCATGAAGTTACGGTGTAATGTCAACCAAGAACACTGACCCAGCAAGATCATCGGATGCAATGTCACGAGACTTCCTTCAACAACTTTCAAGCGGACGAAGCCGAGACATTCTCATCACTGGANAGATAATTTTTAATTTATAAGCTATATGTGATAGTTAGTAACAGGCCTAAATCAGCATATTCAAAAAGTGTCCCAAATAGATCTCGTCCTAATTTATTTTGGCAAGCATGAATCTTACACTTTTTCTTTTCTCTTTCCATGGATGCGAGCCTTGGATCCCTGTGGTTGGAGCACAAGGAAGACTGTTATGAAGATACGGTGTAATGTCAACCACGAACACTGACCCAGCAAGATCGTCGGATGCAAGGTCACGTGACTTCCTTCAACAACTTTCAAGCTGACGAAGCCGAGACATTCTCATCACTGGATTCAGCAGTCTGGCAAAAAGATCGTCTCTCAGGGAACGCTGGAGAGAATGGCAGGGAACGCTGGAGAGTGGCAGGATCAAGGAACGCTGGAACAAATGCAGGTTCAATGAACGCAAGAATGAACGGTAGAATCGTCAGACCATGAAAATATTACTGGACTTTTATTGACATTATTAGTGAATGGACAGCTGATCTATCATTCATGGCAATACCAAATACTGGTACCCGACCAGCAACAGTGGCTGACGGTTTTAGTGATTTGCGATATTACGTAAACACTTAAAAATGGTATTTCATTTAAAACGTACCTTTGTACTCAAAAAGAATTGAAAGGTCATTTTACATTGCTAACAATGAGAAAATGTACATATTTAGAGAAATCAGTTGTACATATTTTAATTGTAGTATCGGATGTTTGTAAGTTGTTTATTTGTAAGTTATTTTAATTTACACAAATTTCTCGATAACTTTGCGTTTTACTGAAATCAATCCATTCAGAACAAACGCAACTCCTGGAATCATGCATTTTCACTATTGATGTAGATTCTGTCCAAAGTTGCCTCAGCATTAGTCTTCCTTAGATAATGAGGGATGAATCTCCCATCTGTTTTACTTTCTCGCTGTGCCTAGTTAAGAATAAAGAAAATTTTAACTTGGTGACCCTTGAATTCCTTTTGAATAGCTTGTCACGTGTTCTTTATACACTGTTTTTGTTCAGTTTGTAAGATTTAAAGCAAAACGTAATTTAATTGTGAATAATAGATTTGAAAATGTAACAGCACCCTGGCGATCTGTAAATAAGTTCTTACAAACCAAAGAAGCGGTTAGCAATCACTAAAAGTACTTTCACAAATTTTCTAATTTATAAAAGTAATTCTACCTGTTCCATTGTCTTGGGGCCCACAGCAAGATATATATATCACTTGAAGGGGATTGATAGGAAAATGTGCTCAGTTACAGTGCAGGAGTTCTTTTAATGTGAAACCGACAGGGTCTGTTCAAAGACACGGAGAAACATGCACCGCTGATGAACGCTGGAGAACTCTTCTCTTCCACTTAGGTATTGCAACTGTAATTTACAAAGAGTTCTCTGTGCGTTCACCAGATGTTGTTCGTTTATCCCTGTTCATGACCAGAACTTGGCTAGTTAACACTAAAGGAAGTCCTTATCTGCAGCCGGGAATGTTTTGTCACTGAGCCTTTTAATAATTTATATATAATAAATGGGTTTTATTCACTTTTAATGTGTAATAATGGGATCGAGTCACTTTCAGTATGTAATAATGGGGTTGAGTCACTTTCAGTATGTAATAGTGTTGAATCACTTTGAATATGTAGTAGTGGGGTTGAGGAATCACTTTGAATATGTAGTAATGGGTTTAGGAGTCGCTTAAGAGCGGGGTCGTCAGGTGTAATGCAATAAGTTTAGTGCTCGCACTTGGGCATCTGATGGCCATGAACTCTGTTGGGGCCCGTGAAGATCACCCAACATTCATATTGGTCTCGTATACTGAGACATTTTAATGTAATTTTCACACCGAATCTTGGGTGATTTCCCTGGACACCAACACAGTACTGACCATCTGATGCCGAAAGTGCAGGCACAGCGCAGGTCACAAGCAGCACGAGTGGAACGAATTGTTTTACACTTACATAGGTTTATGAGAAAATGTTTATATTCCTGTAGTAGGATTCATGACATAATCAATATGATATTTATAATCGGTTGCTATAGACTTTGCTTCGCCAAGACCCCACAGTAACAAAGGATATTTAGTCACCATGGAAATTTTACCTTCATTTATAAGTCAGGGTCAGTGTAGATTTAACGTGTCGTATTTGAATACCGAGTTGGTCCAGTTTCGCCACACAGGAAAGTCGCGTTTCAGCCTCGGGCACTCTAGAAGTTGTGACTTTTCTGTGTGGGATCGGGTGATCAATTCTGTCTTGAAATGGGACATATTCGGAGACATGCATGTACAATAACATTAAACATCCTGATCATATCTGTATTCTATATTATATAACAGGTCCCCACGGGTACTTTACTTTCACAATAATCCTTAGAATGAAATTATAAGGATATGGTATGGAAACTGTTTCGGAGGAAACATTGTAGGCAGATAAGTATTTAGCATATCTAAAAAATATCCTTTGATTGTAACGCCAGGTTCTCCTGTATAGTGTAACTATAATCGTGAATTGCTACATGGCGCCATGAATGTGTCATAGAAAGTATTGTGTATTTTCAGCTGTACAAATTTTGTACTTTATGAATGGCCCATTAAAGTGTTTACATGCAGAACAGTAGTACCTTAAATGTTTATCGGTTAAGGTCTGTTCATGGATGAGATATTTTACAACATTTGACGGTCGCGTCAGGAATTGAAGTCTTAGTGTTCTCATCTGATTACTATTCCTAATGCTGTCACCAGACGTTGCAAACGTATCTCTATCCAAGATCACACCCTAACTGGTAAACTTTAAATATTACTATTTTGCACTTAAGCTCTTTTTCCATTGATTCCTTCATACGTTCATTGATTTTGTAGACTGACGCTCCACTTATGTGTTCATTGGTTCTGTAGACTGTAATGCAACGCCTCATTAATTGTAATGTGAACTTCTCCCAAAACATGTATATCTGGTTTGTCTGTAGTCCCATCTTCGCCATGTTCTCGCCAATGATAAAATCTTTAAAGCGTGTCCAAAAAAGACATTCAAAAAGAATATTGTAAATCCTATTCTTTCCCTGAATGGCTTTCTTGAACATTGTCTTTTATTGTCAGCGTGAGCATGGAGAATAAGTGCATGGATGGACTTGAATAATGCTATAAAACGCATTTTTTTACTATGAAAAAAATTGCCTGAAAAATATATACATGGGCATTTGGCACATTGTANAGTTGTGACTTTTCTGTGTGGGATCGGGTGATCAATTCTGTCTTGAAATGGGACATATTCGGAGACATGCATGTACAGTAACATGAAGCATATCCTGATCCATCTGTATTCCACATTAATATAACAGGTCCCCATGGGTACTTTAACAATAATTCTTAGAATGACATTTTCAAGCTATGATATGGAAGACTGTTTTGAAGGAAACATAGTAGCCAGATACATTTATTGCCTAATTTTAAATATATACTTTGCTTGTAACGCCATGTTCTCTTGTCTGTGTAACTATAATCGTGAATTGCTACATGGCGCCGTGAATGTGCAATATAAAGAGTTCTGTATTTTCAGCTGTACAAATTTTGTACTTTATGAAGGGCCCAGTTAAAGTGTTTACATGCAGAACAGTAGTACCTTGAATATTTACCGGTTAAGGTCTGTTCATGGATGAAAGATATTTTACAACATCTGATGGTCGCGTCAGGAATTAGTCTTAAAAAGACAAGTGTTCTCATCAGATTACTATTCCTAATGCTGTCACCAGACGTTGCAAACGTATCTCTATCCAAGATCACACCCTAACCGGTCAACATTTAAGACTACTCTTTTGCACTTAAGCTCTTTTTCCATTGATTCCTTCATACGGTCATTGATTTTGTAGACTGACGCTCCACTTGTGTGTTCATTGGTTCTGTAGACTGTAATGCAACGCCTCATTAATTGTAATGTGAACTTATCCCAAAACATATATCTGGTTTGTCTGTAGTCACATCTTCGCCATGTTCTCGCCAATGATAAAATCTTTAAAGCTTGTCCAAGAAAGACATTCAAAAAGAATATTGTAAATCTTATTCTTTCCCTGAATGGCTTTCATGAACATTGTCTTTCATTGTCAGCGTGAGAGCATGGGGAATAAGGGCATGGATGGACTTGAATAATGCTATAAAACGCATTTTTTTACTATGAAAAAAATTGCCTGAAAAATATATACATGGACATTTGGCATATTGTATCTTTCAAGATTGTGTCTATCTTAAGTTGTTTCATTATCTAGTTTTTAATTGGTTTTTTATCGTTAATTGGTTAATTATGTCTTACTTATTTTTTGTTATCGGTTAAATGATTTGTTTGGTTCGGTTAAGTGATCTGTCCCATCATAATCTGTAAACATGTGCTTACACGCCCCATTGTGGACGGGTATTATGTGCACATTGTTCCAAGTCGCTGTGTTCCTGTTTGTCGTAGTCTCACGGCAACATTTGACGGCAATAACTTCAATGGTGATCATGAAAATCGCGCTAAATTCATACTTTTTTGTGCATATCCCATCCCTTAAATCAGCTCACTGAATTTGGGTGATTTTCCAGATCATCATTCTTGTGTTTATCGTCAAATGCCAACGTGAGCACTCAAGCAGGACGGCAGACACATGCAGCATATACAAAACGTACTTATAATTTGCCATGTACTATCTGTATTTTTCCCAGTGGCTGCCTCATAATCTCACTGAATACATTAAATCAATTTGTATTGTTGATTGTATACAACTTATGCTCATCTACTTTGTATCCTAACATTGAGTCCCGATAATTGCACAAAGTAAATAAAAGCATAATGTCTTCAAACTTTTTCGACCGCTATCTGCTCTTTTATTATAGAAGACTTTGTATGCATATTATGTGCCATTCACTTTTATCTAACTACCAACGAGCCACCAGTGACTTGTTATTTGAAGTCTCATGTAAAGTTAGTACATTCATTAGAATTCATGTTGTGACTTCAGTAATAATCCATTGATGTTTCACGGTTAATGGAAGATGGTGACNTCATTTACGCATACGCGTCTATAAAGCAGTCAATTAAGCTGCTTATAATTTTTTCCTCATTGAATTTTTTAACTCATTAATTATGGTACTTGGATTCAGTCCCTTTGTGGTTGTCAAAATTTTAATGCACTTTCCCATCCCCTCCACGTTAAGAGCTCCCACCAAGGCATCTGATGGTCATAGTCGTTGAAGGTATTCATGAAGATCGCCCATATTCAATTAGTCTCGCATACTGAGACGTCATCCCCTCAACATGGAATTTTGGGCGATTTCCATGAACACCAACACTGGCACTGATCATCTGAGTCAAAGGTGGAAGCACAGTGCATGACAAGATGCCTCTTTTGTTTGAGTCTTGTATTTGACTAAGTAAAAAATTCTTTGACTAAGTAAAAAATTCTTTAGGTATTGTTATAAGAACATGCACAAATTATTTAGAGTTTTACTGTTGTGTCCATATTAAATAGTCTTGATACTGAAATACTAAGTTCCTCACTCATAATCTCGATCCAGGTTAATACATGTATTAGGCGGAAATAGGCATCTGGATAGTCAACGAATTCAATGAACATTATTTTTATGTCAGTTAAACTCTTAAAATCACCTTGACATTTTTATAAATGCTTTGAGTCATGAATATCGCTCTGTTTACACGTTTGTTTGGTTAAAGTAAATTAGATACACGGACATAGATGTAGATCTAACTTGAATTGGCTGCCTCGAGTGTAGAGGAGTTAACCCTCTTGACTTGGAAAAGCCTAGATGCGCTGTTTTTGCTATAGTTTAGTAAAGATGGCGTGTTTAGGGTTTGTATGGCAAGAAGTTGAATCCTTTTCGCTCCAAGCAGTTCAAGTAATTAGCAGGCTGTTACGGTAGAGATGCTGGAGTGTCCAGCTGCTAAATCTACAGTTTTTATGCTATATTATATATATGTGCCTCACTTGTAATTTGCGTATGTTGAATTCATGAAACTAGTTCAGATTCATCTCAGATGCAAATCGTCATCCTTCCTCGGCCACCCTGAACGGTGTTCATGAACACAACATACGCAAGCGTAAGAAAACTTAAATTTTCTACTTGTGCGGTACCATAGCTATTAATGCTGAAAATTTCTAACTAGAACTTGTCATTTTTTTATAACTTGTTTTTGATTGACGCAACATGGCCTAGGCCGATTTTTCACTTTTCTTTGCAATTCGTGTTCTGGAAAATCATTCACACTTAATTTTTTATTAAGTGAATATTTTAATTTATTCAGCTGATAAACATAAATGATTGCATACTTTTTGGACATGAACATTGAACAATAAAGGCTGATCTTAACTCCAGAATTCGGTTAACATTGTTTATTTGTGTATTACATTTTCTGTACATGTTTAGAATGGCAAGGTTACATGCTTTCCCTAACTTGGCAAAGCACATCTGCACAATTCATACCATATTTTCAGTGTGTCTGGTGCTGTTGGGCTTTCTGTGGTTATAAAAATGTAGTACCTCACCATACTCAACATTTCGTTTTTTAAGTGATAAATAACAGGGTGTTTCAAGTAACGCAAATGCTCGCTCCGCTTAGTAGGCATCTGCGCTTGTTCGCTCTTGCATTTCATGATCAAACCTTTATTGGTATACATGAAAATCACTTATCTCTCACATAAAAACTTTGATTTTAATCTATGCCGAAAATGTTTTGGTCATACAATGTCAAAGTGAACTTCCGGCCAGATGGACTTAAGAGATTTAGGCCAGCTGTTCCCTGACAGTGATAAAAACTTTGTATATTATGTTGAGCGTTGTATGTGACGTAATTGGTAAATGTTTGCCAGTTTAACTTTGTAATGTGACGAGTCATTAGCAATTGGAGCGAATGCATTGTACCAAATTTTCTCTTTGTTTGGACATTGAACGCATCATAAAATTGCGTAATTATCGTTACTAGGTTTGTTCTCAAACACCGCCACGGCCTATATAAAATATTTTTTCCGCTTAAAGTATTGTTCAGTTTCTTGGGTCTCATCAAAAAGATTTCATTGTCACCATAATGTACTATAAGAATGTTGCCAAAATAAGGCATAAATCCTGCGGACCAAGGGTCAGTCTTAGCGACAAGATAATTTCTGTGTGGCGTATACTTTTCTCTTAAAGATTTGTTGTAAGACAAACATGCGATACACAGGAAAGCTTGTCTTGACATTCGGCTGACCCCTGTTCCACTTGAGAAGTCTCATTCTGGCCTGAATGGTCACTTGAAGTGCTGTGACAGTCATAAAGGATGTTACGGACATGCTCTTACATCGTAATGATCATAAACACTCATTGGCATATTGGCGCCTTGTCTTAAAGAGAGTACTCTAATCTTAAGTGTACTTAAATCATGACACAATCCATCTATTGATATTCTTGTTTGACCTCAGCTCATTGTAAC
>JAWQUT010000037.1:308041-322843 GCA_033807755.1 Ellobium chinense | reverse complement strand
GCCTCTGTCTTGCGAGACGTTAAAAATGCAATGTACACTTACTGCGTCCTGTGTCAGAACGACTCAGAATTGATGGAAATATTTTTACTTGACAACAAAATGTAACCATCCGTAGATAACTAGTCTAGTCTTTATTTTTTTTTCTATCAGTAGTCTGACCTGAATTTGGTATTTTTGTTAAACATGCTGTGTAATATGACATCTCCTAAAGGGATTTATTACTAGTAAATAACATTATGAAATATATGTATGCTTTTGTTAAATAGCTGTGTATGCGTTTGCTGTATAGCTTTGTATGCTTTTGTTATATTTGGGATATGAAAATTATATCTTGTTAACTTTTCTTAATAAATGCATGCGACTTTAGTGAATTTGCAACTGACGTGTTCCTTACGTGTCTGTATGAAAAGATGGAGTGCAAGGTTGTCTAGTTCTGAATACTTCACTTGTTTCAGACAGAAAATTCCATTTATTTCAGTTTCAGAAAGTAGTGGGCTTTAAAAAATTCTTTAAAAAAAAAAGTAATAGACTTAGTCATTACAAGGTAAATCACCGCTGACACTGTAGACTAGCTTTCATAGCGACGTTTACAGTCAGTGGTTGCAACTCTCATCCAGGATCTAGGAATCTTGTTGTGAAGTGTCTTTGGAAAAGTGTTTCACTTGCATCTTTAATCAATCTAGTCCTTTGTAAAATGGTTACCTGGCTATAGGCAGTTAAAAACTTGTCCAGTTCTAGTGGTCTGCTGCTGTAAAGTGGTAGCGGTGCTATAATGGATAGTCATTCACACTTGAGCTATGGTCCTCTTCATGTTTATTTTACAATTTCTACGATCTAGTCAAGAATTAAATTTTAGGCCCAGCAATAAAGAGAAGAAATATCGAATACCTAGAAACTGAACAAGGTCTCGAAAAATGAACTTTTTACCAATAATCATTCAGTCAATAGGATATCCAGATGGACATTTCTGTATAATCCAAAACAAAAATTGGGCTTTAGAATCTTGATTTCTTAAGAGGAGCTTTGTCATTTTAAAATAAAAAAAATATAAAGAGGAAACCCTCATACTTTTATTTTTTATTAGAAAACATTTTAAGTCTAGTCCTGCGATGCTTCTTTCACGATGCTATAGAAAATGGATTTCACTAAATACAACAGATCGACTTTCATAAATCTACTGTATTTCTCAGAAAAAAAGGCTTGCAAGTGGATTACTTTAGTTTTGACTTTACTTTTGTTTTCATGAAGGTCACTGTGAGTGTGCGTTATGGACGCGTACGATAATTGTGTTGTGTGTGATAATACAGTGAGACAACAGACACCTAGTTCCCAAACACGGACATGAACAGTGAAGAAATAGAGAACCGGACACGAGTAGAAATGACGCAAGGAAGATGATTTAAATAGCTTACTAAATAGAGAAGAAAAAAAAAAGACAATAATTTAATGACAAAAAAGAATGACATACCAAAGGCAGAAGGAATCGTGTAATTGATTAAAAATAACCTAGTCTACATAGTAAATGATGTGGAAGGACTTTATGCGAAAGCTAAAACATACGAATAAGACGACTATATATGTGTGTGTGCGCGCGTGCCTGCCTGCGTGCCTGCCTACCTGCCTGCCTGCCTGCCTGCCTGCCTGCCTGCCTGCCTGCGTGCGTGCGTGCGTGCGTGTNGCGTGTGTGTGTGTGTGTGTGTGTGTGTGTGTGCGCGCGTGCGTGCGTGCGTGCGTGCGTGCGTGCGTGCGTGCGTGCGTAGGGGCCTGTTATAAATGCTGTGAAAACGAATTTCCAAATCTGGATAATAAAGGTTTATCTTATCTTATCTTATCTTATCTTATCTTATCTTATCTTATCTAAGTGTAAAACTAAAAAGTGCTCGCGCTTGCGTATACACGCACATGTGTGCGGAATGCATGTGTGTACACATGTCGGAAGAGAGGGAGCGGTATGAAAGGGAAAGCACATAACAGCAACAACCAAACACACGTAGGAGTGACGGAGAATGACAAGTGGTTTAGTGGCACCACTTTGGTTGACACTGTCCCCTTTGTATCATATTATACTGATCCTCATAGTTCCTCTTCACTAGTCGGCACTTGTGGCACACTTTTTGAAGAGATAACAGTGAGATCATTCTGACAACGTGTCTAAAACTCAATCACTGTGTTACAACAACAACAACAACAACAACAGCAGCACCAATATTATCACCCCACCACCACCACCACC
This sequence comes from Ellobium chinense, assembly GCA_033807755.1. Classification (NCBI taxonomy): domain Eukaryota; kingdom Metazoa; phylum Mollusca; class Gastropoda; order Ellobiida; family Ellobiidae; genus Ellobium; species Ellobium chinense. The sequence continues at coordinate 320,610 of JAWQUT010000037.1, read as the reverse complement.
ACCACCACCAACAACAACAACAACCAACTGATGTGTAATGTTAGACCTAAGGAGAAAATGTTGCCACTTGTGGGAATTTTCACAAATGTTTAGGGTAGAGTGGCTTTACAAAAAAATCTCTTTTCCTCGAAATAGGGAAAATTCCCTTCTCGTTAACCGTTGAGAAAGACTGAAATGTACTGTAAGAGGGGTAAAATGGTCGGGTTTTAAAAAAAAATAGTAACATTACAGAATCTTTCCCACTATATTTACTACAATTATTGTGCTTAGGGAAATATAAGGGAATTTATATTACTCTCATCTGCGGAAAAGGCAATGACCAGAGTGGCAATACTGATAATAAGTTTTACTTATAATGTACTCTACATGCTCTTTCCCCTCCTTCCCCCTCTCCACACCACTCCCACCCACTTGCTCCAAAAGCCCAAAATATTACTCTCATTCCACAAGAGCCTATGTATTTTTTTTTACGCTTTGAGATATTGAGCTCTCTCAGTCTGTTGCTCAAAGTAAAACAATAAAGCAAATGTGGTCTGGCTTGTAAAACTGGGATATAACAACGAATCAAAACCCAACATTTGTTTTAACAGGATAAAAAAGTAAACGGAAGATCATAGTAAAATAACGATTCAAATCATCGGGAAAAAAATGACTTCGGCAAATATGGAATGAGCGTAACAAAACGACTTAAAGCTAAGGCACACTGATTGTGGTTTAGTGTTGTTAATGTACAGAGCAATTCACGGACAATAGAATTCATATTGACAAAATATTCTATATTAAGACAGTTTTAATCACATAGTTAGGAGCTTAGATATGCCTTTACGTGTTCTCTCTTTATACTATACCAACCAACTCCGCTTAATCTCAATTCTTCGGGAGAATTTAAGGCAACATGGTCTTCTTTATTATGGAAATACGTCGTGATTAAGTGATATTATATTGCAACAAACAAGTTTAATAAGTTTACAAATTCAGTTCACTTTACTGTTTATCGTAGGTTGCTCGGTCATTTTCCACGTATATACAGAACACGTACATAACAAGTTTATTAAGTGCAGACCATACTGGGCGGTATATGGGTGGCCAAAGTAACACTTAACAAATGGCAGGGCAGCTACAACAGATTAGACACTACATCATCACTGACAATAAACTGCAATTTAGCGGAGCCGCCTATATTTTAATTGTAGTACAGTGAAGTCAAATCGCGCGGGCAAAATTGTGACCACGTGTATGCCCTAGAATCTTCTCGGAAGACAGACACGTGTGCTGGTTGGGACACTCCCTCCGAAAAATCCATCCCTCTCCTTCCCCATTCCCCTCCCTTTACCCACTCCCACCACTCAAAAGCCTTCGCCTAATGTATTTGACCTATGAATAATAAAAACACTGCTCAATTCGCGCTCGCGAGATACTCTCTAAGCACTGACCAGCGTCACACAGACTGGCGTAACTCATTCAGTTTAGTCATTAAGATACGATGTCACGCCGAGGGTTAGTGTGACTCAAATCTAGCCCTGCACTGAATGACACGGATATGAAACAATTGGCTAATAGTAGATGCGAGGGTTAAATAATGAGAGAAATTTGCGCGTTATCATATTAAATTAGTAATTACAAGAGGTCGATCGTAGTAATTAATTGTTCATGATATGCATGACGACGGTGATAATTACGCAGATGGGAATTAATAATGGCCGTACTTCGGTCTACAAGGATAATATCTATCGCAAATAACAACAACGACAACAGTTACTACCACCACTAATAGGCGATTGCTACTTCCCCCGCAGATTACCACTTCTAATACTATAGCAATGTTAATGCTAATTCTACTGCTTCACTATAATATAGTTATATTTATTACTGCTACAGTAATTACTACTGTTACCACTCCTGCTCTTGCTTCTGTCATAACAACAACAACAACAACAACAACAACAACAACAACAACAACAACAACAACAACAGAAGGAAACAGATGACTAATTTATTCAACATCTCACCCTGTCTTAACAGCTGACCTTACCTCAGCTGCCTGGCCTAATGGAAACGGCGTTGGACTCAGATGCTATGTTATGTCACAGCTACATTTAACATGAAAAGCACATGTATATGAAATTACCTTTACTGTGACAAAAGTTCAGCATGACACTGAGATCAAAGAAATTTTCAACAACTGTAGATTATATTATTATCTGTCTATCATTGTGCCTAAGAGTTCATTCCGGTGTCTTCATACATTTTGAAATGATCAGACTACAATCAAGTAAATTTGTATCGGGTCACTCGCTTTTACGAGATAATTGATATCCCCGTTACTAGATTAGTTACATTTCCTTCGCTCCCGACATGCATAGGTTAAAATTTATCTGTCACAGATAGTCCATTTCGGTATAACTCACCTTTAAGTCATTTCAAGGACACCGCACTTACTTAACATTAATGCCTAGGACCTAAGTGGTGGCTCAAGTGTTGAGAAAACCAATGTCTTAGGCAGAGCAGTGACTTAGTGTTATGTAAAAGGTTACAAGTAGCTGGTCACTGGTGAAGATGAGAGAAGTAAACTATGTGGTAGAATGGATGGAGTGTGAAGGGTGAATGCTCTTGCAAATAAATAATAATAATAATAATAATGATAATAATAATAATAATGCGGTATACAAGTCTCGTATCCAGGCTACTGCCCGCTCACGTGACCTAACACTATTATTAGTACTCAAGCAGGCCTGATCAGCTCTTGGACTTTCTCAGCATACAGTGCCGCTGCCATTTACAGGCGCTGATCACAAGCAGTCTGACAATACCTTCCATTGTCTATAGCCAGGTATTCACTTGACAGACGGGTGGACTGAGAAAAATTTCCCAAGGCACTTACAATATGACAGTAGTCGGGAATCGAACCCACGACCGTTAGATCTTAAGTCCAACGCCTTAACACATAGCTAAAAGTAACTTAACAGTCTATTGCTTCTCCTGTTAACTTTGGATTTTGGTGTTTATCGGGGTATTGCATCTAAAGGACGAACTATAGACAATCATGATTTTTTAAAAGTTTAATTCTATTCTGTACAATGGGCAGAGGCTCATCTCATGCCTGTCCCTACAATCGAAACAGTCGTGTTTTAATTTGGACATACGTTTTTTTATATGTACATGAGATTTCATCACTCTTCCAGTCATGGTACTTAAGACTGAGCTTTCTTAGAAATGTGGACAATATGAAATAATATTTGTTTTTAAGAGTTTTATTCGTCTCTGTTCAATGTACACATGTGGGTCAGGGGCCCATCCCATGTCTGTTCTTACAATCGAAACACTCGCGTCTTAATTTGAACATCCTTCCAGTACTTAAGAGTGAGCTGTCTTAGAAATCTAGATAATCAGTTGATGTGTAAGTAAATTGTTTATGATAATGCTAACGTCTCCTGATAAATGGGCTCATGTTGGTTTTTCCCACCAATACTACCTTTTGACATATTCTGAATCTATTTATATGAAGGATTTTGTGACAAAACGCGTTATCCACCAATCTGCCTTTGTAGCATATTTTGCCTACTTTAGGTACTGTTGGGGTATTTATTATACATGAACATTTCTATTCCGTGGAATGATATCTCTCGTACAGTATTTTCATCATTAAACTGCGCATTTCATTGGAAACATGCTTTTTATCTGAGCTCTCTAGCCTTGACTTCCCACTGGCGTTTAAGGTATTTGGTCATTAAGCCCTTCATATGTCATTTCTTATCTTCCAACCATTTTTGAGAGGCTGTGAGTGTCTTTGATGTATTCACAGAAATTAGACAAGAATTTTGTAAAAGCAAAAGAGTTATATTCAAATAGATCCACTTAGTTTTCTTAGAAGGTTTTAGCAAAAACAAGCCTTATCGGGAGACGTTATAAAATCCATTATAATATGTAATATCGATTGGACGTCATTGGTCAGTATATAAGCAAATGAACAGACCAAACCAGGAAAAACAAGATGAGATAATATAAAATAAGATATGATTAGAATAACTTTATTATCCACAAGATGGAAAATTGGCTTGGTCAAAAAAAAATATGGGCGGTCGAAATAACATTTTCCAAATGGCGGAACAGACACGACAGATTAGACACCACATCATCACTGACAATAAATTGCAGTTTAGCGGAGCCGCTCATATTTCAACTGTATTACAGTAGAGTCAAATGGCGCGGGCAAAATTGTGACCACGTGTTTGTCCTGTAATCTTCTCGCAAAAACAGACACGTGTACTGGCTGGGACACGCCCTCCGAAAAAGCCCACCTCCCTTCCCCATTCCCCTTACTTCCATCCTCGCCTCCCCCCTTCAAAACCCCGTTATAATATCAAAGAACTCTCCAACCTAGTGATTGGTTGAAGTCTAGGGACAAGGTTAGAAGAAGAAAAATACACAAGCGAGTTCCCATCTTATGAGTGTCTATCCCATGAGCGCTTTGTCTCCATCTAAACAACACGTTTAACAATTTAATCATCCCCGGACCGCACACGCTATATGCGCAGCCAAAATAACATTTGCTTAGTTCAGTTTTTGAGGTTTGTGAGAAATTTAGCCCTCTCAACCTGTCGCTCATAGCAAAAACACGGGGGCAGATATGGTTTAGTTTATAAAATTGGGATATAATAATTTTAATAAGTGAAAAAAACAACAACTCTACATTTGTTTAACTAGGAGAAAGGATAAATGGAAGATCATAGTAATGTAAACAACTCAAATCATCAAAATCATGACTTAGGCAAATGTGGAATGAGTGTGAGGATTGAACAAATGACGAGGCAGATACAACAAATTAAACAATACATCATTATAGACAATATAGACAACTTTCGATCATATTATTACGCAACATTTCCTTCCCAGTCATACCCAACGTTATTACCATCTTTACTGTTGCTGTGTCAGATTTTGTTTGTCATTTTCATTTTCTTCATTTAGTACATATGCAGTTTTGCTGTTTTGTCTATGAGTTTATATGCAGTTATGTTGTTTTGTGCATGAATTTATATGCAGTTATGTTGTTTTGTCTATGAGTTTATATGCAGTTATGTTGTTTGTGTATGAGTTTATATGCAGTTATGTTGTTTTGTGTATGAGTTTATATGCAGTAATCTTGTTTTGTGTATGAGTTCATATGCAGTTATGTTGTTTTGTCTATGAGTTTATATGCTGCTATGTTGTTTTGTCTATGAGTGTGTGTATGCTATTATGTTGTTTTGTCTATGAGTTCATATGCTATTATGTTGTTTTGCCTGTGAGTATATATGCTGTTATGTTGTTTTGTTTATGAGTATAATACCGTTTTGTCTATGTATTGCCAAGCGTTATCAACCTTTTACTACCCATTCGTTACTATGTAACCTGAGTTCGATTGAATACATAGAGGATTTATAATAAGTGTTTATTTGCTATCAGATTTATGAAATGAATTATACATTTGTTATATTCGCGAGCGAATACGATAAATGTATAACTCATTTCATAAATCTGATTTCAAACAAACACGAGTTTCAAATTTTTTTTATCATATACTTTCTAACTAATAAAAAATAAACTTTTAATCGTAAAAAGGACCCCGAAGTGGCCCTCATCCCGTCTGAGACACATTAATCACAACTGAACAACATGAACCACACAGTTATGCGACACAGAGTAGATCCAAACAGCTGACAATCATCGATGAAACTTTAGAGCACAGAAACACTGTGACATTTCAAGTACTTTAATTCAAATGTTTAACTGAACTGAAATTGAAACGTGAAAAGAACGATGACAAGCGATAAGAAAGGCAGACTGAAATAATATTTTTAAAAATCCAGGCAGAGGGAAACCCCGTGGCAGTGAAAATAGTTACAAAAGAAATGACGTCACATAATCGCACGCCTAGAGGTTTCCAAGGCTTTCAATCAATGTATTCGTAAGCAGGTCAAAGGTCAAATTTATGTAATGTGTGACATACCAAAAACTTATTACACACTTTTATGTCACCGGAAATAGGCCCTGTTTATATGATAAAACTGAAATTAAAACCGAATAAAAGTACAGTCCCTTACGTCAGAAGCTGCCTGTCTGTCAAACTGTCTGACCCACCAAAGAGTGGCACTGTCCCTGAAGAGTGCATTGTTCATGACAAGGAAAGAGTGAGTGTACTGCTAAGGCCAAGCAAGACTACATGAGTCTGCGACCCAAGGACCGTTAAAGAGAGATCCAAGTGGGAGAGGGAGAAGGAGAGAGAGAGAGAGAGAGAGAGAGAGAGAGAGAGAGAGAGAGAAAGAGAGAGAGAGAATGAGAGAGAGAAAGAGAGAGAGAGAAAGAGAGAGAGAAAGACAGAGAGATAGAGAGAAAGAGGGAGAGAGAGAGAGAGAGAAAGATAAAGAATCAGAGAGAGAGAGAGAAAGAAAGAGAGAGACTGAGAGAAAAAAAAGGACAGAAAGACAAAGAGAGCCGGACAGATACACAAACGGACGGACCGACCGACCGCTGGACCGATCGACCGAGTTACCGACAGACAGACAGACAGACAGATACACAGACAGACAAACAGACACACAGACAGACACACAGATGCTCACAAGGACACACAAACAGACACACAGTCAAAGGAGACAACGGGGGAAAAGAGCTTGGCAAACCTTTAAGAACTTTATTACTAACAAACATAACATCTGGCATTTTCCTGGCTGACGCACTTAAATTAAGAAAAAACCACAACATAACCCGTCTTTCTCAATCGGAAAAAGGCCCATCCAAGTCGGACGTCCTTTTATTTTCGGAAAACATTAAGACACATAGTTCATTATACTCGTACAGACTCCAATAAGGTCACGTGACTAGAATATCAAGGAGCATAACATGTCATGTCTGCGCATGTGTAGGTGTTGAACAGCTGCGCCGTCACCTCTTTATCGTCGGAAGGTGTGATCCGCCTACAAATGCCTGTCGATACTATCTCGACAATGATGCAGTTGCTTTTCATATTTCAAATGCTAGACATTTTTTTTTTATGTCCACTTTCGCCATCGAAGGTTCGTAGCGACAATAAAAAAATGATCTGCAAACATTTCTACGGAATATGACATCCATTTCTCGTGAACTTTGAAAAAAAACCAAAACAAACGACGCTCCAGTGTGAAGTGCGTGATTAAATTAAACGAATTTGTGAAGTATCCCTTTATGCCTCTCCTCTTCCATTTATACCTTGCGAGGACCTCTAAGAAGTTTATTCAACTCCTAATCCGTGATCACAGCTTGCTTACGTATAAGGATAAGGATAAGTAACAGTTATCGAATGTGTGTACAGTATTGTCCCGTTTCATGGTCTGGTAATAGGGGCGGGTGTTTGTGTGTGTGTGTTGGGGGGGGAAGCATCTATGAGACAGTCCCGAAACATAATAATAACATAACAATAATAATACTTTATTTGGATAGCTCTCCCTTTACAGTGGGTTTTTCACTGGTCGGGGTTACCAGCGAAACGTCCAATATACAAATAGAATATTATAATAACTCTTGAAAATGTCTATTTACATATAGANAGCTATTCGACCTTTTTAATAAAACTTGCCAGACTTCCGGGTTCGACCTCTGCCCCTCCTTAACCATCAGTATAGGCCTCTAACAAAATCCTATGATATTGTCCTGAAATCATGCATAAAACTGAATATTAACTGAATGCATACTTAGACTGGCTGATATTGGCACCGTGAAAATCTGAAGGTTTGACTTTCTTTATGGGGAGTATTCACAATAGGACAATATTACTTCGACTAATGCCACTTTTACTAAAACATGTTCTGCCACTCATTATTATTAAAGCAAACTCTACCTCTGCAACAACACTATTATCCTCATCCTCATTCTCATCATCATCATCATCATCAACAACAAGAAACACCACCACCACCACCACCATCACCACCACCAACAACAACAACAACAACAACAATAACAACAACAACAAAATCAACAACATCAGTAACAACAACCATAACAACTGCACCTACACTGACAAAAACAACAGTTAAAGTCTGAAACAATAATGTGTTTAATGCTCATTGTAGGTTACAGAAGCCTAATCCAATTTCCCTCTTTGAGCCAATAAACTGTTTTCTCTACTGTCACTTACAAGTCCTCTTTAATTATTTGCAGACTTCAATAAGCTTATTAAAATATGAACTTTTCAAAATATAGATCTTGCAGTTCGTTTTCGAGCTGCGAACCGATACATTGAAAGCTGTAAACAAGCTAACCAGTTTCCTTAACGACAAGTGCTCCGCACAGAATTCCACACCGAAACCGAAGTGAATGACTCGAACTTCAGGTTTAATTTACAAAATCAGGAGAGAATGTAAAATAATTCGCAGGTACGTTCACACATCTAGGGCCCATTCTCCACGTTATTTTCAGCCAATTAGAAGTCTGTAACCTGTAGACCATTCTGACCAATTCCAAACAAGGCATTTCCAAAGTGTCGGTAGATATACGTGTAGCCAACAGCAACAGATCGACCAACTCAAGAGCTAAAAAGCATGAAGGCATATTGTTGTTACTTGGTGAATATTTCACTTGCATAGCCGTCTTTATATAACATGTACTTAAAAGCATAAGAGACAATAATTCCCCATGTGCGTTGTTTTCAAGTGAACAAACAAACAGTCTTAAAGCCTTTACATTTCACCACAACCTTTCGAATTTTACAATCACTCCCACCACACCCACGATGGAATTGTTCAGTTTTATAACACTACACTCTAAAATAATAAGACAAAGAGGCTTACAATGAACTAATCTAGGCTCGTATGTACTTGAGTGATGGTTTACATCCGCAACGTTGCCTTGTGTGTATCGTCAAGCGTTAAGTGTTTGTGACCTGACTGATGTGTCTTCTACAGACGCCTTTCACGTTATTTTGTGAGCTACAATCATCGAAAGCGGATGTGAGCTAAAAATGCATTTTACACTGGTGTTTTTGGTTTCAGTTTTACAATTTCTTTTACTATACATAAGTGTGGCTTAATGTTATTGAAATAGTTCTATTTCATTGTTTGTGCTGTGGTGCTATCTTAAGAATCATAATAAACCACAATATTAGTTTATGATGATAATAATAACAACAACATTAATAATGGAAGCAGTGGTGTGTCGTGCTGAAGTAGAAATAGTAATTGTGGCAGCAGCAGCAGGAAAATTGATGCGGCAGTACTAGTGATAGTAGTAGTAGTAGTAGTAGTAGTAGAAGTAGCAGTAGTAGTAGTAGTAGTAGTTGTTGTTGTTATAGCAGTAGTAGAAGAGGAGGAAGTAGTAACAGCAACAGTGGCAGTAGTAGTAGTAGTAGTAGTAGTAGTAGTAGTAGTAGTAGTAGTAGTGGTACTGTGGTAAGAGTAGTAGTAGTAGTAGTAGTTGTGGTAGTAGTAGAGGAAATAGTAGTAACAGAATCAGCAGTAGTGGTAATAGTAGTAATAATACTAATAGTAGTATGAGGAACAGCAGCAGCACTACTAGTAGTAGTTGTAGTAGTAGTAATAGCAGTAGAAGCAGCAGTAGCAGCAGAAATAGTAGTAGTAATAGAAGTGGTAGAAAAGTAATAGCTTCAGTAATAGTNAATTACGGTGGAATTAGTAGAAGTAATGAGAAGAATAACAATGATAGACAAAAATAATAATAGAGGTGGATAATACCGCCTTTCGAAATAGTAGCAACAGTAGTACTTACAGTGTATGTAATAGTAATGATAGTCACATTCGAAAAAGTCGTAATGTGGCGATTATAGTACTTAGCTTACTATTACCATTAAAACGTTACAACATGTACTTCCCAGACGTAAGCTTACTATGCTGTTTCTGACGTACCGATACGTTCCATTTCCTGTATAATGAACTATTATTACGCACAAGCGGATGTGCTCGTGAAAAACACGATGCAGAGAAAGCCTTAACGGTTAGACGAAACAAAACACTCATAGGATTGAGTAGAGGACAAAGGTTAAGCGAACTCTTAACAGTCTCCAACTAGCAGATGTGCTCAAAATGTGATTCTAACATTATTTTAGCGTGTTATTTTGCCTTCAGAACCTTCTATAGTGGGCAGCCATAGTCATGAGACGACGTGCTTAGCCCATGTGGAATTTGACCTCAAAAAAAAAAAATCACGTGAATGTAGCAAACAAGTGACGTACGGATTCAAAGTCGAACTGAAAGGGCTCAGAAGATTATTAGTAACAATATCACAAGTATAGATCACAAGACAGAAACATAAACAGACAACTATATATTGGAAAATAAACAAAGGCCCATTTCTTGTGATAAAGTAAAGAGACTCTGAAGTATTCCGTGCACCATGATGTCAGTCTTGGGACAAGGTAACTCTGAAGTAAGCGCGTTGCATTCATTGGTAATCAAATGAGGAATAGGACTCTACGCCTGTAGCCTCAATCTTAGTAGTGCCCTAACAAGAAGAAGCAGTTGTACTGTAAAGTAAATACTTCATCTGTGATTGTACCGTACTGTTGTGATTCTAGTTTATTTTGTTAAATACGGTTTATTAAAAAGTGAACAATTTTGCTGTTTTCTGATCTTAGAACCTTCCGGGATACGACGGTGTTGTGTAAAACGGGAAAAGATTAAAATAACGTAGATCTAGTGAGTTAACTGGTTTCTTTATTACCCCCCTTACTGCATGGGTGTTGAGTGCACCATTAGTAGCGTTCAATAAACAGTGTTACTGTAAATCTTAAGATGGTAAGAAATCCCATCCCTAATGCGCAAGCTCTCAACAAACTTGCGTCTGACTGCTGAACGTCACGTTCGCCGTAGTCTACTGGGTGCCTCCCTCCGCCCCCCTCCCCCCCCAAAAAAAAAACAAAAAAAACCCAAAACACTTTACACGCAGCCAGCTATACAATATAGTCTTGGTATTGTTTACAGAATTGATGTCTGAGACGAGATAATGTCACATCAAGCTAATTATACTTAATATTGTTTCATGCATGGGAATGATGACAATCCAATTTCAAATCCCTCCCGAGGCGTGAAAAAAAAATCAACAGAAGGACACTTAGGAGTTATGGCCCAAGTGTGGCCCAGCCCCTTTAGAGTGCCAGGAAGTTAAAGGGCTGAAACACTTGTTAGATGGGGATATTTTTCTCTAAAAATCTACTGTTGCCTCGCTCTCCGAGTAAGAGATTTTCCTATTTATTTACTTAATATTGTTTCATTCCTGGGAATGATGACACTCCAAATGCAAAAGAGTTCCGGGCAGCCCAGACGGCTGTGTAGATTTGACCAAGAAAATAATGCCAGGGCTGCCTTTGTTTGGTCTTCTCTGATCCCGTTACGAGTACGAAACGGGCCGTCCATTCGGACAGCGGAAGTTGTTTGCTCTAGGCACCCCAAGATGGCTGCGACTTATGCGGAAGCGACAGGAGACTATCCAGTATCCACTGATTTGCGAGTGGTCTTTGTTTTACTTATATCTCTGCCTCAATTGGTGAGCATTTAGATCACCACTGAGTCTTGCCACATCCTCCTCCGACACAATAGGGTCCATCGGAGATCGCATGTAACTGGAAGTTAATTTGTGCGAGCGGCAAATTTGAAACTACAAATGAATACGGTTATTATGTGAGCTTCCGATTAAAGTTGCCAGACTTTTTTTTTCCGAGGGGAGCCAAATTACTTATGAAAGAAAAGAGAGCCAGAAATAGAGCCAAATCATGTCTGGAACACTAGAGAGAAGAGCAAGTACTTTTTGTATAGAAATATAGTCAATTTTGACCTAAAGTCTGTTAGGGCCAAAAAGGAGAGAAAGAACCAGTCAGTCATATGGGAGCCAAAGGATTTTAAAAAGAGCCCAAAAATCCAAAAGAGTCTAAGCAAGTCTGGCAATCCTATTGATCCCAAATTATACGTTGTCTAACTCCTAAGCTCGCCCATAAAGCGTCAAGACACCGCTCATTGGCTGTCTGAGACTAGCTAGACGACCATAAAGGAACCAGAAAGGCACCCTAGCTCAAACATTGCAAGACCATTTCTAAAATTGCTTGTCATGCAATGCTTCTGAATGAAGAAATTTCAAAAATGAAGCAAAACTGCGGTGTTAGGCTGTAGGTCAAAATAAGGGCTCCCGTCACCTCATCGTTATGAAGTTATTCTTAAAGAATAAGTCATTTCTGAAGGAAAAAAGATGAGTGTGGCCACTCTAGTCATGTACTTAGAGCGAATGTGATTGTTTTGCCTACATTTCCCTATGCATCATGTTGAAGCAAATTTAGTGGATAAAAGCTTACACTTTTACTGTTAAAAAAGAAAGAAAACAAAACAAAACAATAGGTATTTTATGCATTTTACCTCCATTTCATGGTTTTCCCAACAACTGAATAGGGAAAAATGGCCTTTCTTTGAGCCATTTTATCCTATCGTAGAGGAAAAATCCCTACAAGAGGCAACACTGACAAGGACGCTCTTAGAAAGATAAGTGATGTAATGTGGATTGTGTCAGTCTAGGTCAAAGTTTACTAACATGTAATCCCTCCGCTGTCCCCC
>JAWQUT010000037.1:292515-308020 GCA_033807755.1 Ellobium chinense | reverse complement strand
CCGACCACTCATTTAGACAAAAAGGGGCCTGTGGCGCATATAAGAACAATACCACTTCTACATCCTAGGGAAGGAATATTCTTGTTTCCGGTTAACTTCCAATTGCATTTTTTAGATTTTAAAACCAGCGGAAATGTACTCGTTATACCGGATACTTAATCAGTGAATAAGACTTTTGATTTCACAATGTCAGCCTCTTTCAAAGATACGTAGACTGATACACGAGAGCTTGAGCATTTAAGATGGGATCTTTTACCATCGTAAGAATCACATAAGTGCATTGGTATGGAGCGCATCATTAATAGCGTTCGACTTGCATACGTTCCTAAGAGATTTCATCGTTAATGGGAAGGGTGTCGGTTAAAGCAAACTTTGTAGGAGTGCCTAATCAGATTTTTAAAGAATAAATATGACAGCATCAGGGCAATATTTTCAATAGTTCGATAATAATAATAATATGACCTAAGCTCGTACAAGTAATGAATGTAATTTTAAATGACTAGATCAAAATTTTAGCGTTAGTATTTAAATCTAGTAATACGACTTACCCACATATACGGGCATGAAATATAGTTACTGATATTACAGTGATAACTGACAAAGCTCTGACAGCATTACAAAGAAAATATAGCAGAGTAAAAATCCATGACGCCTCAGCGGCTAAATGCAAAGCTACATAATCTCAATAATTCTGGATTAAGAGCCATAGTTATGTAAACAGAGCAGACTTGTTTAGAATTATTGCGGAAAGTATAACTTTGCTAAAATCCGAGACAGAGTCCCCTAAACTTCTCCGTGTAATATCTTTGAGTAATATGTTGCTTCGTTTCATCCCGGATGAATTTGCCTCTTGATGTTTTGGTTACTAGTTTACACATACGCATAGAGTTCTACCTACGTCAGAGTAGATCTTAATCGGTTCTATAAAAAGTGGTGACGACATTAATATAATACTGAGATAGTTAGTAGGTATACAACAGCATAAAACACTTACTAGTTATGTTTATATAACAACGCATTTTGTGAAATAAGCAAGCAAACAGACGACCTAGACTAGGTCCTTGGTTAAAAGAGAAAAATATGGCTCGGAAACAGGATGGTGATATCTATATCTGTTTTCCATACAGGACACACTGTGAGCTTTTGTTGCTTCAAAATGACGCCACAGGAAAGAACACTTACATGATCTGATATTTGCCTCGCGGCGTTTGCAAATTCATTCATCCATCTTGTACCATGCAAAGACAGCCATGCCATTCTTCATAAAACGTGCGAAGACGGGACTATGTATTTTATGTGTGTTACTGTGTATTTCTGTGCCACGAGATGTGTTGGGAATAAACGACACACAGGTGGATTTAGGAGCACCAATTACACGTATAAAAATTACGGAGTATGAGGATATCTATGTAGGCGGGGTCAATTTTGTCGCTCAGCTGACCTTCGACCTACAGTTACTATTCAATATTTCCATTGGTCCAGTGACAGACGAAGCCGGTTGTTTTCCCTTGCCAGCTCCGTGTGACAATGTCGTCCGAGTATTGGAGATTGATACTGTTCTCAACAGATTGCTCGTGTGTGGCACTGCCTATCAAGGTACATGCACCTCGCATGAACTGTTCCAAATCACTATGTGGAACTGTCTGGCTGGCAGTACGACAGAAGATGGTGCTGCCATCTTAACAGGATGGAACAACCAAAACACAGTGCTTCATTTCTTGGATCACACCTTGTTACCTGTTGGAACTTCAGGCCCTGTTGAACCAATTTTCAACACTGAATGTCGATCTCTTGATTTCGGTTTGGATAGTTTCCAGTCTGAAGGCTACGGACCTGCAGCAGCTCGAAGCCGGACATCTAGTAGAAGTCCTGGACAGAGACCACGTAAAAGGGTTCGGAACAGGATTGATAAGTCCAGCTTCCTTCGCTCAAATTTCAACGAAGATATTGATCTTAACGGGGAGGATGTTGATGAGGGGCTTGGACCAGCAGAAGAAGAAGAGAATCAAAGAGAAGGATGGGAACCAGATGGTAAAATACTGGCGTCGACGCTTATCATTGCGGGAAACGTTTACAACGCCCAAACACCCGCCACCAACTCAATGCTCCTTTCGATACGACACGTGACCTTCTCAGGAACTCATTATAATATAAACTACGCTCAGGGACAAAATGGCAGACCTGTCGGGTTGGACGTCAAGCCGGAGCTGAAGTCTTCGTTTTTCATCGATTATAAGTTGTCTTTCTCGTGGGGCCAGTTTTCGTATTTCGTATATCTACAGGAGGAAAAGAACTGTGAAGACAGAGAAAGTCCGTGTATTGTCACCAAAATCAGCCGTACATGTCATGATCCTTCCAACTTGCTCCCTTACGTGGAAGTTCCTTTATATTGCAAACATGAGGTGAGTTGTCTAGTTCTATATCATGCGTACTGGCTTTACCTTTCATCCGATCAAATACGTGTTAATATGCATTCCATTGTACGTTGACTTGGCCTTATCATGCAGTCAGTTACATGCTATGCATTCTATTATACATGGACTCTACATTATCGTCCTGTTAGTTGCATGTTTTGCGTTACATTGTATGTGCAGATATTCTACCTTATCATCTGGTCAGTTACTTGTTATAAATTTCATTGAACATTGACTTTTCCTTATCATCAGGTCAGTTACGTGTTATACATTCCATTGAACATTGACTCTTTCTTATTCATCAGATCAGTTTCGTGTTATGTATTTCATTGTACAAAGACTCTGCCTAATCATCAGATCAATATCATATTCTGCTCGCCACTGTACACCCTCTTCCTTATAACAAGATCAGTTACGCACTTCATTGTATATTGACAGTGCCATATCACCTGGCAAACAAGCAAATTGAACAGGCTCTAGATCAGTATTTACAAAATGAAAATTAGTCATTACAAACCAAGTTATTTGGTTCTATAGCTGTATCTGATAGACATGCTGTAATAAATCTGTGGTACACAGTGCAGTCAATGTTGCCATTCTGACTTTTGCCATCTGAAGATGTTTGAGGACTATGTGTTGGTCCACCGTGGCCATATTTTCGTAGGCATTCTATTTCAGTAATTGCTTTTCGGTTAAAAAACGTCTAAACGTACATTTGGTCATTTACTGCTTCTGTACACATCTGCTCACTTTACGATGGAGGCTCAGATATAAGAGTAGGACACAGGAAAGATCATCAGAGCAACCAAGACCAGTGCTACGTGTTTTAGGTCATCGCGGGAATTACCGCAGAGAATGCAAATTAGTGAAAGGGTTAGTCTTATCATTCTCTGCGCGGTTCCTTGGAGAAATTAGAGCAAAGGAAATATGAGTCTCTAAGCAAACAAAGATGGATACGACTGATGCAGAAGAGCTAGAAACGAGTGCGCTAATCTACAATTTGTGTTTACTATACTCATGTCTTTGTCTCATATATTACCATATATACCGTCCTTGATTCTTGTCACATCCTCCTCCGTTAAAAGACCATTCATAAAAATTTGAAACCCTAGCTAGTGGCACCACTTTTGCCAAGCTCCAACTGCTGATTGGACTCAGAAAGTTACAAATTTTAAAAATTAAGATCTAAGCACCGTCTTTCCTCTCAGAAAGTCCGTACGGGAGCAAAACACGTTCTCCAGGACTCGACATATTTTTTTTTGTCTGCTTGACTTCAGTATGTGATATCTGGCACTTATGATTAATTCTTGTTTTTTTATTTTTTGTTTTAATCACCAAGATTTTTGAAGTTAGTATATTTTGGTCTTCGCAATACTGTCTTTCATTTTTCTTTTGTGGCATTTTTTGACCTTACTAAGTCGTCCAGGTTCTCTTCTCACTCTTGTGCTTGTCACCTGTTGCTCTAGTCTCCCCTGTCTTCCATATCCTCATCACTTCTTGTCGATCTTTTTCTCGTCTTCATCACAAGTGTAAGATTGACTCCCGAGCTGGGCGATTTACGTTTGCAGTGTCCTTGGGAAAGAACTTCACTTCCATGTCCTCACTCTACTCAGGTGTAAATGAGTACCTGGCGTTAGAGCTAAGGGATCAGGGCGCTGCACCGCTGACGAACAGCAATGACTTTATTATATATTTCATTTGTAATATTATGCATTTACATGTATGATGTGTATTGTTATATGTGTTTGTATTTCGAATGAGATGTATAACACTGTATGAAATTGTAAAACAATTTCCCTACGGGGTAAATAAAATCATATTTCCATTTCCATTCTTCACTTCCAATTACAATTAAAGTGGTGTCTATACCATCTTTTCACAGGGCAAGACGTATTCCATCTTGACTTCAGCTGTTCTAGGCACCGTAGGACTGAGACTCACGAATGAATACGAGACTGTCCCTATTTTGATGGCGGCTTTTGGAAATGGCACTCAGCCTAAAGCCACGACGCCAGATGCGAAATATGGTGCAGCAGTGTGTGCCTTTCCTCTATTGAACATGGAAAAGCAGGATTTCAGTTTCGCGCTTGATTTATGCAACAATGGCATTCCACTAATGAAACCGGTTACATGGATAGCTGGAAGTCCACAAAACTGCTATTATGATTCTGCGGTAAGTTGCTGTGTTGATGTTGTTAGTGTAGATTATCCAGTTTAACAAGTTTATTGGTATAAGCCCAGACCACAACTGTGGTACATGGTCAAATATACAATATACAGAACAGCACATGAACATTTAAAGGATTATGACTACTAAATTCACACATGTTCAAAACGACTTGGTACAATTACATGTATTCACAACCTACTCGTGATGCGGTGATAGAATATATACTCATCCACTCCCTTCCCTTGAGTGCGGCAAAAAAATCTATCTATCTTTCTATCTATCTATCTATCTATCTATCTATCTATCTATCTATACTGAACAAAAAAAGAAACGCTTCACAGAGTAGGTCAAGGTAAACCCATTTCCTCCCGTTTTTTAGGATCGAAACATATCAAAAGCTATTTTTAAGTCGATAAATATTTATTCTGGCAAAAAATTATATTCTAAATCCTTAAGGGTATTTTTGAGGGCAAATAATCGAAAACCAGTATTTTTGTTGTCATTCAGTAACCGCTTTGAGCTTGACAAAGATTTTTGGTGCTCAAGTTAAGAATATTCCTAGCATTATTTTTAAACGTGTAGATATGAGCTACGACTTTATTTTACCGTTAGGGTAGAACTGGAAATATGCCCCGATTGACAAGGGACCAAAGGAACATGCCATTGGCAGTTTGCAAGCAGGGGTGTCAACGAGGGACATTGCACAGCATTTTGGGGTCCACCGAACGACTATAGCAAGGCTGAGAAATCGGTTCCAAGCCATAGGTACGGCTGCAGGCCGCTCTCGCTCTGGTCGACCAAGGAGGACAACCTCTGCCCAGGACAGGTTCATTGTGCGGCAGCATATTGCGGAACCATTCCGGACGGCAACCAGGACTGCTGCCAATTTGCCTCCAGGCAACAGAGTGGTTGCACAAACAGTACGGAGCCGTCTGCGAGAAGCTGCATTACGGTGTCGCCGACCGATTGTAGGCGCCATTTTGACGCCGCAACACCATGCTGCAAGACTCCGATGGGCTCGAATTCATCGCCAATGGGCAAGAAACAATTGGTTGAATGTTTTATTCACCGACGAATCTCGTTTTCAAATGCAACGGTCTGATGGACGACAAAGGATGTGGTGGCGAGGAAATGAACGTTTCCGACATGAGTGCGTCAGGCAGGTGGACAGATTCGGTAGTGGGGGAGTCATGGTTTTGGCTGGGATCTCGGCCACAAAACAAAATCTGTTTCTTGTCAATGGCAGTTTAACTGGCCTTCGGTACCGCGATGAAATTTTGCGTCCAATCATCCGTCCCTTTATTCGTGCGCACGGTGGGATTTTCATGCACGACACATACAGCCAGAGTGAGCACAGACTTTCTCCAGATCCAGGGCATCCCAACTTTCCCTTTGCCCTCCAGATCCCCTGATTTGAATCCCATAGAATATGCATGGGCTGAATTGGATCGCAGACTTAGGGCCCACCCACAACAGCCACAGAACCATGCCCAACTCTTTCAGGCTCTCCAGGAAGAGTGGCAGGCCATCCCACAAAGAGTCTTCAACAATCTTGTAATGTCCATGGGGCGCAGATGCCAAGCAGTGATTGATTCTACAGGTGGTCATACACGCTATTAGGTAAAAAAAAAAATCGAACATTTTGGTTGTCTCCCTTGGAAGCATAAAAAAACTAGGACAATTTTTCTCAAAATGTAACACCACTAGCACAAAACCTTTTTCTATAAGCGCACAAACTTTGAAAAAGATCGGACTATTACACATAAAGTTATATGTATGAAATACGGATGATGCGTTTCTTTTTTTGTTNATATATATATATATATATATATATATATATATATATATACATACGCATCTCCTTGCAGACCTTCGAGCGCGGTTATAAAATTTGGCACCTCAGTGTCACCAGACCAGCCGGTAGACAACACGTGCAACGGTCATTATCAATAACAGTGGTCACCCAGCCAGCAAGAGGCTGGACCCGAGCAGCCTCGCGCTACGAGAGTAAACACCAATGTAGACCATTCGCTTACACTAATAATCATTCAATCTTTACAGATATTTTTTCCCATAATTATTGAATAGCTTTATATCTTTACTGAAATTTTTGTAACACAATTTGACTAACAAACCCACACTTCTCATTATCACCTTTAAAATCTGAGTCAGGCTAAAAGCTTGGGTGAAATCATATAGGGAAGTGAGGGAGGAAGTTGGTCCAAATGTGGAAAAAAAAAGATTTATAGCTATAACAGTATTAGTCGTTAATCTTTTTTTAATGGCAAGACAGTCAAGCGGTGAAGCCGATGGGGCATCGAACTTACACAATGATGGATTTTACATTGTTACCTCTAAATAGTTGCGGGCGGTATATTTCTGAACATCGATACTTTCGAAAGTAAGAGTTTCCATAAGTATCAAAACTCAAGCTCTGCAGTATCGACACATTTTTGATAAAAGCGGCGATAGTCTGATCCAAACCTAGATTTTTGCCCCCCTTTTTTTAATCTTTTTGAAATTATCATGTTTTATACCTTTCGTCAATGGCCTAGCATCTAAAGGCATGGAATGCAGTTTAATCCGTATTTGATCCTTCCCTATAGAGTAACATCTTATACGGTTTTCCCCGAAAGAGTCCACAGTGGACAGATTATCAAAACTGTATCAAACTACTTCCGGTCCCTTTCTGATCTCCCTGTACCAGTCTGGTGCCAACTCTTCCGTGCAAAGCCTAGCGGCATCATTATATCCAAAGAACTTGAAGGCTTGTTATTGCGATATTTCAAATTTTAAGTAACGGCCCACTACTTCCACAAAATATAAAGAAGGCACAATGGTGCAGCCTTCTTTTGTCTTACCTTCTAATGTTTCATCCAGGATGGACATCTAAAGGGGCTGGGTCACACCTGCGTCGAGACTCCTTCTATCCTTGGCTGCTTTTGTTTGGTCTCAGTTGCCTCACGAAAGAAGCGGGCTTCTTTTTTATTTTCTGTGGGCAGTCCTTAGAAACAGAAGTATCAGCCTCTATGGAAACAAGATGGCTGCGACTTTTGCGGAAGAGCAAGAAAATAATGCAATGACTTGCGAATGGTGTTTCCTATACTCGTATCATTGTGTCATTCATTAGCCGACATACCGCGGTTGGTTCTTGCCACATCCTCCTCCGAAACAAAGCGGTGGATTAAAAAGTTCCATTCCCAAATTTGAAACAAATAATTACCGCCATTTTGCCGCACTCTCACTTTCGGTCTTAACAAAAGACGTCACATTTCTAACAAACGTCTATATGACTATATCACCGTGCATGACATGCAGTAACTTTAAAAGTATCCCTCTTGTAAATCAATATTCTTCCATATCTCTGTCTTCTGTCAAAAAAAAAAAAAGGTCAACAAAAGGACGCTTGGGATGCCTTCATGGCCCAAGTGTGACCCAGCTCCTCTAGAGTGTCAGGTAGTCAAAGAGCCGAAACTCTTGTTAGACTGGGGTATTTTCCTCGAAAGATCATCGATTCCTTCACTCTCCATGTAAGAGTGCTTCCTATCTATATTTTTATTTCTCCAGAACGACGTCTGTTCACCTAACACCAAGAATCCATACGTTCAGAACAGCAAACTGGATAGTAGTGAAGCAGTGTTTTTTGATCCTGGGGTGTCCGTGGTCACTATACTCACTCACTCTCAGACAGTGAAAGTTGGAGGAGAGCTCAAACCCTCAGAGAAGATGACAGTATACTTACTCACCGGCAAAGGACAACTTGATAAGGTAAGAGCAGAACAAAAACGGACTGTGGGCCTGTGGTGGGATTACAGCGAAAACAAGTGGATAGGGAAGGCCCAAAGTAAAATATTTTAATTTTTTACAAGTACATAAAAATATGCAAGTGATAAGGTAACTCAGTTTTCTTGCTGTACATAGATATTTGTTATCTCCTTATCCAATATTCAATATGTGCACGTCTGAATGTATGTTATAATTTCTCAAAATTCATTTTGTGCACTCTGAATGTTTTTGAAATAAAGGGAAAATACTGGGTTTGGGAATTGCTCTTTACACACTTTTTATTTACCTTCAATGGCAAAATAACTCAGGAAGATATCCATGTGTTAAGCCCGCAAGAATGTAGTGCCTTTCGTGACGTAATTTACTAAATACATGAATGTGGTGACGTGGTACTTGACTTGAAATGGGTTAATCTCGACGTCACTGCTAACTTAGGCCGTTCCTTTGGTATTTTTTTTTACTAAGAATTGTTCGTTGAGATAAAACACGTCAGTCATTATATGCTGTAGCTTACACTGGTGATAATTTGTTCTTATCTAATTTAACAATGTGTGTAGCTCTAGTGTATATGTGTTTGTCTGTGATTTTCCTTGAGTTGGCGTCTCTGCTTAAAATCTGGGAGCACAGCCTCTGTATATGACCCTTTGTATCCATGCTCCCCCTCCCCGACCTTGAGACTTCTGCTATTTGATTGCACATACACACCTACAGATGCTGTGTGTGTGCATGAGAGTGAATATGAGTGTGTATGTATTTGTGTGTATGTACTCTGTGCGTAAGCTTGTGTGTTTGTGGAGGTATGCATTTGTGTTGAGTTTGTGTGCATGTGGCTGTAAAGCACTTCGAGTCTCCCCTCCCCACTCCTCGGGCGTGAAGCACTATATGAATGCACTTTATTATTATTATTATTGCATTTGAGGCATAGCAAACCATATCAAACAAAAAGAAACAAAGTGGGATGGTGTAGACGTATCATGAATACTTAAGCACTTTCATACGTGGAAACAAAAACTTTAGGGTGAATATTGTTTTGATAAGACACTAGTATTTGCACGTTTTATGTTGAAGTTTTTTTCTATATAAATAAATAAATAAAATAACTTCTTTGCAGTTTTCCTTGCAAGTCAAAAAGCACAGTCAATATTTGATAGAGACGTCACACGTGACACCTGGATATCACAACTTAGAAGGACCCATTTCACCGCAGGGGTATCAGCCTGTGGGTAGCACTGATCACACTCGTGCGATCACTTATTTCTCTTACGGTCAGAAGGTATCCATCCATCCATCCATCCATCCATCCATCCATCCATCCATCCATTAGTCCGTCCGTCCGTCTATCCATCCATCCATCCATCCATCCATCCATCCATCGTCCGTCCCTTCATCCATCCATCCATCCATCCATCCATCCATCCATCCATCCATCCATCCATCCATCGTCCGTCCTTTCATCCAACCATCCATCCATCCATCCATCTTATACTGTGGACATAGGAAAGAGAATTCTAGTTTCTTTCTGCATTCGCCAGGCAAAAAGCTCTCGGCAATTGTCTTAAATTTTGTCACGTGTGTGACGGTGGAAAATATATTCTCCGTTACATTTTCATAATGTATTCACATGTAACGTTTCAGAAAATAATGTCTGCATATATTTTATAGTTGTAGACTAATGTTTTGTGCAAAACTAAAATTATGAATAATTTCGTTAAATCATAGAAAACAAAACATATCCCCTGCTACGACAAAACTTTAGTGGGGTCTATTAATGAGTTTACTTCTGAAATTTGAAGGCATGTTAAAATCAAAACAACAAATAAAATCACTGGTTCACACTGGTTCATTTTTGTGCTTGTGTGGACCACTTAAGCTCAATTTTTTTTTTTATGCACATTGTTCAAGCCAGTATGCACTGCATCTCTTCCCCACAGATAGTAGGTCTGAGCTTGGACTTCTGCAGACAGTACCAGACATGCAGGAAATGTGGTGAGGAAGGAGACTGTCGTTGGTGTCCGGCAGAGAATGCTTGTCACCCCGAGGAGACTGTGGAATCTACTTGCCCAGGGGCCACAGAGACCACCTGCCCGCCCCTCCTGACAGACGTAGGTTCAATAAAATAAGATAAGATAAGATAAACTTTATTAATCCATTTGGAAATTTTGCTTTATACAAGTGCAGAACACAGAATACCCCACCATCAACCCTTACTCCCACCCCCACCCTTAAGAAAAATCACCACCCCACCCCTATACAGTCCACCCCATAGGCTCACATGGTATTGTCAAAGGAAGCTGCATTTTCTTTAAATTCTTTTGGGCAGATGCACCAAACTTCTGTTTCTCCAGGGCTTTTCCCCCAATCAATAACAGAATGACCCTTTAAAAAATGCCAATGTGATCACTTTTAGGTTTTAAATGTGTGGTTAAAAGTGGATTTGACTATTAAGGGTTGCAAATTTGGTGAACTAAAAGCCTCCTGCTCATGCCAAGGTGTTTACATGGACACGATGGCCAGCCAAGAGGGAGACACTTTTCCCTTTCCCTCCCAATCACTCCCAGGTCACTTCCCTCTGACCATTCCCTACTGGTTCCCCTCCAAATAGGCTATCACTGCAAAATTTTAGGGTTGAACTGTAGGTTCATGGGAACTTTCAAAGTAGCACAGGGTAAGTCATCAAGAAAATTGACTATTTTGAGAGATATCAAACTCTAAACTGGGCCATAAAAATGATCTAAGACAGATCTTTCAGCAACATTGACACCATTTTGCAGGGAAATGAATGTGCTGACAGTTGCATATTTCTCCAGGGAACTTACAAAGGCTATCAATAACTCATCCAATTCATCTCAGTGAGTGAGACTATTGAAAATTTTCTGTGTCCCTCTGCAAATATACCGCACCACAGGAATAACATCCTCTATCATTAAAGAAGCAAGAAAGAGTCACTTCAACACTAAAGAATGCATTACTACTAACTACTCAAAAAATATGCAGGAAATAATTAAAGGTGGGGAGGGGTTCACGTTTTTGATACCTATTAAAAGGGCAAATCACTCATTGTGTACAACCCTATGAATCCGCTACTATAATTATAAAATCCCCCTTTTTTATTTCTGCCAGCCGGTGTCAGGGTGTAGAAATATGTAAAATTAAATGACCTGTGATATAAAAAAAAAATGATCACAGCGAAAGCGATCGTGTATCAGAGAAAGCAAACCTAATGGATTTCGTTACTTTTTTCAGACAACTTAGTAAGGATGATACTGAACAGTCAGATATTGATTTTCACACGAATGAAAACGATGATATGGATAGACCATTCACAGAGAAGGAGATTAGAGATTGCATTTAGAAGTTAAAATGCAACAAAACTCCGGGTATTGATAACATCCTAAACGAATATATAAAAAGCACAGAAGATCTAATGATCCATGCTTATTAATGTGGTGTCATACCAGGATTGTAGATAGAGGGTGCCATTAGACCAATATATAAGTTAAAGAGAGAACGTGCTGATCTTGACAATTATAGGCCAAGAACCATTCGCAGTTGTCTGGGTAAATTATTTACGTCTGTATTAAACACTCGTTTAGAGACTTATCGAAGTTATAACAATTATATTGAGGAGGAACAAATGGGGTTCAGAGAGGGGTATTCTACCATCAGTTGCATCTTTGTTTTACATGGTCTACAGAATCTTATGAAAGCTAGGAAAAATAACATAATTTGCTGCATTGGTAGACCTCCGAAAAAGCTTACCCTAGTGGGAGCAGACCGCTATTGTTCCAGAAATTGTTAGCATCAGGTGTTGATAAAAAATATGTATCGAATAATCCACTCAATGTATAATAATATCAAGTCATGTGTTTCAATAAATGGAGAAGTGTCAGAGCTGTTCAATTGCCAGGTTGGCTTAAGAGAAGGCGAAAATCTTAGCCCAATTCTTTTCTCCATATTATATATGAAGATTTATACAGCTTTCTTTGTGAGGCTGGTAACCAAGGAGTACAGGTACATTTTGATATAGATGGTATTGAGTTTTATTTCTCCTTAGTATTGATGATGTATGCGGATGATACTGTTCTTCTAGCGGACAGTAAGGTTCGTTCATTCTACATTTTTTTGTGAATGTAACTCCCAAATACTTGACTTTATTTACCACTTCCAGATCGCCCCGTTTAACCGAAATTTTTTGGCTTTCTGTAAAATTTTCCAAACAGCATTACTTTTGTTTTCGGCACATTTGAACCTATCTTATTGTATGGCTGTAAAGTTTGGGGTTTCGAACGTCCAGATATATTAGAATCATTTCGGCTGACGCATTATAAAATGTTACTAAAACTAAGGCAAAGCGCGTCAAAGTATATGATTTATGGGGAATTAGGTAAACTACCACTGTCCTGTGATATTCAAAAGAGAATGATAAGTTACTGGTCAAAGCTGAGAAGTGGTAAGCAAAAAAACTATCCACAGTAATGTATTTTGATTCTGCATAATGATTTGATTCTGGGCAGGGGGGATTATCCATGGTTTAAAAAAAATTATTACAAAATTTGGGTTTTGACAGTGTATGGCATCATCAATGCAATTTGGAAATAAACAATATTACTCGAATTAAAATGAAGAATAGAGGATAATGTTCATTCAATTCTGTCGCACAGACTGTGGGGCAAGTAATCAGGGAAAAAAATACTTAATACTAAAGGATAAATGGAAAATGGACGAATATCTTAAAATCTGGGGACCATTCAACACTTATATCTTCATTAAATTTAGGACCTTCAATCATAAATTACCAGTTGCGACAGGACGATATCATAACATTGTGTGCAAGTCCAGATATACATGGGAGTATCTGCACGCATGAGTATTTTTCTGATGTATTTCTGTAAAACATATCCATTGTAATCACTGTAACAAAGACACATTTCCCTTGTGGATAAACAATCTTATCTTATCTTATCTTATCTTATCTTTTTCTTTCTTTCTTTCTTTCTTTCTTTCTTTCTCTAAGCGCTTTTTTCCTTCTTTCTCGGCTAATGTACTTATTGTTTTTTCTTGGAACTGTTATTCTGTAATGATTATTACTGTGCAAGTGTGAAGCAAAGTGTTTGGCGTATGCCTGATAAATATTTAAACCTGAACTTGTTATTTCGAATAACCGCCCTTTGCTGAAGAAAATGGTCTCTTTACTGCTTGCCCTTGCAGAAGGGGGCAAACCTTTTTCTTTGGGCGNGGGGGGGGGGGGCGCATTGGTTCTGGTTAGTGAGGGCCATCTATGGTGAGGGCTGACGGAAGAGCAGAAATTCTAGCGTTCTTATTTCTTAACATATTCATAGATAGTATCTCGCACGCGGGCGCTGCAGTGACTGACCTCAGTGATGATGCTGAGATGGGGGAAGGAATACGAGGTCTGTCTGAAGAGTATCCGACTTTATTTTTTGCAATGGGAAGCAATGGTGATTGGGAGGCTAAGGTGACCATGGCGGAGGAGGAAACTTTTCATATGGATGCATGATGTTTGGTGGGCTATATAGGTCTAAGGCGTATTTACAGAGAGGTTAACGCTGGTATTAATGGTTTGGGGTGTTTACTTTGGACTTTAAGCAGATATTATTTCAACAATTTTAAAAGCTAAAACTGGACAGAAGGTACTACATAAAGAGAACATGTCTTTGACAAATTTCACGATATTTTGTATTGTTTGGGACCATTTTGAATTAAATAGCTTATACATTTTTATTTTCAGTATTAGGGTTTGTCTTTATATAGGCTACTTCTCCAACCATTTTTTCCTTTGCATAGTGTACTTGTTACATAGAAAGAAGACATGAAATGTGTCACTTAGACTATACTATCATTTTCACATAAGTCATACTTTCTCTCGACCAGAGCATGTCGCTGCCACCTCCCGGTCTCTACTGGAAAATGATGATTCGATATCCTGCAACGAGCCAGTTTAACACGATTTTTTTTGTTTTTTTTGTTGAGGGATGGATAAGGGTCGAGAAAAAATGTGTCTTTAAGAGATTTCTAAGAGTAATAACTGCTGACCTCAGTCTTGCCTCTCAAGTCTTGGATAAATACTTCTTTCAGTGGTTGCTTAATAAGCAGGGATCTGTGCAGTTTAACATTTTGTGAGTCAGTTACAATTTGGAGTGTAAAGAGGTAGGCGAAATCCTATTTCATTAAAAATTTATTTTTTCTTATTAACCTATTAAACAGTTTACTCCGAAATACGTACCCAAAGAAGGCGGGTCTACTCTGAAGCTCAGCGGCGAAAATCTTGGGAGCACCGATGATGGACAAGGGATAATCAATGTGACTGTTTGTGGGCAGCCGTGCGAAGACATCGTTGCTAAAGTTAACAGGTGAGTACCCAGACAACTGAGAGTTTGCGCATTTACGAAAGGATCTCTCACCATCGTAAGAATTGCTAGAGTGCATCAGTGCTAAATGCGCCCTTTGTAGCGATCAACATGCAGAGTTAATGTAATTCTTAGAAGTAGGAGATCACATAGTTAATGCGTAAGGTCTATAAATAAGGCTCAGTGGCAGCGTCTCAAGGAAGGGATGAGGTACGGAAAAGAATGAAGACACAAAACATGGGAGGGATGAAATGCCGCGGTGGATTTGGATGAGAACCCGAAGAAATGATTTTCACAGCACCATGTTCGAGGTGTTCCCAACTGAATAATCTTCAGTTTATTTAAAGTTTAGAGAGTTGAGAGAAGATGGCACTGCCAGAACTAACCAGTATGCATTTCGTCCCCACAATGCAAGTCTCAGCTCTATATCCCTTAGCAAAATACTGAGACTTTCCTCCTAGTAAGATCGTGAGTTAGGGTTAAGGATTACCTACTAACTTAAGGAAGAAGAAAGGATTTATCGATATTATTCAAGGACTCTCCCAAGCTCGCTTTCTCTTTGCTAACCCTGTCTTTAACAATAACTTCAATTACCACGCGGAAAAGTCCCAGAATTTTGTCAAACGAACATTAGGATACTTGTACTTTGCGGACAGTAAGAATGGGGTGGGGAAAATTTGGGGTCGGGGGCTCTTGTGGTCCAGATAATTTCTATAGCAGCACTGCTGCTGAGAAAAATGACCACATAACTAAATAAATAAATAAAT
>JAWQUT010000037.1:264335-290273 GCA_033807755.1 Ellobium chinense | reverse complement strand
GGGGTGGGGCCTGCATAGATGTAAAATAACATGATTCAAGACCGGTTTATTTGTAAGCCTTTTCCCGGCCTTTCAACACAATACACTTCTATCAATTATACATAATACATATATTACAGAAATCAGAAAGTAAAACTATGTGCGTTCATTATGTAGTTGTTATATATGTGACTTCTGTTCGTAGAAATTTTTTATTATCTGCATCGTGTGCTGGTCCGTTGCCAATATATCGGCTGATCAAATCGTGAATTCAACATGGGTTAAAGAGTGGAATTCATGAATTGATAAACTGACCGACGTTACTCTGTTGTTTGCCCATGTACCGCAGTAATTAATGTGTGGATTTAAGATCAATAAATTTGTTACCACTTGTTTGTTAAACAACATGCTGTGCTGCACAGCGCGATCAACCGCTCTGATCCATTTTGACTTGATTTCAGGCATTTCTCTATTACAAAAAAACACCTTCTGGCATACACGCACACAGTTTATTCCAATACACTCATTGACACAGGCACATCTGTCCATCTAACGCATCCATGTTGGTTTCTTTTGTTACTTCTGTCTGAAATTTTCTGATAATTTTAACCTTCTTAAAGGCCAAGCTTGAAATGCCACATAGAAGCCGACGAATACAGGAGGGCAGACTGTGGTAAAGTGACTGTCTCCATAGACAACTTCGTGCACACCATAGACAGTGAGGAGTTCTGTTTTCGTGCAAACCCAGTGGCTACCGAAGTCAGGCCCATGTCAACTATTGAAAGGTAGGTTTTCACGGCTTGTTGTTTTTGTGTCGAATTATTGTTCAATAACTGTCTCTCTCACTTCTCCTGTTAGAAATCTAGACGAAACTTTCCCCCAATTTTCAACATGTAATGGGCATCACAGTACTGAGGCTTATCTCAAATAAACTTGTTAAATTTAGTGATGTATTTATTTTCGTTTTTTAAGACTTTGCACCAACTTTATTCCTTCTCCTCTGTCTGGCAGTATTTATTTTCGTTTTTCAAGACTTCGCACCAACTCTATTGTTTTCTCCTCTATCTGGCAGTATTTATTTTCGTTTTTCAAGACTTTGCACCAACTCTGTTGTTTTCTCCTCTATCTGGCAGTATTTATTTTCGTTTTTCAAGACTTTGCACCAACTCTTTTGCTTTCTCCTCTGTCTGGCAGTGGCGGTGCAACAATAACTGTGATCGGCTACAACCTGGACAGTGTGTCATCACCGATCCTGAAACTGCTTGTCTCCTATGATGATGCGGGGAGACCCACACCTGATCTTTTTGTGAGTATCGAACAAAGGAATGAAAGATTAAGGGTGTCTCAGAAAAGATACTTAATTTCACTAGAAAATAAATATCATCAAGAGAAGATATTAGAAAGGTTTATTAGTGTAAGAAATCAACAACAACAACAACAACAACAACAACAACAACAACAACAACAACAACAACAACAACGGTCGGCGACGACGACAACAACAACAACAACAACAACGACGGCCGGCGACGACAACAACAACAACAACAACAACATGTAAACAGTCGTAATCACCTTTATCACCATTAAAGGAACAATAACACACCAACACGGTATTTAAAAATTATTATTTACCAACAAGAAGTAACTTGTGGGGTATCTTTCAGACCTCTGTGAACTGCACCCTCCATGACCGTGCTGAAAAACTGACTTGCAAAACTCCTAATGTCAAGAGAGCCACGAGGAATCGCTCACCAAACGATGACGTCATAGGAGAGATGAGACTCGACATGGACGGTGTGGATCTGTTGAATGCCAGTGGCTTGTCGGGCAAGATTATCGTGTACCGGGATCCAGCATTGTATGAGCTCACGGAAGGAGCCGATCTTGCTCGCATTACACCCACGAAAAAGACATTTGTTATCTTTGTGAGTGGCTATCATTATCATCATCATTTTCAAAAATATAAAAAAAAAACAACCAAAACTCTCAAGACTCGCTTGAAAAATTTAATAAAAGTTCCAAATTTTTGGAGTAGTGTCCTTCTTTATGGAACATAAAATAATGGATAAGGAAAGATCACACGAACACACATTACGGCATAACACATATCGTCGCCTTCCGCACGAAAAGGCGTATCCCTGTTTTTCACGTTTTTAAGGAGAGCGATTTACGTCTGATTCGATCATATTGATAGTTAGCTTAAGCCCTAAGGAATTTTATGCTATATCTTCGTTACTAATTGAGCTAGGGATACGCCGTTTCGTGTGAACATAGTTCTGAGATAGCACTACGTACTGGTGGTGATAATTCAAAACCGTCAAAAATCGGTATACGCCCTTTCGTGTGGAAGGCGACGATAACCAGACGGGCCCAAATCTAAACAAACAGCAAGTAAAGGGACAGAAACTAGAACTGAACTCACAACAACCGGGTCGGCAGGTAAAGACAATGCATCTCCCTCCCCACACCCCCATATATATATACAGAACACGGACACACACACATTCATTATCATCATCATCATCATCATCATCATCATCAGTATTTTGTTTCTGCCCCATTATTGCTGTCATTTGTTTGTATTTGATCTTGTCTCCCCTTGTATTATGGGCTCGTCTGATCATTTTGCATTCATTATTTTTTTAGTTTTTCCCTGAAGAAGGACACGTGTCCGAAAATTGAAACTTTTAATTAAAATTTTTCGATGGTACACAGCCTTAGAATATTTATCATTTTGAAAACAACATCATCATCACTGTGAAATAGGCGAAAAGTTTAAACTAGTACTTCATCCTGAAAACCTTAACTGAGAATTTTATAACAGCTAAACTGTAAACTACTCTAAACGTTTCGTTTACTTTACAGTAAAAAAAAATGAATGAGAGAAAACTTGGAAAAGTCAGCCACATAGTTTAAAGAATGTGAAAAGTTTAAAAAGGTGTATAGTGTCATCAACAACATTTAAAACATTGTGTACAATGTGTACAACATCGACATCATTAAAAAAGGTGTGTAGGTATCATCAACAACATCATCATTGTAAAACAGACGAACAGTTCAACCCGACATGTATCAACTTTTTTTTGAAAAATTTATATGTGCTAAAATGTATAACTGTAATCTAAAGGTTTCGGTAAAAACTTCATTCAGCCGAAAGTAAATGAGTAAACCAACAACAACACCATCTTATAATATTCTTCGGCAGTCTTTTTCATCACCATCATCACCAACAATATCATCATCATAATTATCAACTTACAACGGTTTATGGCTTCAAGGTCAGCCACTGCCTGCTTATGAGACTCTTTAATGTACTGTCATAGTTCAAACAAACCTGTGGACCTATGCATAATCATTGCATTGATTTGCGCTCTGCGTTAACTATAGTGCCTACTGATAGTCTTTTGGGAGTTTTCCATGTTTATCGCAATGTGTTAAATAAAGCGAGGATTTTATGCTTATATAAGCTGTCAGATTCTAGAAGACGTTAATAGGTTACACCATCAAATGGCAGATTCTAAAACCCGTGATCTCCTGGTCAAGTGAACTTTGTTTGTCTTACTCTGAATATGACGTTCACTTCCTGACCGGTACAATATTCACCTGGTTATCCAATATTTGCCTCACTTACGCTTGTAGCCCCCACATTCTTAACAGCTGGCCACTGACCTACTATGAACTGAAAAAAATATGTGGGCGTTTTTTAAAATCTTCCCAGCTCTTTTAACTTCAATTTCATTTACCTGCTTTCTTATCTAATGATAAAGCATTGTTGTTTGCAGGTATCCTCATATTTTATCGTGCTCTTACTTGTTCCATGGTCGTTACTCGTTGGATTCCTTAATGACCTTCCTTCCTTCTTTCTTTTGTTGTTTCCTTCTTGACTTCTCCTTTCTTTTGGTTGTCCCATATTTAAGACTGGCGTAATCTATCGAAATTTGATATATTTTAAATAATGGGATCTCTTGCCATCTTAAGAATTCCATTGCCATCTTAAGAATTCCATTAACTCTTCATGTTGAACACCGATAAAAATGCATTCAGCACCAATACACTTATGTTATTTTTGCGACGGTAAGAGATTCCATAGTTAAGGCGCAAGCTCTCAAATATTAAGAGGATAGCGTATCATGTATTTGAAGTATATCTGTGTGCTATGAATGAAGCAGCAACTCTCTCACTTACATCTGCAGGGTGACAATATCCCAACATGGATTGATGAAAATGACATCAATATAACCATTGGCAACACAACATGTGACGTCTTGGCCATTGCTCCCGGGAGGATCTCATGTGACGGCAAGAAAGCCCTGCAGATGGCTAGACAAGACTTCCTGGACTCAGGAGGCGAAGACAAAGACGCCGATGGTGGCGATGGAGGTGGGGCGTGGCCGACATCATTTTCAGCAAGACCCAACGAAACATCTTCCACAGAGACGACGACCATCAGCGTGTCAACATCTATTTTTGAGAACTCCACAGAGTTCCCAGTAGGACCAACACCAACTTCTTCTAAGAAGTTTGTATTTGGATCTCCGTTTTTGGATGGTCAGGTGGCAATGGCGCTTAAGGCATCAGAAAATAATACTGACACCTTCATGAATGTCACACGTCCCTCATCCCCATCAACTTCACCTGACCTCCACCAGGTCACGACAACGACTATCCCTCGTCCGACCAGAGCCATCAAATATATTGTGACGGTAATGTATATTACTGAAATTAATATGGTTCTGCCCAGGTTTAACACGGAACTTTTGAAAAACATTAAAAAAATTTTTTTACAAGGACCACTTTTCGTGTCCAGGTACTTTCTCAATACTGATGATTAAAATAAGAGCCATACACAGAAAAGCAAGTAACTAGGATTCAAAGACCTACATAAATAGAAACAGAAATAAAACAACTGAGAGGCCTAGTCATATGATGTGAGAATGAATAATATAATTAAAGCATCTGAGGTGTTGCGATGGTAATGAAAAAAAAATGGAAATGAAAATACGACTTTATTTACCCCGTAAGGAAATTGTTTTAAAATGTCCTACAATGTTATAGATCTCATTCATATTACAAACACATACAACAATACACATCACACACAAATACATAATTCTACAAACGAAATACATAGCAAAATCATTGCTGGTCGCTAGCGGTACAGCGCCCTGTCCCCCCCACTTCCAAAGCCAGGTACTTATTTACACCTGAATCGAGTGAGGAAATGGAAGTGAACTGTCTTTTCCAAGGACAAAAACCTTAGATTTGACAGTCTTCAGTTTCTGAGTACGACTCACAAACCGCATGGTCACGCTGCCTCCCTGTGTAATGTACTATATGTTGCAATGACGCAGTTGGGCACACAGTTTCGTGAGGTAACATTCTTCAGCCATTCTCTGTGAAAATTAATCTGATATCCTTTTAAGGCTAGTATTAATATTACATCCTCTCCTGACGACTACAAGTACAAGTGTCTTCTCTTATTCGCGTTCCGTCTTTTGAAGTTTTGTTCAAGCAACCTAAAATGGAAACTGGCATATCGCAAAATTTTAGCCGAAGATTTTATACGGTTGGCGAAATAATAAGCCGGTTAATATAGATGATTCACTTATTCGGTTTATCTTCTCACTGACATAACTTTTGTGTTTCTTTTCCTGTACTGGATGTCCTGAGACGAGATAAATATTTTACTAGTCTTTAGTAAAAATTGTAAAACTTTTACGAACTATTAAAGGCATCATTCGTTTGGTGACTTTCCACAAACTCGTTACTTTGGCATAACTTTTCATTCTTCTCTGTTCACATACTAATAGGGAGATGGAGACCTTTGAGAAATGTTGCAATATTGTTCAATTTAACATATATCTTTAAAAGTAATGTCATGCATCAAGGTTTTCAGATAAAACGTGTTTTTTGTTTTTTCTCAGACGTCGGTATGTTCATGTTCAGGTGAAACTGCCATAGTAAAGTCGTGCGTTTCAGATCTATTTGGAACAGAAAAGATCCCTTTGTCTCAAAACATATGCTAATCTCAAGAGACAATCCTTTTTATATTGTCTGCCGCGTCTCATAATGTAATTTTTTTTCACTACAGTGTCTACTGAACAAAGTGTGGCCAGTTCCAACGTGATACTAATATGCAGTACACATTGAGTAATAATAATTTAATAATAATAATTTAAATAATATCATAATAATGATAAATAAAAAAAAATATATATATATAAAAGAGGCACCACATACTTGACGCTTGCGCATTAACGATGGGATCTCTTACCATCGTAAGAATTATTTCTAAGAACTCAGCATGTTGAAAGCTACTGAAGGTGCATTCAGCTTTGATGCACTAACGGCGGTAACAAAGATCCCATCGTACATGTACAAGCTTTCTTTTCATACTGTCGTTCTTTCTCTTCTTATTATCTTGACTCACATTTGCTCAGTATTTGCACTTTCTTCACCTGAACAGTCTGAGTTATATATCCTTTGCATATCTTTCTTCAGGTAAGAATTGGCAACTACGAGAAGGTTCTGGGATACGTCCTGGTCGGCCCCCACAACGAGAACGAGTCCTGGGTGGACGAGGACGCCGGTGACCCAGAGATTGCTGGCCTTGACTTCAAACTGATCGCTGGAGCCAGTGGCGCAGGACTGCTCCTGGTGATACTGGTGATAGTGGCGTGTGTCATGTCCGCCAGGGCAAGGAAAGCCAGAAGGATTGTGAAAGAGCAAGCGTTTTACATGGGCAGCTTGTCTGGATCTCAGCATGGTGAGTGATGTAACGTAACGAGGTATTTTCAGACGGGTCAGTTACACCACGTGATCTAGGGATTGCTAGGATATTTTGATAAAATGATGAGTAATCATACATGAGCAGAGCATGTAAACAAACCAACGTGTGAGCAAGATTTCCTAGGTCACGTGATGGAGCTGAAAATACCTAAGACTCCTAAAGCATTTTGGTGTTTCGCAAGTTAATTAATAAAGAACATGTAGATCAAGAATGTATGTCCTCTATCCGATTATCCCTCACTCCTTCCAGAGAGCAAATGAACGTAATAGAAAGGTAGTTAACTACACCAATCAGTTTGTGAGGACAAGGCCAGCTCAAAAAGGCTCCTCCTGGTTCAAATCCTCATAGGTGAATATGGTTTTAAGCCTCCACATCCAGATGTTCTCTCTGCAGTCTAGAAGTGACCAGTCTCCACCCCCTGGATGGCTCTCCCTCTATGTTGATAATAATGATGCTTAATGTTGGTGCTAATAGCACTACTTTTTCTTACGAATTTCAAGTGGAATTTAAATATATTATCATAGGTCACCTAACATGTCTGTGTTATCTTTCTCCACTGAACAGGCAGTAAGGAAGCTGCCACTCCATCGCTGAAGCAGATTTTAGAGTCAGTCATGGAACCTCACAAGAGAACTGACATGGATCGACTCATTATAAGCTTGGATCGGTTAACAGTTGGCAAGTCAATCGGCTCAGGTGAATTCAGCTGAAAGACAGATGAAAGCTGGGTTGGGGGGCGGGGTTGTTGTGGAGAGAAAAAATAAGGGAGAATATAGGTAGATCTGGCTTGTTCGCTGAATGGATGAAGTGGCAGGAAAAGATGAGTAAGTGGATGTATAAATTAACAGATGGATAGATGGATGGATGGATGGATGGACTGCCGTTGTTTGACAAAAGAACTAGTAAATTCCACTCATGCAGAGAATTAACTACAATATCCTAGGGTCTCAAAAGCCTGACACACCAGCCTAGTTGAATGGGTAGTCCGGGAAAAATGAGGGGAAAAATGAAAGAGAGAGAGAGAGAGAGAGAGAGAGAGAGAGAGAGAGAGGGAGAGAGAGAAAGAAAGAAAAAAAGAAAGAAAGAAATTTGATCAAAGCCATTACATTAAGCTAACCACTGCAGTTACCTTACAGGCTTCTCCTAGGCATAAAGAAACACTGGCATAGTTTGCTCTTTTGAGATGCATCTTGGCATAATTTGCTCTTTTAACAGAGATGCATCTTGGCATAATTTGCTCTTTTAACAGATGCATCATGAGCTACTAATGAGTCAGAATATTTAACTTGTTTCTAAGAATGAATATAGACTATCATCAGCAAAAAAAACAAAAACCCTTTATTTTCACAGGCAATTTTGGATGTGTTTATGAAGGCTTACTGAGCTCAGACCCTGCATCTCCAGCTGAAAAAGTCGCGGTCAAGACATTACAAGGTGAAGTTTGATTTTATAAAAGAATCTTTGAAAGTGATCATTCGAACTCAAAACTTTATCGATGAGATCTCTTACCAGAATGAGAATCACATTTGTACCTCAGTGCTGAATGCATCCTTGGTCTAGTAGTTCTCAAATGTGGTAAGAGATCCCATCGTTGATGCGCAAGTTCTCCATTGTTGCTTGAAGCTCAGTTACTCATAGGAAGGGACCAGTGTTAAGATGTGATCTAAATCAACTGTAGATACAAACGAGTTTAAATTTCACTGTCATCATAAGCCCATTTTAGGACCAAATTATATTTGCTATACACGTGGCTAAAATTTTGCTTTAAAGCAGTGTATATTACTTAAAAGTCTTTTTCTTTATTAATTCAAGATTACACCCTTCCCTAGTCTGCGTTTTGTCACTTGAGAGCTTAACGCATTAACTATGGGATCTGTACCACCATAACAATTACACTGTTGTATTGGCTCTGAATGCACCTTTACTAGCGTTCAACTTGCAGGGTTAATGTAATTCTCACACGATGGCAAGGGATAACGTCGTTGACGCGCAAGCTCTCAACAATCTAGGCAAAATAGAGTTACTGTTAATTCATAAATTTTGACTTTATGACCACTGATGCCTGGTTCGTGGGCACCCATTGTTGAAACATGATTTTACCATCTTTATACCTGGCCTGTGTGTTTATTACAACAGACACAGTGTCCCACAACATCGACCTGCATGCCTTTGTCCAAGAGGCAGTCATCATGAAGGACTTTCAGCACCCTCACGTCCTCGGATTGGTTGGATTGGCTGAGAAAGAGCCCGGAGTTCCGTACGTCATACTTCCTTATATGGACAACGGAGACCTCCTTACTTTTATAAGGGATCCTTCAGTGGTATGTCATTATTTTTCTGAACTGATCGCACGCATGAGCCGATTGTAAATACGCAGGATATTTTGCGATTGTTTGGAGGTTGTGAATGAACGAATGAAACAGGTTGTTTTCAACTTTCGCCTATGTTATAAGACGAAATATTGGTATTAAGCAGAGATGGACAGTATGCCAGCATGAACGTGCATAGGTATAACCTATTTCAGAAGAAGAACTGACTCTCCAACAACAAGATTTGAAAGTAACAAAAAGACAATCTATTGATTGACTGCTGAGATTATTTTAAAAACTTTGAACGAATAAGCTGAGTAAAGAAAAAAGGAAAAAAAAAACGGGCAGAGAATGAGGATGAGATTAAACCGCTTCACATAACATACAAATCTTAACTTCGTTCCTCTTTCAGAGTTTGAGCTTACATGACGTCATCAAGTTTGGAGCTGATATCGCCAGTGGCATGGCTTATCTCAGCGCCCTCAAGTTTGTTCACAGAGATCTGGCCGCCAGAAACTGCATGTAAGTCTTTTCTTTGAATATAATGCAGTGCTACCAAAAAGTAACACATTTAATGACACATACATGCAAAATAACTTTTCCCATTAATTCTTGATGAAATCTGTTTCTGTATCTAATTCTTGCGGTGCACTGCGCTGGTCCCCCTAAAATATAAAGCCAGGGCAATTTTGTTTTTGCTGACGTGTAAGTAAGGTTGAGAAACAAGATCTGGATCATAGGAAAGACTTCAGTGGTATAAAGAAATATTATTCCTCATGTGAAGATTGTTACACCCCATCTGAGATGGATTTCGATACTGTCAGTAGAACCGCCATAATCCTGACAATATGAATAACATCAAAGCCTGCATTTAACCACATCGGTAAAATACAATCTTATTTGCCAACACTGAAAATTCTTACAACTTAGTGCGGAGTGAATGTATTCATCCCCCCTCCTCCACTTTACCTCATAGTGCATAGTCCAGTCGTCCTTGGTCATCAGTCTTAGGGCGCAGATATACTGGATCCGTCCGCCTGTTGTCTGTAAAATGAAGACAGCTGAAGGATACAAAAATATAAGTATACTGCGTCCGCCATTTGTTGCCTTCATAATGAGCAAGCAACAAGACATTGGCCTCATTCGACACAATGGTGTTTTCTAGGAAACAGAAGCTTGCATTGCTGCTGTATTTGCGAAAAAGAAGGCGCAGTAAACAGCGATCAATGTCAATTCATCCCATAAATAAATTAAGGAGCAAGTGTGGCGAATATCATCACTTAATGCCCCAGTTGCGACTAGACACTCCGAGATTTAAAGAATATTTTCGAATGGACCCATCGACATTTGACTATTTACTAGACACATGCTCAGGAGACTTGTTGAAGCAAACAACAAACTTTCGAAAACCAATAACACCAGAAGAACGACTTGTCGTAACTTTGAGGTGAGTTTTATTTATTACTTTTTAATTAGTTATTATGTTTTTAAATGTGATCAGACATTGTGCTAAACTTTTCAAAATTCATTTTAAAATCTCTCTGGTGTGGTTTAGTACTGCTCATAGAAGCGATGCACTCCTACTGTTTCTTGTTGTGGAAGAGAAGATGCCGATGTTGATGGCCTGCTGACGTGTTGTTGCCTCAGATATTTTACAGCGAGGTGCTGTACCTCAGCTCGAAATAGCATTGTGTTAATAGGATCGAGCTGCGAAACAGTCGGTATCAAGCTTTTGAAGAAAAGCTCATGTTCGTTTTCTGGTTCCTGTAACACCTTAAGAATTTCTTTGTCTACAATGTCTTGTGAATTCGGTTTCCTTTTCTTGCCACCACTTTTATTTGGTCCAGCAGAGATGGAGGCTGATGCATCTTGCGAGTCTTCAGGGGACTCCAACTGGGCCACAGGTGAATAGATGACCTGACTATCAGCCAGGCTTTCTCCCGTGCCAACACTTTCCTCATCTGTAGGTGTTACACTTTCCAAATTGCCACTGGTTTCTCTTGCAGCGACAAAAGGATTCAAGAAAGACATCCTCTCATAGAGATGCCACTGGCGTTTGTTGGACGCTGCTTGCCCGGACTTTTTGGTGTTCTCTCTCCGTTTTCTCAAAAAGTAATCCCGCAACGACTGCCATTTTACTTTGCATGCTGTGGCTGAGGATGAAATAGAAAAACAATGCAATATTTTTCTTAAAATCGGTTTTCTGGGAAAGAAACAGTTTGGGAGAGTTTACACTGTCAACATTAAAGTGTATGAATAAACGTTTGTGAATTTCATAGTAATAATATACATTTTTTGTAATTTATTCTCGCTTTTTTTATGTTTCAGATTTTTGGCAACTGGAGAAACTTTTCATTCCTTGGGCTTCCATTTCAGAATGGGCTTGGCAACTGTCAGAACTATTGTAAAGGACACTGTTAAAGTTATCTGGGATAAATTACAGGCGACTGAGATGCCTATTCCCGATGAAGACAAGTGGACATCCATTGCTGAAAAGTTTTTTGCCAAGTGTGATTTCCCTTTATGTTTAGGGGCTATTGATGGCAAGCACGTTAAGATCAAAGCACCACCTAACTCTGGGTCCAAATATTTCAACTATAAAGGCCATCACTCAATAGTCCTTATGGCTATCACAGATGCAGATTGCAAGTTCATAATTGTAGATGTGGGAGCATATGGAAGCAACAGCGACGGCGGTATCATTCAGGATTCAGCCTTTTACAAGATGCTTAAGTCAAAAAAACTCAACATCCCAGAACCCACAACCATACCTGGCACCGATATAACAGTGCCTTTCGTTTTTGTTGCAGATGAAGCATTCCCTCTTTCATCTAACATGATGAGACCATTTCCAAGAAGGGAATTAACAGATGAAAAGAGGATATTTAATTATAGACTGTCGAGGGCAAGACGTCAAGTAGAGTGTGCTTTTGGTATCTTATCAAGCATGTGGCGAATCCTTTTGGGGACAATTGAAATTCATGACACTTTTGCCTGTGACATAGTTAAAGCAGTGTGTGTCCTGCACAATCTGATACTGAACAAAGAGGAAGACAGGATACCCCCCATTTCTAACGATGACACGGTAGTGGATGCAATAACTCAAACAAATGACCTGCCAACTTACAACAGAAGGCCAGGCAACGAAGCCATGGCTATCAGAGATACGTTTATGTCTTATTTTGTCTCACCAAATGGCAGCTTATCGTGGCAAAATAAGTGATGGAACCTCTTGGCTTTAAATTCATTTGAACGGTTAACTGCGTGTTTAATTCTGACGACACAAAACTTTGCCATCGCATCTTCTTTTTCCAGTCACCATACTATCATTTAAAGTTTTGTTAAATTTTATATTTTAATCCAATAGCATAATCCTGATGAATCTGATGATTTAAAATTTGCATTTATTGTGACCATGCTACAACTATTGATGATTTTATCATTTGCAGCTTACATGTAATAAAAGGAAGCGAAGAGGGATTACTTATAATGAAGCAATATTCAACGATGTCAATAAAATAACATGTTCAAGACTTACTTTAGATTGTGTGCATTATTTGTGCTTCTTTAAATCTTGTAAAAGGCTGTACTGCCCTGAAGTTTACATTTCGTCAATCAAATTTTCAACATAGACTATATATAAAAAAAATTTGGTTTCGAGTTTGGGCTTTGCATCTCACTCAAAGCTATTATGGTTACTTACGAGACAACAACAATAACAATAACAACGAAAACAATTAAACTCTATAATTATTGTGCTTACCTTCAGATTCAATTTCCTCCGCTACTTCCAACCACAGCTTTCCAACAACATCTCTGTTGCTATAGTTCCTATCAGTTTTATCATATAATGTAGGTCGAGATTCCACTGCGTTAATTAGGGCTTCTTCTTTTGATGGTGGAAACAAAGCCATTGTTTGAGATAAATCTGAACAAGAAAAATTTATTAACTTTTCGGAAAAAATTTAAAAGGCAGAGCAGAACTTTGCAATGTTCACGAAATAGTTGGAATGAAGACACACCTTATTGCAACAGTGACAGTAACCTACACATGGGGAAAAAAACTTTTAGTGTGTGTGTAAAAAAAAAAACACTCGTGTGTATGTAAACAAAAAAATTAATTAATTTTTTTTTGTAAAAAATACGCTAAAAATCACAAATCCTTCGCACCCGGGGGTTTTCGAGTGCGCTGGAATCAAATCTAGCCTTAAAAATAAGATTTAATGTATATTTTGACATTTTAGATTTTGCGATTTTATGTCCCGCCTACAGCTATTAGTCATTTCCGGTCATCGGGTCGTCCGTCTTGAAGAATAGAATGCAACATGCGACACTTCAATCCGGCTGTCCTCGGACAGGTGTCTGCACGCTGGAGTTAGTATACCTTACTGTCCGTCATCTCCTCTATTTTATTTGTAATTAAGGCATGCTCCTTGATTTGTTGTCTTCAAACCGGGCTTAGTATATCTGCGCCCTTATACATCTGACCATAAACCTCATACTGTTCACAGATGATGTACTGTAAGTGGACATGGACTGTAAGCGCTACGAACTGTGCTGTCCATTCTTGCTTGACGGCGTCATTTTTATTCTAAATTTCGAGTTATAAACAGAGCAAAACTCTAAAGTTCTTAAGACCTTAGCCTAGTGACAACATGCTGGTCTCCTTCAAGGGCGAGTGCCAGCCATAAATCCCTAAAGAAATCTTTTGTTTTGAGATCACCGACACCATCCATCTTTGGCAAACTCTGAGGACTCCCCCAAAATATTTTTGGCTTAGGGTTAAGGACAGGGTCAGCGTAGAATTAGTGCTTGGGACGAGCAAGCGCTCTTTGGGAGAGGTCCTTTCTAGGGTTCTCCAAATCGATTGTTCTATCGCTATTTCCCAACCCTAATGCAAGCACACGTTCAGACAAACGAAGAATTTTGCCCCACAGTTTAAAAGAGCAGAACTAGATGTGGCTAGTGAATGCATTTTCATCAGCAGAAAGGACCCAAGCGGTTGATTATTCACGAGAAATGAAAGCTGATCTTAGAAGCTGGTGCGAACGACATCTTCGAACCCTTGATTCTTCTCGTAATTGGTAAACTCTCTACAGTACAGTAAAGGCGTGTGATGTGGATCGCAAAAGGGGTAAGAACGGAATAATGAGAGCATTTATCCCCTTAAAAACCTTTC
Organism: Ellobium chinense; assembly: GCA_033807755.1. Taxonomy (NCBI): domain Eukaryota; kingdom Metazoa; phylum Mollusca; class Gastropoda; order Ellobiida; family Ellobiidae; genus Ellobium; species Ellobium chinense. The sequence goes on along the minus strand of JAWQUT010000037.1, from coordinate 276,013 downwards.
CTTTATTCACACTCTCTCAGGTTAGACAGCTTATACAGGGTGAAAGTAGCGGACTTTGGTCTCTGCCGGGACATCTACGAGAAGGGCTACTACACCAGTGATAACCGGAAAAAACTTCCAATTCGATGGATGGCTATTGAGAGCATTGAGCATGGAGCATACAGCACCAAGTCGGATGTGGTAAGCTACTTCTGTCGCTGAACGTATTCCACAAGCGGGTTTAAATCGACAGCTTTTGTAAAAAATATTTTAAATTTTGTTAAAAGATGGTCATCACAGCCAAAAGCCCGCGCACAAGTGTCAGGAATTGTGTACCCCCAGTTCACATCCAGCTCTTGTTACTCAGTAGCACTGTGTTTCAGTGTTGACTCAAGCTAACGTCATCTAATCCTGTGTTAAGTTCTGAGATGACCGGTGCATTTACGTTGAGGTAACGTATTCAGGGAAAGCTGTCAGCTCTTTCTGACTCGTTACAATATTAAAATACACATTTTAGAGCCAACGTTAATTATTAAAACAAGATTGCCAACTGCCAGCTCTCAGGCCAAACCATGATCTATCAAGGATGTAAAACATAGTCAGCTGGTATTGCCCTTTAGCTAAGACACAAAACTGTCAAACATCTCCAAACCCTCGAATTTTTTTTTTCAGCGAAAAGGATGGACATATCGATTTAAGCAAAGTACGGCTCATCTATTCTGATATAACTGGCCCTTAACTAAATTATATATCATGAAAGTGTCTCCTGTTTCAGTGGTCTCTTGGTGTGGTGCTCTGGGAAATGCTCACCAGGGGCGTGACGCCTTATCCGGGAGTGGATGGCTGGGATGTCATCAACTTCTTGCGCCATCGACGACTGGCGCCTCCCTGCTTCTGTCCGGATGAACTGTAAGTATACTGTTAAAATTTATGACCGCCTGCAAACGAATACATAATGTCTCATAAGAAGAATAAAACAAAAGTTTAGGAATGGCACGATCTGGCATCTTAAGAACTACACAGTACTACATTTATAAGCAGAACAAAAACGGACTGCGGGCCTGTGGGAAATAAAGCAAAACCAAGTGGAGTGAGAAGGCCCAAAGTAATTTTTTTTTAATGCAAGTACATTAAAATATTAAAGTATAATAATATAAAACAAGCTTTCGAGCAATGCCCTTCATCGGAGTATAAAAATATGTGAAATAAAACAGGACCAGCTCTACAAAAGCACAAAACGATCAGCGGCCAGAGAGAAGAGAAGCGAAGAGAATGTGACGCAAAAACAGCTCCGCTACAAGATATAAGTACAGGAAGAGAAAGCAAAGGAAATAAAAACAATAAGAACGAAGAAATACGGCTATGGTGGGAAAGGATTTAAAGAAGGCATAAGATGCCCAAGAGAACTGACACAGTGGAAAAGAAGAGGGGCTGAGGAAATGTGAGGAGACCAGCCCTATGTTGTTTATATTTTTTCGTTGATACCCCAAGGGGAAAGTGTGCCGAGTTTGGTTATTAATAAGCTTTCCATGTGGCGTCTGTCCCATGTATCGCCTCTGACCAGCCATAGGCGGAACTGTTTATGCTTCACATTCTCATCTCTTCGTTCTGGCCGCTGATCGTTTTGTGTTTTAGTAGAGCTGGTCCTGTTTTATTTCACATATTTTTATACTCTGATGAAGGGCATTGCCCGAAAGCTCAGTTTTATATTTTTATACTTTAATATTTTAATGTACTTGCATTAAAAAATACTTTGGGCCTTCCCACTCCACTTGATTTTGCTTTAACACATTTATAATCAGATATTGATTCGTATGATCGTGCACTCCCTTTTTTTCATTTGTCAAACTATTCCACTATTCTTTTGTTCGGAGAATCTAAAAGGCAGATTGATTTCTTTCCTCAAAACCTGCATATCTTGATTCCTGGAAGAAACAAAAAAGAAAAAAAAAAACCACCATAGAAACAAGTAAGGGAATTCTAACTCAACATGAGACTATGAGCGCAAGCGTGTAGATCTGTAAAATGCACTATAATTCATAGTACATTATGTATGTTATATCATAATGTCATTTGCACATCTCTCTGTCTTCAGATACACCCTGATGATGAAGTGTTGGGCCAAAGACCCCAATCTTCGCCCCCCTTTCACCAACGTACAAGCTGAGCTGCTGCAGATGATTGGTCAAACCCCTTCCCTCACCGACACCCTAACAGCCACGCTGAAAAGAAGTGCGGCCTCTCTAGCCGCTAGCAGTCACAGCGTCGACAAAGTCCAGACCACAGCTGGCCAGCCGAGTCCTGCGCCTATCAAACCGAAACCTATGCCGAGAATACGGATATCGAAAGCTGACAAGCTCGAACGAAACGAACAGAATGTCAAAGCGAACAACGAGGAACATGCATCGCCTGCAAGAGACGCATCAAAAGAAACTGACAATTCAGTTGGTGGAAGCACTGAGGGACGAGAAGGCAGTCCAACTCCAAATGTAGTTTCCGGAATGATAAAAAATATCATGATTACTATCCCTGCCTGCTATTCTCATAGAGATGTGAGCAAGGCAGCTGCAGGAGCTTACATTCAGCTTGTGGACAATTACGAACCGCCGCCGAAGTTTTCCAATCCGTTGCTGAGAGCGAAAAAGAAAAGCAAACAGAAGTCACTGGAGCGACGAACGGCGGAGAAGAAGACACGGGAAGCTGTGAAATCGACCGATAGCGGTTACATTGTACCAAGAAGTTCAACGGGCAGCGTCCTTAGAGACGAGACGGATGGCGCATGTCGCAGCTCAGCAGGAAGTCTCGCTGTTCCGGGCAGTAAAGACGGCAACTACTACGTGCTGGAGACGACCTCTTTGAGGTCAAGTGGCGGTTCAGACATAGACAGCCACTCTGGACGGTCATCCAGCATGCTCAACAACACAGGCTCGCTCGCTAGCGCATTGGACAGCCGATGCTCATCCTCGTACAGCAACAGTCGTGCCAGCGGCGCATCCAGTGTCTCAGCCACGCGGGGGCACAGAGGCTCCACGCCGGTCGGACACTCAGCTCCTTTCCATATGAAATCGCCCCTCGCTACCCCGGCTCGGAACCCAGCATGGGAAGACGTTTCTGAGCATAGCGAGGGAACTGCTCAAGACGAGAACACATTTCTGTAACACGGACACTTTACCTCGCATGTACGAACAAACCTGAGCTTACACTACAAAGAGACATATTTCGAAAATGTTGCCAAACTAAGTTATTTATGTTCTTACGTGTTTGGCTTCAATGAAGGATTATGTACTTTTTGAGAGTCAGACTCACAAATGACACTGTCATACTGTTTATCATTCTCTTCACATGTGTTACTATGGCACGGCATACAGACTGTCCAAGGCAGGTGTTACAGTATGTTGAAATTCAAGTCACTCGTCGAGCCACAACTTCATTACTACAAAGCCTAACTCATCAAAAATATTTGTAGATAGTGTGGTTTGTCCTAAGCGATGTACAAAATTAGATCGCCTGTGTTCACTTTCCATTAAATGAAGCCAAAACATCAGGCCCACTAGGAAATCACAGGCCTGCAAAACAAGGGACTCAACTATGAATAAACACACTGTTACATTTTGTTAAACCATAAGTTATTCCCCTTGTCATGGAGTTTCATAACCTTTTTTTTAATGAAAATTGCAATCTATTGAGCACTGTCTTTAATTTTTTTTAGTCATGATACCTCATTACTCAATGCATTTGGGATCGCTCTCATAATGCCATACGCTGTGATTCACACATCTGTCACATACTGTCAGTAGAAACGGTTATTTTAGCGAATAGTCGGACATCATTTTATTTTTGCCAGGATCTAATTTTCGCCGGTCCTGCAGGATGTTTGCGCATGTGTGTATGGGGCCAAAAGTCTAAAGTAATCCGGAGTGACGTCATACAACTGCCGAACACCATCAACAGGCATTCGTACCTTTCATGCGGAGTGCTTGCACACACTAGGATCAGCTGCACACTAGCTGCTGCCTGTATGACCTATTTGGATAATAATATAGAGATGTTATTCTAGGTGTAAGGAGGCTGCTAAGAGAAAGGGGAAAGGCCTGACAAAAAAAGCCCCTTTGAAACATTTAAAAGGAACATTTTGCAGCAGGAAATAATTTTCGCAAGTCAAACCGAACTTGCAAAATTTCGCGAAATTAGACCTCGCAAAAGACAAAAAAATATCCACTTCTATAGAAGTTTAATATACCTCAATCTACTTTGCTTATCAGGCTTAGGAGCATGCATTGAATCACCGAATACGGTGGCCTCTCTGGACGATATTAAGTCGAGCAGAGATGAGCGGTATCTGGTTAAAAAAAAGAAAAAAAAATCATCGTCGTTGGTATCGATGTTTCTTAGTACTTAGATTATAGTAATGTCTGGACAGTGTCCCAATTTTGCTTTTTTTTCTATCTCATCCTTAACCCTAACGCTATCTCTAGCCTTAAACCAAGTTGTAGATTGCAGAGTACTAGGATATTGCCAGTTCAATTTGTCGGGGTTGCAAGTCCAGCTGGAGTTCAGTCCAGTGCTGTGTGCTTGGCATAAAGACCACAATTCCTCATAACATGTCAAGTCCAAACAGTTTCTGAGCACATTGTTCTGAAATTGAAAAGTGATCAGCGCCTATAAATGACAGTCTCCCGCTTAGTTTTCTAGGGAGCTGAGAAAGTCATTGAATTACCTGGCCTGCCGAGGTAATGGTTATGTGGAGTCGGGTGAGTCACACCAGATTGGATGTAGAAACTTACGAACATTTCAATACTGATATTATTGATGATATTATTTATGCCACGATTGATGCACAAAATAGTCTAGTCATTGTTCTGTATCATACGGACGTATTATTTCATTCACTGACAACCGCACGTGATTTGTAATAGCTGTATATTTTAATTCACCTTCTTCAGCTTAGCGTGTACATTTTTGTAAAGTTTAGATCTATATTTATATATCTTGGGCTATCTTTATAATTATGTCCAAAGGCCGTTCACAGCGCGACGAGAGAGCCAAAGAAACCTTGTCTTTATTGGGCAAGGGTATTAACTAGTTACGGTAAACAATGGACAGCTTGTGCATGCACGCGCGCGCGAGCACGCGCACACACAGACACACACACAGACGCACGCACGCACGCTAGCATGCACGCACGCACGCACACACACACACACACANCACACACACACACACACACACACACACACACACACACACACACACACACACACACACGAGTTTATTTAAGTAGAATTATATTATTATTATTCAATCAATGCGATCATGCCACGTTGACTGAGAGCTTGCGCATTAACGATGGGATAGCTTACCATTTATAAGAATTACATTAACTTTGTATATTGAACGTCACTAAGGATGCATTCAGCACCGATGCACAAATGTAATTTCTACGATGGTAAGAGATCCGATCGTTAATGCCCAACCTCTCAAATGTTGTAGGCATTAGTGATCACCTAGTCACTTTTCCGTCTCGCTTTAGAATGGTCTTTGGATAGTAATATTTTACCGGCCAGAGTTGTTTCGCATTTTTCTAGCCTATGTCACATGGCATTGTATGTTGTACATTGTTCTTAAGCACTGATGTTTACTTTTTTAAGGGTGTATTGATATTTTGAGCTCAATAAAAGTAATTGTTCCAGTCTCGCTGGTTGTTCGTTGCACAGAGGCGTATCCACAGAATAAACGAGTAAGAGGCGAAGCGGACAGAAAGCAGGCAATGAGGCTGTGAATGTCTCTGCCTTCAGCCTCCTCTCCCTCCCCTTCTCCCCTGCTAGAAGCGACCTTTCGTTCGGGCTTCATCAACCCCAGCAACTACCAACCACCACCATCGACATCACAATAATGAGCACCAGTACTTCAACAAATAACAACCATTACCATCAACACCATCACTACTATTACCATAATCAACGTCGCCACTTCCATTTCTACCATCGCCACCGCTACCACGACAATCATGACCACAACTATTATCAGCTATCACTACCACCAGCGGAAACACCACCATCACCAATCTCATCGTCATCACTACCACCATTGTTTCTATTAACATGGTTACCCTCATCATCACCACTATCACCAGCATCACCATCATCATCATCATAATCACCACTACCACCATCATTATGACCATCATTACTACAATCTCTATGCCATCACTATCATAACTACCACATCACCATCATCATCATTGCTATCACAACCGCTTGCATTATCATCACCAAACTCACCACCACGGCCACCATTATTGCAATTAACATCATCACAACTACCACTAAAACCACCACCACAACAATTACTACCAGAACCTCCACCCTACCTCCATCACCAACACATTCACTACCAACACTGCCATTACAAACACCATCATCACAACCAACACTACTACTACCAACAACAACAACAAGAAGAACAAGAACAACAACAACAACAACAACACAAATGTCCCCGCTATCACTATCAACAACCTGGGCACCGCCACCACAGTCCTACATAACATAATCAATACCATTTTTATCACCACTGTCACTACCACCACCACCTATACCACCCTACCACCACCACCACCATCACCACCATCAGACCACTACCACCACCACCACAGCCACTACCAACACTACCTCTAACAACAACAGCACCTCCGCTACCATTGCCGTCAACAACCTAGCTATCACCATCGTCACCACCACCATCACCATCCCCACCACCACCAACAACAACACCAACAACACCATCCCCATCACCATCCCCACCACCACCACCATCACCATCCCCACCACCAACACCAACAACACCAACAACACCATCACCATCACCATCCCCACCACCACCACCACCATCAGCACCAACACCTCAGACCTAAATGACATCGATAATGGATCTCACACAGATGAAAGGAAATAAGCGACTAAAAAGACCCAAGATCTAAACAGAGGAAAATAAAAACTGTGCCAGGTTAATGCAAATAGGGTCTTGGAGTGTTCCATGCTTGACTGGACCCGCAGTTGTAGAGGGATTGGGCGTCTCATTAGGATCAATATAGGGACCACTTAAGATAAATCCCATTCTGAAACATCCAGGGAACTTATGGTAATTTTGACCCGTGTCAGGCATTAGAGAGTATAACTTGGAGGTGATGGTGTTCTCAAAGATGGTAATTGCATGTTGAATCGCATCCAGTTTTTCTTATTTCTGCTCTGTCTGCTTTGCCACAGATGTGTCTCCGAGACGCGCAGACTGTTTTTAGCCCGATTTGTCTATTTGTTAGTGGTTGGCAGATATCGATACTTAACAAACAGAGAAACACTCGAGTACCTAGGTATCAGTACGTCAAAAGAATATAATGTATCTATACTTTAAGAAGGGCAAACTATTAGTGATTTCTTAATATTTTAGGCTATGTTGAGCTATTATTGCCTTGATCGTATTCTTAGTCACGAAAAATTGGCATGGTTTAGACTGAAAACTAGAGAAAGAAAAGAGAGAGACAGAGAGAGAGAGAGAGAGAGAGAGAGAGAGAGAAAGAGAGAGAGAGAGAATAAAAAGAAAAAGATAGAGATAGAGAGAAAAAAGGAAGAGAGCGAGAGAGAGAGAGAGGGAGCGAGAGAGAGAGAGAGAGAGAGAGAGAGAGAGAGAGAGAGAGAGAGAGAGAGAGAGAAGTTGAAAAAATAGGGAAAGTGAGATGGGCGAACGGACATGACCGTATGGACAAAGGCAAAAGTGCATTGTGTAGTCAGTGGCACATTCAGGCCAGGGCTGCATGGGCCAAATGGGCCGAGAGAAATGAGAGAAGGAAGAAAATGGGAGGGGGAAGAAAGAGAGAAGTGGAAAGGGGTCGAACGAATGCTCGTTTTTTTTTTTTCTAACAACTATTAAAATATATTCTTATGTCAGAGTTGCCTCAAGCATGACCGTCTTATAGTTCCATAAAGTTCTGAGAAAAAATCTTCTTATGGGGTTCATATGAGAGGGTTTGAAGGAAGCTTCATAGGTTTCCCAAACCATAGCCTTGGGGACCCTATATCTAGCATTGTGGAAAGTATTCTTAAGCATGACTTTAGAATGGGTTCGAAACAGAGATCAAAATATCGATGCTATTAACTAAAGTATCGTTGTAAGAACTCTGCATATTTGGTATCGCCCACCACGACTGTTTGTGCTCTGTCCTGATAACACATATGGAGTGTTTTTTGCCGTTTTAGCCGTTTATGCCTCTCCCTCACGATAAGAAATAATTTGTGAGTCAGTAAGTTCTTTTCAGTTTGTCTCTTTCTCTCATTCTCTTTATTCCTCTCACTCTCTTTACCATGTAGAAGACAAAAGCTAGTCGAAACAAACGGAAAAAAAATCAGTGAAGCATTGTACATGTGCATGAAGGCTTTCAAAACACACAAATTATGGATAATGGAACCGAGACAGAAATTTACATGAAAGAGCCGGCTTCGCTTAATGAAAAGCTACTTCCGCATTGCCAGTAAGAGGAAGATGAAGTTGCGGAGCGCATTTTGCTAGTGAGACTCAGAAACTGCGTTCTGAAAAAAAAAAATGTTTTAAATAAGCGGAAATCGCGATGACATGAATTGCAATTAAATGGACCATCGTCTGTATAATCGAAGGCTGACGCTTCGGGACTGAAGTAAAGAGGTGGGTTTGAGAAAGAAGAGTGCGTGTGTATTAAGAAATAGTTTGAAGATTCCAGTGGATTCCAGACACAGAATCCAGAGGTGGTGGATTCTGTTCTTGTTATCTTCGTGTTGTAATGTAAGTGCCGAAGGTTACGTATTTCATTCATACGTCATTTATCGGACCGTCCATCATTGGGACCTTGCCAGTTACCGCAGGGATCTCTTACCATCGTAAGAATTACATTGGTGCATCGGTGCTGAGCGCAATTTTAGCATTCAGCATGCGGAGTTAATATAATTCGTAGGAAGGTAAGAGATCCCATCGTTAATACACAAACTCTCGATTGTCAAATGCTAGTGGCGAGAGCCTATTTGGCAGCGTCACTGTGTCTGCGATCTTCAGGGAGCTGAGAGAGTTATGGAATGATCTAGCGTGCTGGAGTAAAAATAATGTGAAGTCGTTTTTGCAGTATTCAGCTGCGTACAACGACTCTTAAAACTTTGAATTATTAAGAACCAATCCAACTGATGATTGCAGTACTGTTGTAATTGGAATTTCCAAATGAATATAGGATGCATTATTATTTGGCTAAAAGCAGTGCATTTTTTGCTATTTCGACACAGCAAAGAGGAAAAAAAAATAAAACATGCGTCAAGCTATAAGAAACCGCTTTATTCATCCTCAAGAGAACATTTTTTTTTCACGGTTGATGTACATAATCCTTACACACATAACATATGCATCAACATGCACTTCATCTTATTACTTTTACAAAACAAACAAAAAAATAAAGAATGAAGAGAAAACAAAACAATGAAAAGGAAAGTAAAAGTAATAAAAAGAAAAAAAAAGAAAGCAAATTGTGACTCTTCCTCCTTGACACACACTGTCTAAAACAAAGCGTCCATAAAGGCGACTGCAGTTGGAAAGTGAATAGCAGATGGTAAAAATGAACTTCTGTACTTTTCCCGGTTGGAGAGAGAGAGAGAGAGAGAGAGAGAGAGAGAGAGAGAGAGAGAGAGAGAGAGAGAGAGNAAAGAGAGAGAGAAAGAGAGAGAGAGAGAGAGAGAGAGGGAGAGAGAGAGAAAGAGAAAGAGACAAGAGAGAGAGAGACAAGAGAGAGAGACAGAGAGAGAGACAGAGAGAGACAGAGAGAGAAAGAGAGAGAGACACAGAGAGAGAGACACAGAGAGAAAGAGACAGAGAGAGAAAGAGAGAGAGAAAGAGAGAGAGAGAGAAAGAGAGAGAGATTGAGAGAGAGAGAAAGAGAGAGAGAAAGAGAAAGAGAAAAAGAGAAAGAGAGAGAGAAAGAGAGAGAGAGATTGAGAGAGAGAGATTGAGAGAGAGAGAGAGAGAGAGAGAGAAAGATTAGAATGTGGGTCTGAAAACCGAGATATTGAAAAGTTTGGTTACCATTCCTGAAGTTCTAATTGGAGAGAACCATCTATCATATTTCACGGAAAGCAGTCTGGCTGCTCCCAGTAGCGTATCCTGAGTATGGCAGGTATGGCCCGCCTCTTGAAACCGCATATCACCGAGCAGTTTTAATGAAGTCACATAACCCATCTCAATAATTTTCTTTAAATGTATGAGCTGTCTTTGATTGTCATGGGTTATCAGCAATAGGATGGCCGAACTGGCACCCCAGTTTTATAAAATCATCACATAAAAATACAGTGCTGGGAAGTATTATGACCACATAGCTCACAGTATCACTGCTAGTATCAATAATAACCAGTCCCGTGATGAAACTTCATGGTTTTAGTGCGTGGAGTGGTAATGTTCATAGAGTGTCATATTTGTCAAATAAAAGATAAATGAGTTTGACCTAGAGTTTTGAGCTGATTGTATGGTAAAGTTGTCTAAAAGATGAGCGTCATGTGTTTGGACAGGAGGGGCGCAATTTCGGCGCTTGCCATAGGTTCTACTTTCTGTAGATACGCCACTGGCCGTTTCACAACAGAGCTGCTCTGCTAAGGTTTTCATAATCTGTGTTTCCATAAACAGCAGAGGCGTTTGCGACATAAGAATTATGTAGCCTTTTTCCATTGCAGTTCGTCTAATGCAGCAGTGCCCAATCTGTTAATTCTTAGGAACAAACAAGGAAACTAAGGGAGGAAGAAGAGAAAAAGAGTGGACACAACCTCTCTGCCTTAAGCGAATGTTGGAAATGGATGAATATAAAGGAAAAGGCAGAGGTTGTAATCTTGCAGGAAGCGCAAAACAACAACAACAACAACAACAAACCAACAACCAGACCACAAGGAAAACATTAATTTTAGGACACTGATTCTTTGCTGGGTTCTGAACGAGGGAGCAAAGCGCGCATGGAGATGTCCTGAATCCAGTATATTGTTTCCGGAGACACGTAACAAGTAGCAGATTTTATTGTTTGCCTGTACCATGTATACATCAAGAGCGGCTCTAAACGTTTTCCTTGTCGAGAGAGCTAAAGGAGGCACTGGGCACTATTTTAATATAATTTTAATTCAATTTTAAAAATTCAAAAGATGGACACTTGGGAGTCATGACCTACGGGCGGCCTAGCCCCTTTAGAGTATCATGAAGTCATAGGGCCAAAGCCTTGCTGGGCTGAAGTCCTCTGCGTAAGATTTTCTGTTGCCTCACTCTCCGAGTTAATTCCTATCTATATCATACGAGTATGTCAAGGTCTTCATTCTTCATCTAAAGAGCATTCATAAACTGTTAAGAAAATATATTTAAAAATTTGCAACATACTGTTCAGTTATAATCAAGACCCGTCAGTAGCCGTATGCATATGAGCCTTTCCTAAAATTTCGTCCTTCATAGGTACCATACTCTTTACAGGTGATTTCATAGAGATAGGACAAGGAAAATCAAAGATATTTGGTATAATTGGATCCTGCGAAGGCCACAGATAAAACAGTAAAAAAATTACAGATCGATCTATCTATCTATCTATCTATCTATCTATCTATCTATCTATCTATCTATCTATCTATCTATCTATCTATCTATCTATCTATCTATCTATCTATCTA
>JAWQUT010000037.1:247992-260741 GCA_033807755.1 Ellobium chinense | reverse complement strand
ACACACACACACACACACACACACACACACACACACACACACATACATACACATACACCCACGCTCATACGCAATACTTGGGCGGGCTGCAGTTAACAGTAAAGCAAACACGCATGGAGGGAAGCAGTACAGTATTGTCCTTTTATTGCTCGAATCCGAACGGATGTACAGGGTACGGTTGCCCTATTCAATCTTATAGCAAACTAGCCAGGGAATTCTTGATTTGTGAGTCCATCCACTCACCTTTACCCTCCTCCCCCCCCCTTCCTCGTTTTCGCCCCTGCCCTAGCCCCCTCCTCTCACACACACTCTTCGCCTTTACGATGCATTTCCCAATTGGCTAGACGTTGTATTAAGGGAACTGCGTGCTCACGCGAAAGGCAAACCCTAATATTCGTATTACGTCAACCACGTTTTGGTGAGTGGGTCTGTGTACACTTTTCAGAACAAGAAACGGTCCTGTCAGATAGCCTTTCATCTTCAACTCTTTTATCATCCTTGTACTCTTTTGGAAAGGGCAGACGGGCAGTGAACAGTGATATTAATCATAAATGTGTCTCTCTTCACAAAATAAGATGGGGGCCACAATGGGAAGATATCGGCACTCCTAACGAACAGAATCGTATGTCATATTATGTACGACGTGAGACATACGGATTTATTGACAAATAGCTCTGATGAGATACTGTCCGTATACGTTGAATTTTGTTGAGGTGTGGAAAAAAGGACTCCTCAGTATGTTCCTACAAAACCACAAAGACATATCTAAAATCTATGGTGAAGTGTTGCAAAATGTGTCTTTCTTGGCGAAATAAGGTGTCAATCATAGCGGGGAGGTGTCGGCCCCACTAAACAGATCCTTATGTCACCTTATGTAAGATTTGAGACATATTGGGTGATTCATAAGCAGCACTGATGAGACGCAATCCTTCCTTAAATTTTCCGGGGACTGCAGGTATAGAACTGAAATGCAGAGAGTATCAGTTTTGGTGCTTTGCAACAGAGAACAAAGAAAATTATTACAATGCACGAATAGAAAGTTGCAGCGTTGGGATAGTAATATTGTAAGGGAAAGTGAATGTTTCATGTGCTCTTTTCAAAGAATTAAAACGCACAGTGTCTATTTAGAACATTTTCACCCTGATATGTGCATGTGTAATAATATCTATCTATCTATCTATCTATCTATCTATCTATCTATCTATCTATCTATCTATCTGTCTGTCTGTCTGTCTGTCTGTCTGTCTGTCTGTCTGTCTGCCTGTCTGTCTGTCTGTCTGTCTGTCTGTCTGTCTGTCTGTCTGTCTGTCTGTCTGTGATGTTATTTTGACACTGGCTACAGAGCAAAAATGATCGACCGGTAGATGGCAATCTGAAAACTTTATTATGGCAACTTTTATCATGCACCTATAAAATTTAGCGAGACGACATCAATTCTAAAACACTGAAGTGCTCACTACGAAATGTACAATGTGGTACAGACTATCCCTTATAAGCTTAAAAATCTTAAGGTGATTCTAAGCTCCACTCCTAGGTCTGCCTCTCATGTCTAGTACTTTGGATGATGTAGCGGTTGCACAGGCACAGTTATTTAGCCCTCTAGGACCCGCTATCATTTCTAGTAGTCCAAAAATTCTGAAACTTACAGCCCAAAGACCCATTGACCTAACTAAGACAAATATATAAAAAAGATTCCACAGCCCTTCTGGTGGTTTGTCAAAATCAGTCAAAGGGAGATGAAGCACAATAGCAAGGAAACAATCTAGTTAAGCATTTATTGTGGACTTCAGGGGTCTCTAAACATGATGTATTATATTTGATACACTGGGGCCTAGAGGATTAGAGTATTTCACATCACAAACTTTCTTCTGCTGTGAGCTTAATTGTAACCTTTGTTACCCATTTCCACTGACAAACTTAAATGATCAGATCGGTATCTAAGCCATATTAAATATATGGGTATTCTGAGGGAATACGAGTAACCTTTTTGTGTTATGTGCCTAGTTTGAACCAACCCCATGGAAACCCATTTGAAACTTCAGACTATTTCAATAGATCAATGGGTAAACCCTTCTACATGCTCTCTTATTTTGCATCCCATGGGGAAATGATGGTACTGCAATGATTTAATCTATATTGATCAAAGAAGCAAAGAAACGCATAGGACAGGCAACGGCTATGCTCACTTAGCTGCATGCAAGGTGAACAATTTACTTGAAAATTATATCCCACCAGACAGTAAATTTAACTCAGTTGATCTACATTGTCCTACACATGTCTCCAACCAGTTGACCTCCACTGCATTGCACGTGCGTAATCCAATTGATCTACATTGCTTTCTGCATAATTTATGACACATAGGGACTGTCACAATAATGAGACAGTTCATGGTGCGAACTACGTCACAACTTACTTAATGGCAGTCTAGAACAGCCTAGCTAGGGTAGACGATCGCACCGTGTAACTCCATCACTAATCCAGCATTAATCTAGATTTCGTCCTAAAAGAAAACCAGATTCACACTACATCAGCTGAAGACTTGACACGATCTCCTGAATCTTATTTGGTGAGTGAGTTCCCTGTTGGTGTTAGTCTGTGGGCGAAGAGTTCTCTTTGCTCCCTCGTTTAGTACTTTCCTTGGAAAGATAATCTCATAACATTTTAAACTTTAACGCGAGCATCCGAGGTCTATAGATATAAGCATAACCACTCCAAGGTTTACGGTTTTTGAAAATACTTTGGATAATTCGAGGTTCAACGATGTTTCCAAAGAAAAAAACATAGACTATTTTCTTTGGTGAATAATGTGAAATTCATTCCAATGCAATTTGTTTGATATTAAAGTTGTTTACATTTGTTCCAGAATACGACCAGGAAGTATAATTAAAACGCAAGAAAATGGCAGTGGGTCAAGGAGGGGCTCCTCATTTTGAAATTTGAATTTAACCAAAAGCGGGGATGTTTCACATAATTTCATGGAACGGATAAAAATGTTCTAGAACAAGTCATTAAGTAAATAAATCAGCAATATGTTTTATATTCAAATATGGTAATATAGGAGGGTAGTAGGTACAGGACTTTTTGATTGTACTTATTGTTTGCGTAGAAATGTTTACAGATGGGAGGCAGAGAAACTTTTTTTCGGGAGTGGGGCCGGNGGGGGTGGGGGGGGGGCACAGGTGGTGGTAGGTGTATCTTTATGTTGTGTGATTGTGTGTATAGATACCATGAGCTTAAATACATTTTAAAAGATCGTAAATGCAAAAAAAAAAAAATCATCCACAGTTTTTTTTTGCTTGATATTAAAATTGGCAGCATTCTTAGATAAAAAAAAAAGAAAGTACTCATAGAATATTAGAATAATTTTTTAACAAGCATAAAAAAATGATAATGTATTAAAAGACGCTCAAGTTTTAGAAAAGTGAATGCATCAAAACAGATTCAGAAGTTTTATTTGAATCTGAAGACGTTTTTACAATCACATTCATGAATGCTAATGTTACAGATTAATCATGTAACAGGTGGCAAAAAGAAAAAAAAATGGTGAGTGTGTGTGTTGGGGGGCGGGGGGTGGGGGGAAGTAAATGACTGTGAATATCTGAGCCACAAAATGATCTGGATTGTCTCGAAACATTTGCTTGCAAAGATCAGGTGCGAAAGCTAAACGTAAGACAATCACTGAGGTGCAATCTGAAAGCAGATTTTTTTTTTTTTGTGGCTCTAGAATAACTTGTAGTCCTCACTGGAAACACTCATTGGCTGTGGTTTAAAGTACTTAGCAAAATTTCCTCGTCTTTTTTTTTTTCATCTGTTTACAAGTCACGACACTGATAATAAATGATATTACTTAGTATTTATGACTTTCCTTAGGGTCAAGTTTATTTTCGTTTCATAAACATAACGTTTCAAAAATTCCGGGCATTTGCAATTTCATTCACTCTTTTGAACAGTTCCTAAATTTTCTGTAAATTCTTGATAAGTGGTGCAGGCTTCTACATAATAACAACTTAAATGTCTGCACTCAATTAGAGAGCCATATAACATTGACTTGTAAACAAGCAATGGTCCAATCTGCCAAGACACTCCCTTTTCTTCCGCATACTCATACCGATGAAAGAACGACTCGTAAAAACATAGATTAAATAAAGTCAAAATAATGCAGGCTGACTGGCCCTGTAAACTGACTGCACCTCTGGGATGTTCAACTGCGAGTATATGTTATATAAAATTGGTAAAAGAAGAAGAGAAGGACGTTCTTAGAATTGAGAGAAAGTATAAGTGAAAAAGGAATAAGAGGCTACAAGCCTAAATAGCCTAAGGAAGATTTACCGATCAAAAATCGAAAATAAATTTAGCGATCTAGAAACATAAAATAGATTTTGGGCCTCGATTTAGAAAGAAGATTTACAGGCCCGTTACCGAAGGCAAAGATACGGTCTAAAAATCAGGAGTAGATTTACATATCTGTAACTAAACGTAGTTTTAGATCCCTAAAACCAAACGTAAGCTTAAAGGTCTAGAACTGAGAATGGATTTACAAGCCTAAATCGAAAGTAGATTTACAGGTATGTAATCTTAGTACAGCGCGGACACACCAAGCACAGACGTGCTGATGGTCACATACAGGTCCAGTCTTGTGAACTAAGACCCAGCGAGTCTTGTAAATTTATGCCCAGCAAACCCTAGCATTCGATTTGGTGCGCCTTAGCCATTAATCAGCATTTCTTTTTCGAAAAAACATGTCTGCGGAATGACATCCGGTTCAAAGCAAAAAACTGTTCTGTAATGACAAGTTGTAATGCAGAGAGCTGTAATTTACAGGAAGGGTTGTTTTGGGATTCGAGAAATAAGATACTCAAAATGTTCTTTACTTTGATGACTCACAGTTTGTGACTTGTTTTTCTCGGTGCGAGGTAGTTTTGTACTATCATTTGCAGTAAAAAAAATGATTATAGCCCGTATCAATCAATCAATCAATCAATTAATCAATCAATCAATCAATCAATCAATCAATCAATCAATCAATCAATCAATCAATCAATCAGACCTCTCCCTCCCTCTTTCATAATGTCCGTCTCAGACTTCTCGTTCTTCTCTGTCTTTCCATCCTTTCTATTTCTACTATTAACAGTGATAAATTACCTTGTCAGCCTCAGGACGAGGTCATGAATTGATATGGGAGAAAGAGAGAGAGAGAGAGAACGAGAGAGAGAGAGAGACAGAGACAGAGACAGAGAGACAGAGAGAGACAGACAGAGAAAGAGAGAGAGAGAGGAGAGAGAGAAAGAGAGACAGAGAGAGACAGAGAGAGACAGAGAGAGGAGGGAGAGAGAGAGAGAGAGAGAGAGAGAGAGAGAGAGAGAAAGGTATGTCAAATTTCACTTCATCCCTGGGATGACGGTGCCCTTATCCTGCCATTGTTGCTCGTCTTTATCCTTTTCCTTCTCTTCTTCCTTTTTCTGTCTTATGCATTCCCTTCTCTTCCTCATTTTCTTCGCTCCCTCCAATCAATTTTCTTTTTTTCTTACTTCTTTCATTCCTCATTCCTTTTATTTTTCCTTCTCATCCTTCTCCATTTTCACCCCTTCCCTCCCATCTCTCACTCACTCCCAGTCCTGACAGCAGCTGTAACCGGTGTTTCCACAAACGTTAACTTGCCAGGGTAGGAGACATCAACAAGAATTTACGAAGCTCCGTCCTCAGATAATATCGATTGTGGCGGGCGACAGAGGGCGGTTGCCGGGTTGAAGGCGGATTTTGAGCAATATTTTACTCAGTCATTCGAGTAATTGAGGGGAAACAAGGCGAGCACGAAAGCACGAGTTACTTTTTCGGCAGTAACTCACTGAAAAGGGAAGCTGAAAGTTTAAAAAGTATAACTAGAAAAGCTCCCCGCCATCCACGAGCAACGAAAGACGAAGAGAAACTATGGGGGAGATAAAAAAGACAGACGGGAAATTGACATGTTCTGGTCCGGAAGTCTCGGAAGTTTGTTAGAGCTCTTTTCGGTGACATGCGATTTACATTCGATAACCGCAAGGAAAGCCATGAGCAAGAAACACACACACACACACACACACACACACTTTTAAGAAAGAAAGAGAAAAAAAGAATAAGAAGATCAAGATGGATGCCTTTTATCGTTTGATTTTTCCCCACTATATAAAGAGGAAAAATAAATTTGGTTAAGTGATTGTTCCATTTTTCTTATCGATGAAATCTGTACAAGAGAGACTTCTTCGGAAATGCGATAATAGGTTCAGTTTACAAGTATCGTGAATGGTTTACTAAACCAATATGAAATTTTAACCAGTCAAACATAATTTAAAAGGAAGTTGAAAATTGGAGACCGTATTTTCCAAACCCCAGTGAAAACGCTTTGGTTTGAATAGGAGTTAGTAGTGTTTTCAGAGATATAATCTGTGTTCATTCAATCAAAACAAAATTTTGATCGAAATCCCTAGTCCGTCATTTCAAAATAAGTGAAAATATCTATAGAAGGGCAGTTACCTTTCTATCATTTCCGGTTACTTCGAAAACATTTCCAATCTGTATTTTGTAAAAAAAACTCTCTTTGATATAACTGCACTAGTAAAACGACAGCTGATTCATAACTAAATCGGGTAGACTCTAGTCAGAGACTAGTACCAGCCGAACAAAGCAATATAGTTCAAATTCAAGTTCAAGTTCAAGTTCAAGTTTATTTATCTAGGCATGAGCCAACTACATACACGGTAATGTTACGTCAATACAAAGGAACAAATAAAAAGGAAAAAAAAATCTATATACACATAATAATTTAGATATGATAATGTCGATAATTTAACATCAGTCAGCCAGATTCCATAAAATGCTAAACTTTGACTGTCTGCCGGAAATTAGGTTCCTTGTTTATGTATGCAAAATGTTAGAGGCAAAAAAAGTACCAGTCTGGTGAACTTGCCTGAAATAAACTTCATATTTTCAAACTGCTGCATTGCTATTTAATCCTCTCTCTGTGGCAAGATTTTTAAAGTGCTGATATCATCAAACTTTCATGCTGTAACTAACTCGGACGTAGGAGCACATTATAAACATGTTAAATTGAACGATATAGACATATCTGATCGGTACACGGGCATACTACTTCCGGGACATTCCGGTACGTCTAAATGCTGTCTATATCCAAGGGTAAAGACGTTCATGTACTTAATGGGCATGAGATAGCCATATAAAGTCATATTATATTTGTTGTAGGGTCAGCGAAGTATCTGTTGTAAAATGGCAGCGGTAATGTATGCTTTCGGGGAGCTGATAATGTACCTGAATGATCTGAAATAGCAATGAGCGGGCATAACCTGAAACGACATTTATAATTCGCTTGCTATTGTTATTAGTGTAACGTGAATTGCCACGCTGATACCAGAGATGGATCACATAGCGATAGATATAATTAAAAAAACAAAACAACAACAACAACAACAACAAACCTATCGCATCATATGGACTGAAAATAGACTGCCGATAAACCTATCCAAAAAAGTAAAAAAAGAACAAACTTCCACGTGGCTCAACAAATCCACACATGGCCTCTGGATGGCTAAAATAGGCCAGCACGGCCAAATATTTAAATAGTTTCGCAGCTCTATTT
This sequence comes from Ellobium chinense, assembly GCA_033807755.1. Classification (NCBI taxonomy): domain Eukaryota; kingdom Metazoa; phylum Mollusca; class Gastropoda; order Ellobiida; family Ellobiidae; genus Ellobium; species Ellobium chinense. Next base: position 253,111 of record JAWQUT010000037.1, on the reverse strand, counting down.
TCCAATCACAAAGATTGTTTACCAAGATACATTCATTTGCGTTTTCGAGCATCACCCTGAAATCATGGTAAATACGAGAATGTTTTTTTTTTCTGACTGGCTGATACGGAAATGTGAAATTTTAAACTACTGTCTCGCTGTCAACTTGACCGCTCGACCAACTGCTCTTTTCGAGAGAGCGTTCCTTTAATCATTTATCTAAGTGCTGTTATGCCCTTCGCTGAAATACTCCACCATCAAAATAAAATCCTTCTGTGAAATACTCTTCGGTCATTTGAACGCGTATCCATTCGTGAGCAAACGTGAGCCAGGTTTTATAACAATCTCCCAAGTTCGTGCTTCCGATTTAAGTTTCTACATTTGTTTAATGTAGAATAAAAGTCATATTTCTTTCCCAGGTTGCCCAATTGTATTTTATTCGCGCATACATGACCCTAAATCTAAGTTGCGTGCAGACATATCAGATTTCTGAACTTACTGACATTGCTAACACGCTCATTGCGGAACTCCGCAATGCAGGGCGTTTTGTCTGTTNACACTTTGGTTTGAATAGGAGTTAGTAGTGTTTTCAGAGATATAATCTGTGTTCATTCAATCAAAACAAAATTTTGATCGAAATCCCTAGTCCGTCATTTCAAAATAAGTGAAAATATCTATAGAAGGGCAATTACCTTTCTATCATTTCAGGTTACTTCTAAAACATTTCCAATCTGTATTTTGGACAAAAAAAACACCCAAACTCTCTTTGATGTAACTGCACTAGTAAAACGATCGCAAATTCATAACTAAATCGGGTAGTCAGAGACTAGTACCAGCCGAACAAAGCAATATAGTTCAAGTTCAAGTTCACGTTCAAGTTCAAGTATATTTATCTAGGCATGAGCCAACAACATACGATGTAATGTTACGTCAATACAAAGGAACAAACAAAAAGGGAAAAAAAATCTATATACACATAATAATTTAAATTGTATTTCTCGATATGATAATTTTGATAATTTAACATCAGTCAGCCAGATTCCATGAAACTTTGACTGTCTGCCGGCCAACTATTTAAATGTTTATATATCCAAAATGTTGGAAGAAAAGAAAGTACCAGTCTGGTGAACTTGCTTAAAAATAAACTTCATATTTTCAAACTGCTGCATTGCTATTAAATCCTCTCTCTATGTCGAGATTTTTAAAGTGCTGATATCATCAAACTTCCATGCTGTAAGTAACTCGTACTTAGGAGCACATTAAAAGCATGTTAAATTGAAAATTGGAAAGACGTCCATGTACTTAATGGGCATCAGATAGCCATGTAAAGTCATATTATATTGTTGTAAGGTCAGAGAAGTATCTGTTGTAAACTGGCAGCGGTAATGTATGCTCCCGGGGAGCTGAAAATGTACCTGAATGATCTGGAATAGCAATGAGCAGGCATAACCTGAAACGACATTTATAATTCGCTTGCTATTGTTATTAGCGTAACGTGAATCGCCTTGCTGATACCGTAGATGGATCACATAGCGATAGATATAATTAAAAAACAACAACAACAACAACAACAACAACAACAACAACAACAACAAAACTATCGCATCATATTGACTGAATATAGACTGCCAATTGACCTTTCCAAAAAAGTAAAACAAACAAACTTTCCATACATGGCCTCTGCATGGCTAAAATAGGCCAGCATGGCCAAGTATTTAAATAGTCTCGCAGCTCTATTTTCCAATCACAAAGATTGTTTACCAAGACACATTCATTTACGTTTTCGAGCATCACCCTGAGATAACGGTAAATACGAGATTGTTTTTTTCTGACTGACTGATACGGAAATGTGAATTTTTAAACTACTGTCTCGCTGTCAACTTGACCGCTCGACCAACTGCTCTTTTCGAGAGAGCGTTCCTTTGGTCATTTGTCTAAGTGCTATTATGCCCTTCGCTGAAACACTCCACCATCAAAATAAAATCCCTCTGCGAAATACTCTTCGGCCATTTGAACGCGTATCCATTCGTGAGCAAACGTGAGCCAGGTTTTATAACAATCTCCCAAGTTCGTGCTTCCGATTTAAGTTTCTACATTTGTTTAATGTAAAATAAAAGTCATATTTCTTTCCCAGGTTGCCCAATTGTATTTTATTCGCGCATACATGACCCTAAATCTAAGTTGCGTGCAGACATATCAGATTTCTGAACTTACTGACATTGCTAACACGCTCATTGCGGAACTCCGCAATGCAGGGCGTTTTGTCTGTTTAAAGTACATACAAAAATAGAGTGAGAAAATGAATCTTGCAAAAATAGAGTGAGAAAATGAACATTGCAAAAATAGAGTGAGAAAATGAACGTTGCAAACCGAAGGCCTTTCTTAATGAGTAAAGGCGATCACGTGATATTTGAGCTCTTTTTGATTCGGGACAGAATGCTAACTTCCGGTTTACCATGTTTCAACATAATGGAAGGGAGAAATTTTCGTCTCCTGCTGGAGCAGACATTTTCGGAGCTGGATAATTTATGTACTCGAGCAGCACAAGTTAGGGAAAGTGAAAAATTGCCAAAGAACTGTTCTATCTCCATACCTTATGAACTGAAAAGACTGGTAAATTGGTTTCTAATTGTGTTAGTTCAATTCGGCAAAACCTACTTGGCAAGAAATTCATTTTGCACCTTGTGGCTGCACTTCCGATGTTGCCAGATTGCCCAAATTCGCATCAACTCATCTGGAACAGTTTTCTAACGTCCCTACGCATAATGGCAATTTACCGACATTCGAAGGCTTCGTCTTAAGTGTAACGTAACGGCTTTGCATTGCTCAGATCTAGTCGTGCCACGCTGAACACAATAGTTTCCACCAATGTTTGTTGGTCACCGAAAGTGATACCACCAGGCCTGCTCATGAATATTCCATGAGACTAGAGAGGTCTATGTGTGAGATTCTGTCCTCCTTTTCGGCATGTAGTCTGACGCAACTGAAAATGCGTTCCCTTGATACGCTCAAATGACATAGGAAACGGGACACTTGTGTGTAGAAGCCACGTGCTCTCGAACGATAAATACACTATTCTCAATAGCCGGAGTACAACATGTCAAAAATTAAAAAAAAACAAAACAAACCTAGAGGTCTCATTCTGGTTCTAAACGTTTCCGTTCATTTCCACGGAACAATACACCCTGGACTTGGATACTTCTGTGAATACCAAGGAGTGAGGGAGAGAAAGTTCACTGCACTGTGTAACATAGAGAAGAAGATGTTTTACGTTGCTGCCTATCTTGCTTGGCGTCTTTCAAGGAAAAGACAAGCAGCGAATATGTTTTGTACTATAGAACTCTGAAAACAAGTCCTCCTGGTTAAGCTGATCCCCTGTTAGCTCGATCAAGTAACATAGTTCCAATTTTCATCCTTGTATAGATCAAGAATATGACTAATTGTTAGCCCCATTATCGACCTTGTCTGATTCAAGAATGAAAATGTATATTTTCTTCCTCTGCTACGTTTACCGGGGTTAGCTTTGCAATTGTTACCAAAGGTTTTTGTCTTCACGAATTTACTATAGCGGCCAGCAAGTGATAAAGAAACTCAAAGTTGCAAACTTCATCTTCTTTCGAGAAGTTCTTGATTCTCCTGTCGTTTTGTTTATTAGTTTGCTTATTTTATTTTTTTCTTCTATAAATTCTCTCTCTGTGTGCCTTTTCCATAGATCGTGCAGTGCACATCTTCTTACAAACAATGTTATACAGACAATATTCACACCCACACCCACACATATGCACACGCTTCGACGCATGCAACAGCTAGACCATCACATTTTAGCCAATGAATACGTCGTGCATTCAAGGACGATAACACAATAAGCGAATTCAGTGAGGCGCCTAAACTATGTAAATTTTTTGAAAAACAAAATCAACTTCACTGTCCAGACGGTCTAACATAATTTATTCAGAACAATTTGATTTACAGTTCATGGTGTTAGAGGAAGGCATCCAAAGGGAAATTGGCTAAAAAGCATAGAATAAACAGACGCGTCAGCAAAACACATGAGGTTTTTTTTCCTCATATCTTCGTTTCCTTGCAAACACATTATTTCACAGTATTCGGGGTGTATGTGGGATCCATATGGAGCATCCGAATCATCTGGCTCGCATCATGCCCGCACGATGCCAAAAGGCTATGCTCTGCTAGCTTAGTGACAACTAAGAAGTGTCTATGCCCGTGTGTTTGCCAGATGTTACCCGTATGTGTCCTTTATGCGTGCCATCTTTTTAAGGTCATATTTCGTTAATGAGCAAACTGAGCACGAATACCATAATACTTATAGAGGGCCACATGAAGCTCACTGAGAGGATTTATTGCAAAGCAACTTGATTCCCCCAGACTTTTGTTGTTAGTTGTTGGTCGTCGACCCTGATCTACATGTTTAACTAACTTGTTGTTGTTATAAGAATCAGGGGTAGAGATTTGCTTCACAGTTTAAAAAAGTCTCTAATCTTCTTAAAAACTTCCGCCTAACCATTTCTGTGAAGACACCGTTAGAATGTCGAAATTTTCACCGTGCGCACGCTGCCATTATTTGTGCTGTGTGACGTCATTTAGAGAAGAAGAATAGCAAACGTTTAATGCAGACGCTTGCACAAACTGTTTTGAACCAATCATCTGCTAGCCTATCTCGCTTTTTGACATCATGGGATGTTGGCGTGTGCAGGGTAAAATTCCAGACATTCCTGAGATGTTTTCTCAAAAACTGTTAAGCGAAAAGAAACATGTATGCCGTTTAAATGTTAGGAAACAATAATGTGGACTTAAAACGACTGTGAACATATCTCTATCTCTGTCCCTTTAAGGATGTTCTTGCCTCTTTGAGACAGTAAAAATGTCGGCAACCGTAAACAAAACAAATATCTGAATTTTCTATTGTTTAAAATCTAGCAATTGAATAATATAAACCCCTTTGGGCACAATTACGCTACTTATCTATAGAAATATATACATCACAACCACAAACACAGTCCTCATGAATTCAAGACAAAGGTTAATAAAAGACGCGAAGGAATAACATTACAACAGATTTTACTTGATTGATAGCAGCTGATCCAGTAAGTTGGAGGAATGTGTCCCCCCCCCCCCCCCC
>JAWQUT010000037.1:222291-247969 GCA_033807755.1 Ellobium chinense | reverse complement strand
GAGGGGGGAAAAAGGGGGGGGGGATGATGGAACAGAGTAGAATTATGGATTCAAATTACAGTGGAACCCTGCTAACACAACCAAGGCTTAACACGGCCCCCCTGCATAACACACTCCAATTCAAAAGTCCCAGGTGTTCTGTCTTCTATAAGACGCGCTCTGGTTAACACGAAACCTCACTCTCTGTAGCCTGGTCCGAAGGGTGAATGTGTTATCAGAAGGGCTGGAAAAGTTCACAAAGAAAGTCAGTTCAGATTAAGTTCAGTTCACGAAAGGAAAAAAAAGCCCAAAGACCAAGTTTAGCTCAGTTCTATGAGCATGTAGCAGATTTCACATAAGATCAGTTACTCCTGGTTTTTGAAATTGGCATTCGGCCCTGATTTTGAAGGTAGATTTAGATAGAAACTTAAAATTCAGATCAAGCGCCCCAAAATAGCTGTAATTCAGATCCAGATCAATTCGTCCAAAATAAATATTAAGCCCAGATCAAGTTCACACGAACTGAGCTTAAGTTCATGAAATGTTTTCATACGATCTTAGTCTACCCAACCTTGCTTATGAGATGCACTCTGAATAACAAACAACTTCATTCTTAATAACTTGGACCGATGGATGAGTGAATGAAATTGCACTTCTGTCGGCAAGTTGGGCTCCAATCGCACGAACAGAAGATGAACTTTGGTTCGTGAGCTTAGATAGATATCTTGCCCCAGACTTTCGAAGGGTTCTCGACTTGTCAAGCAATTGTGGTTCTCTGTAGTCTTTCTAAGTAGTAGGGCATGCGACCCAGCTGGTAGAATCAGTGTTTGTTTTTGCCTGTCGATGCTTTTTAAAGGGACAGGGGGTGAGTGTGCATAATCAGGGTTCCACTGTAAATGGGGAATTCTAAATCCATACTGTGCAATTGCTGAAATGTCCCTTTTCCCCAGGCAAATCTTGTCACAGATTCAAGCATTCCCAAGATCAAATAAAAGCTCTCTGCCCAGACATGATACAGATCAGTGTAGGCCTTGCTGGTTATGAAACAAAACTTCGCCTCTATCAATAAGGCTTTTTTTGCATTGTTTTTTTTAGGTTCCTCGTCAGATTGGCTTGCTAGAAAGAGGAAATTGATAAAACAACAAACTGCGGTTATCGAGCTAATCAGCCGTGTAAGCGAGACGCAGTCTTTCCTTTATCAGAGACCCGTGCTAAAGATTTATTGGCGGTTTTATGTTATCGGGCCGCCGAATTTCATGAACAGACGCCGGGATTGGAGTGAAAGCTTGCAAGCAAATAGTTTTATCCTTTGTAAAACAAACCTCCAGACAAGACTCTTAAGCTTTTTGGCTCCTAGATCCTGTTCGTCATCTGATTTATGCGTTTTCTTAACAGGAAGGTGAGCAAGAAGTATTGAAGAGAACAATACAGATGACTTAGCGTATCTATAGGACGAGAGATATCTTTTTTTTGTATGATGTAACGAAATGTAATAAGTACAGCTGTTTCCAGATGGGAGACTATCGACAGACCGCGAACTAGTCTAGGATCTGGCATAGAATAGAATAGAATAGAATAGAATAGAATAGAATAGAATAGAATAGAATAGAATAGAATGTTTTTCCTCTATCACAGAGATAATTTTTATGCCCCTGGTGTCATGACGTTACTTGAATTATTATAACACTCATCTTTAGCCCACACCTTTACGTCCATTTATTTTCAATCACTCAGAGATACAGTAACATATTTGATGTTATACTTTCGACAAAGACGTTTGAAAGCTTGCGCTTTAACAATGGAATCTCTTGCCACCATAAGAATAACCTCAGATCTGCATAGAACGCGTCTAAAGGTGCATTCAGCGCCGATGCACTTATGTAATTCTTACGGTAATAAAAGATTCTATCGTTAGTGCGCAAGCTCTCAATTTAATAGTAGAGTTCCTTCTTACGATTGCGAAATTAAAGGCTGACCACAAGGATCGTACTATATGAAGAGTATTGTTACGTTTTCTAAACCTCTGACGGCACTCGTTTCCTTAAGCTCCCTCATAAATTTAATACGGCCGTTTTCACAATAGCCAATGTTTAGAGGCTACTTAACAGAAGTTTACCAATTGTGTGTCAAAGACGCCCGTCACTGAGATAAATCAAAGGCGGAAACCTGTCATTTCCATTGTGAACACAGATTAGGTTGCATAGCTTCATCGGTCAATACAACTTAGATTGGAATTCCGAAAATCGGCGCTGGTATGGTATAATAATGTACAGTAAGCGCTATCCACCTCTATGTCATATCACGGAAGTGACGTTCGCCTCAAGAGCTTGTGGTCGTTTGTAGTCGTCCTTGATCATTTTAACGACAAAGTGACATTTTGACCAGTATCCGTATGCATAATTCATACGTTAGGTTAACGTATTGTTACTGTACTGTCTACTGCTGTTTTGAGAGTTTCCCGTGGTTACCGCGGTGTGTTAACTAACATAAGGACTATGCATACGACAACAGGGCCTGAGGCGAACGTCAGACCCATGGTATACCATAGAAACAGATAGTGCTTATGTCCCTATGTCATCATAGCTACGAAATAAATCCATGTTCACTGACTTTATCTGTTGCTTCGAGCTGACGTAATTTTAACGTAAAAAGGTTAGATGTAATTCGGGATAGAGTAGCCTCTGTTGGGTCAGATTCACTTCAAGATAATCGTGTTTTTAATACCAGGTGAATAAGTAGCGATTAAAAAAACTTATTAAAGCGCTCCGCCAATACTTAGAGACACCAGTCCACTCGGCAAGTCCATGCACCATCTGCAGCTTCACAGACCACAGTCTGGCCTCTCCTTAACAGTGTTGCCACCCGTAAGGATTTTCCCCTACGGTAGGATAAAATAGCTGTACAAAAGGTCGTTTTCCTCTATGTAGGGGAATATCGGTTTCGTTCTTGAAATGTAGGCGAAAAATAGGTAAATACCAGAGTATTTTTATTTAACAGTAAAGGAATACAGCGGTAGAGTGGTTTGTGAGTTTTACTTAGAAAATGAAGACTTAAGTCTAAGGTTTGTGTGTCCCACCCTCGGGCAGACCAATTTACATTGTAAAGTCCTTGGAAACACAGTTCACTCCCTTTCTCCTCACTCGACGTAGGTGTAAATGAGTACCTGGCTTTAGGGCTAATGGGACCAGGGCGCTGCACCGCGGGCGACCAGCAATGACTTTGTAATATTGTGTTTCATTTGTAATATTATGTATTTACATGTATGACGTGTACTGCTCTATTTGTTTGTGTTGTGAATAAGATAAATATAATAATATAAAAGTGTATGGCACTGTACACCAGTCTCCTGCCATTCTCATTCTTTCTTTAAAAATTACAGGATTTTTAAAAAACCAATTTTGCTTCAGCATCATTCATTCGAATACGTAGGCCAAAAAAAAAATCATCTTCGCTGTAGGGAAAAAGCCACAGAACCAGAGTGGCAACACTGCTTCGTAACAACAGTTACAGACTCACGCCAGTCTCAGAGACGGTCACGTCCATGATATGCTCGTAATATATAAGGAGCTCACCGGCCCCAGCGAGTCTAATCACCGTCGCTCCTTATCAGTCCTGATACGGGGACAAACTTGCATTGAGCGGACTCTGTAAACGTCATTGATCAAATTAAAGGGGAGTTGCTTCCTTCACGGGATCACAGATAATTAGGATTCGTGACGCCATCTGTAATCCTGTTTCCTTTGGGTTGAAGATTAGTTTGTAGGATGGCAAGAAATAGACTGTCAGTTTTCACATCGTATAGTCTTTGTTTAGTCTATTACTTGTAACAAGGAGATAATCATTGATATGACGTCACGCTCATTTCACATTTGCCTAAGTCATATTTTGAGGTTATGAGAAATTTAGCGCTCTCCATCCTGTTGCTCAAAGCAAAACAATGAAGCTTAATATGTGGTTTAGCTTGTAAAATTGGGATATAGTATTGGGTCAAAACTATACATTGTTTTAATAGGAAAAAGAGGATAAAGGGAAGATCATAGTAATATAAACAACTCAAATCAACCAAAAACAATGACTTACGCAAATCATGTGGAATGAGCCTTGGGGATATTTTACATCCTACAGTCGTTGTTCAGTCTAGTACTTGGAATTATTCTGCAATGAGGTAACTTTAAAAATCTTTAATATAATATTGAAAGTGTTGACATATACTTCCTCGAAATTTCGTCAGAGCCGAATATTCCTCTCAAACTCTGTAGTACCTATCCAGGTGTTTAGGCACAAATAAAGCATTCTACAACAACAGAGCCATGTTCGACCTAAAAAGACAAAGTCTGGACCATTATAGGCTATTGCTCCGATAACTTTCGGAGTCTGACTCTCCTAAAAATCATCAATGGGCAAAACAAAGGCTGATTCTATAAGCTGATCCTCACGCCCTACGACACAGAAGGACTACGAAGAGTCTCAAATGCTTGACAGTTCAAGAACCCTTCAAATAAAAAAAAAATCTGTCTAAACTCATGGAACAAAGCTCATGTGTTCTTCTGTTCGTGCTATTTGGAGTCCATATTGCGATATAGCTCTGATCTCGAAGTATGCCATAGAACTACGTTTCCAAGATGTTATCAACGAGGTACAAATACGAGTAAAATATTCCAGAACTCGAGAACCGCTTATCCATACCAAACATATACAAAATGCCTGTCCCCTTCTCTAGGATTTCGTCCATAAATTGTCCTCCACGTAGTTTCTACACCCTCCCAGAGACAAGACGTCCTAACCAGGGCATGGATTCTGCCCGAACCTTAACATGCCCATTGGCCATAAAATGCAATACAAGTCGGAAGCCGGTGCGTCTCTGTCAAGCTTTAACTCACTATTGCTTGTTCAATGTCCGGGACCTGACCGCATTACGGAGAGAGAGAAGAGAGAGCGAGGAAGGCGAAGAAGAAGAAATAGGTAAGTTTGAACGTAAGTGATCTAAGTCAGGTGTCTTGCTGGTGCTGGATTAAGAGAAGTGTGTCAGAGCGTGAGTATCGGATGTTGGTCTAGTACCACGAGGGGACATAGATCACTTGTATGTATAGATGGACGACGGTGAAACGGATGGGTGGGTGGGTGAGTGGGTGAATTGGTCGGTGAATGGATGGATGAATGAATAAATAAGCATATGGATGGATGGATGGCTAGATGGATGGATGGATGGATGGATGGATGGTCGGATGGATGGATGGATGAATGGATGGATGGATGGATGGATGGATGGATGAATGGATGGATGGATGGATGGATGGATGGATAGACAGACGGAAAGAAACAAATCAGATAATAAACTCATATGGCTGAGAAATTGGATGGGAGAGTTAGAAGATAAGTTAGTATTGCGCCACCTTCTGTCTGTAAGTGCAAGAAGAGTGCAGGTGACAAAAAACCAAACAGAAATAGTTATAATATAATATACATTAGCAAACATACTATTGTTCATGCTGCATTATTAATTTTGAGCATGTTCCATCTATGGAACTTACAGAGTAACCAAAACATAACAGCAGGAATTTGAAAAAAAAATGTATGCAAGAGAGAGAAGGAGATAGAGAAAGAGACAAAAGAGAGAAAGAGGAGAAATAGGACAAAAGGGAGGGAGGGAGGGAGGGAGGGAGGGAAGGAGGGAAAGAAACAGAGAAAGGAGGAACAATTTATGTGTTTTCCATGGAGATGCAATGACTGAGTCGTATGAAGAAAGGCCTAAGTATTTGTTCTTGTCACTCTGCCGGTCTGTATATTTGCCTACCTGTCATTCAAAGTTCTATCTCTGTATTTGAATTGATATTTTCCGGATTTAAGGCAATCCGTATAAAGCAATGGCCGTCATAAAAGAAACACTGCTATCAAGTTTGTATCTCAGCAGTTTTTGACACAGGATTAAATAAACCCTTTAACTTGTCACGATAGAGACATAAGTCATTAGAGTGTATTGCCACTTTAAGCGGTATAGAGATAAGAACGCTTGCAGGGTCAGAGAGAAAAGTGCAGTCTGCCCTGGATAAGATGACCTCTATATGGAATCCGAACCATACATAAAAACTATACATTAATTGTATGTCTGCAATCAATAGAGAGATTGTGTCAATGTCTTCGCTGTGGTATTGGCAGCAATAACCATACTTGCCACTAGAGAGCGCATGGAGTAGGGATTGAGAGAAGAAAAATTCATGTGCACATGCAAGCCGGGCAGCGTTTGTTTGGTTCTTGCTGCGTGAAGGAGGAGAAAGGAGCAGTCTTTAGCAAGGAAGTATCAGTCCCTAGGGAAGCCAAGATGGCTGCAACTAACGCGGGAAAGATCTGCTAAGTGGTGTTTGCAATACACATCATATTTGCCTCATTCATTAGCATACATACCATCGTTGATCCTTGTTACATCCTCCTCCGAGACAAGGTCGTTGATAAGACTAATTTCACAACCGTAGATGGTTGCCTCCACGTCGCCAAGCTTTCGCTTCCAGTGATGGCAAAAGACGTCACTAAAACCTCTAGTAGGTACTGTGATTGGCGCGCACCAAATAAAAACATACCCCTGATACTTCCTTTGCCAAGAACCGTCCATATAATATAAGCGTACCTTACGCGCCGCAGCAGGGACCAAACAAACACAAGCCTTGGATTTAGTGTCATGTTGTTACATATACCAGGGTAAAGCATTCCCTCTTTATCCTATGGACTAGCCAAGTTTATACATGACGTATAGTCAGCCTGGCCGGTCCTATGCGAAGACCAACGATATATCCCCTAAAGTCCAAAATACGACAACTGGACAGCAAAGCTAGTATCTTTAGCGATTTGTATCTGATTTTGGATTATGTCCGTCACAAATTCTGCGACAACAATGACGCCATATTTATAAGTTCTTTAGGTGGAGAGATGCCAAATTCTCTCCCAGCTCAAGCCCTTCGTGAGAATTAATCCCGGGTCTTTGTGGCTTTCCGGCAAAGACGGACAATTTCCACCGTAAGGTTTTCTCTAGCGTAATCAATTACAGCCACAGATCACATCGAGGGAAAACTGGCCCTGATGGTATTTCGGTGGATTTGCTGTAATCCCCAGCTGCGCAGTGCTAAACAGTAAGCGAGCATAGGTCAGTTCCCATGACCAGCGGCGTAGCTACTTTGCCGGAGGATGGGGTAGGGGAAGTGCTACGAATTTCAAAATAGCTCCATCCTTTTCTGCGTAATTACTTTGCTGATTCTCGCCAGCACATCACACGGGTGTTTACATTATCTAACATCCAGATACCCATAAACTATGGTACGCCCCTGATCCCCAGGTCTTTCTGCAAGGCGATGGATGAAAGTAGGTGTCGCAATCTATAGTACTGCTTCTCAAGCTGTCTTGCTTACCATGCTGGACAAAGAAGAAAATCTCTCTGACCTAAGCCTTAAGATGCTGTAGCTGTCCATTTAAACTGAAAAAACATGTCGGAAATGCCACAGAAAATGAGGCGAGAGCATGCATTGCCACATACAATGGAAACTTTTGAAAGTATGTAAAATGCTGATAACCAGTCAATCGTTTGCCGCTGGCTTCATCTGTAAATGGAAATAAAGTATGGAGAAAATAGCTAAAGATGAAACTGTCTTCTTTATTATATAAAAATATTAAAAAACCCAAAAAACAGCAATCCTAAAAGTGCATCACAACAGATTATTGTCTAAACTTGAAAGATCAGATTCTCAGTTTTCAAGAACTTTTATAGTGCAAGAAAGCACTCAGATGTAGGAGAATACATCAATTCAAATGGTGCCTACATGAAGTAAAGTTAAGCGATAAATAAACATTTTAATCTTCCTTCATCGTTTCTTAATGGCCAGCGTAAGAGATTTCTGAACCATTCCACGTATATCTGAATATGCAGATAATATGATGTGTCATTTAGCGGCAAGGCACACCAGAACCATCTGATGGGAACAAATATGGACGATATAATCAGAGCAGTATTTTAAGCAAATAATTGTTACATGTCCATTTTATGTTTAATAAAAAAAGAAATAATAACACTTCGTAGTCATTAGCCTAATGCCTCTTACGAGGAGAGCTGCCAATTTGAGACGATTTTGTTTCCATATTTAGTCTCAGATCAGCGAAGACGTCTCGTAGCCCGACCCTTACCCCATCCCCACAACCCAAAACGACACAATTCACTTAAACATCTCAAGACGTCATAAGCACTAACGCAGTGCCGCACTGCCATGCAAAATAATAAATTCTCACTCACTCACCAACACAATCAAATGATAAAAAAAATCTCCTCACGACATAACCTCTAACACAAACGGCATACAAAATTAGCTTACTCACCCACGAAATATGTCTGACACATTCATACACTGGTGGAATACTCACTTGCTTTATTAAAGCTCGAATTATCAAACCTCGCGTTTGACCGGCTCCTTCGGTTTATCCACCTAACCTTGTTAAGGGTACTGCGTCAGTGCTGATTACCAAAAGTACACTTTCAAATTTAGAGGTTGGGAAACCCAGCTTTATCGTTTTAGGACTTTTTTTTTTCTTCCCTTTACTCGAGACGCACGCTTCAGATCAATCTTCTTTAAAGTAAATTGATGGCACATCCTCTTACGGCCCAACCATGCAGGCGTCCACTAACCAGATTTAACCTTTTTTCTCAGATTCATTTTGGTAAAACAGAATCAAACCGCCTCCTTCCAAATATTGCAGAGAGGTGGTTCAGGTCCCAGAACGATGCCCCAAGCGGGATACATTTTAGGTAGTTGGGGACATCTGTTGGTGAGGAGGGAGAGATGGTCGTGGCAGGACAAGATAAAGGATTCGTCTTGATTACTTCTGAGAACTGGCACGAAAGAAAGAGTCTTAGGAGATGGATGAAACTTCCATGCGAATTACTCGAAGTCTGGCACTTTCTCCAACCTCTGTCCGCTGCTGTGGGATTATAATATGTATCTTAGTGTCACAACGACCTTAAGGCCGTTGTATTCTAATAATGAATTAATAAATCACGTCATCGCAGCTGCACATGTGCAAACATTTCAGTCCAAAACAGTCAGAAATAATTTTCAAACAGCCATATCTAAAAAGTAAGTTTTTAGCCATAGACCAGTAACAGTTTGCCATACAGCCGACGATATTACTATGGTCCTTGAAATCTTTTTTTGCCAAACATACTGTCGTGCTGTTACTCCCGCTAGATGTTGTTCGTAGTATGTGGCGAGATGACAGTTCCCCTACATTGTTAATTTAGGGCGCAAAACACAGAGTAACGACAATACTCGTCAAATAAGATATCATACATAAGTTCATTACTAGAAAGTCTTACAAGGAAATCTGAGTCGCATATAGTGAACTAAGCACAGAGTAATCCTCCAACAAAGATGCAATTTTAATATCATTGGCTATAGCCCCGGTCACTGGCTGGACTCATGCACCATTCCAGAAGTGACGCTATATTTATTAAAAGGGAAGGGGGATTGGAATTCTACCCAGGACGCTCTATGCTTGGTCGAGCTAGTGTAACCCCTGCTGTGTCGACCCGACTCACGCCACTATCATGACTACTACATTTACGCTGATCTTTTTAGAGGTTACAGACCTGTAATGGGATTGGACCATTTTTTCCTCTATGGGTTATATTAACATTTTGAGTTGCCCTCTGAACCCAAAGTTTTAGATTCACCCAGACCCATACCAGACTGAAGCTCATTATATGGCCAAAATTTTAAGACTTACCCAACCCTAGCAAGCCCATTGAAATTTTGAGCTTGGTTGCTATTTGTAAACAGAACCTACAATTTTCGCTGGTCAATGCCAAACCCCTCCTCTTCCGCCTGTGCACACCCTTGACCTGGAACCCTTGGACTAAATAGTACCTGGCAAAATAAAGTAAAATGGACACAGTTTCCCATGATATCAAAATTTCCCCCCTGGAGCCCTTATTACTGGAAGCAGGGCAAGCCAAAAGAGGGAAAAGGGGAGAGGAAATGTAGCCGTAGGACCCAAAAGTGAAAATACAATTACAGGCCTGTAGCCTTAATAGAGAGAGCCAATAACCTATCTGTAACAATATCATAGCATAGCCTACATGTTACAACTGGGATATCACAAGTTTCAAAGCGAAAGGTCAGGGCTATGGCATCAAAATTGCCAGCGTCTAGGGAGATGTGTCTATTAACATCCAGGAGTTAAACTTCATTAACATAGCTCAAATGAATAAAACTCAAACGTCATTATGTGAAATTACCGCCAGAAGAAGAAAACCAGAAGCATTGCGTGTATAGTGAATCCTAGCATTAACCAAAGCGCTGCGCATTCGACAACACTGAACCGGTGGACCTGGTAATAGTGGAAAGGGCAATTACTTGGAATTGCCAAAAGAGTAATAGACATATTGCGTTTATCGTGGAACCTTTGTAGTAATCGAACAGTGTGGATTTGATGTTATTAAGCCAGTGAGCATCTGGTCTGAGCTTAATGGAACAATGTAAATAGGGTGGGATAAAAGCCCTCTTGTCTGTTCCATGTGGTAATTGTTTCCAATGAGATCTGGCAAATTGTCTTTTGACAGTTTAGATACATCTTGCGCGCTTTTCCCATCTCCAGTAAATTCACTATTGATGATGTGATGGCTGTATGGGCCATCTAGTAGCCGTATGTATAATCCATACGTTAATGAAAGCACTGCGTTAACCACACTGAACACTACTCAGGTTTTGGGAGTCTCCCGTGGTTACCGCAGTACGTTAACTAACGTAAGGATTATGCATACGGCCACAAGTCTTTGCAGCATTTTACCATGGTCACGTGACAAGAATCATAATTAGGAGGGGTGTGGAAGCTCATGTATATATATATTTGCAATTTATTTGTAAAGACAGACATGGAATGGGCATCTGATAAACAGAACGAGTTAAAAAAAAATAACAGTACTATTTTGCACGTTATGGTGCAGTCTTGTCAACCCCAAAACTCTGCAGCTGGATTGCACACCAAGCCATGTTCAAGTCAAATTGATCCAAAAACAAAATGGAGGGGGGAAGGGGAGGGAGGATTTCTGACCTTGAATCGAGGTCGTGAGATCCTGTCATAATTATTGTTCAGTAACAAACGGTCCTCATTCATAAGAGTATTTTTTTTTATTTATAATGATTGCTTAACGGCAACCAAACAAGAAATCCCCATTGCCGTCAAAATTGGAAAGGGTCTAGACAGGAAAGATTAAGGGCTGTGCAAACATCCCATTGTGCTTTCGAGAAAAATTGATCTGTAAGTGACTTAGTGAGCGTCTATGGGCAGAAAATCAATGTGTAACAGATTTTTTTGTTAACAGTATAAGCGAGTAACAGATATTGGATAGTTATTTTGCATGTGCTATGGAATATCTTCGTTGAGACGTTTCTGATACACTGGCCTAGGTAATGTTTGAGCAACCACTTGAGATGAAGATGTGTTGATACTGGTACCGAAGTCCTGGATTCATCAAATTAATTGCGATACGAAATAATAAATGAGTTATTATCAAGGAAAAATGAGGCAAAAAAAAGAAGAGAGGAAAGGTAGAAGGTAAAAGGAAATGAAGAAAAACGAATAAGAAAAGCGAAAGATCGTGGAAGACCTCCACTTATTACAGACTTGATATATTAACAAGCGAAAGCAGATAAATTATAATGGAATGAGAGATAAGAGAGAGAGAGAGAGAGAGAGAGAGAGAGAGGAGAGAGAGAGAGAGAGAGAGAGAGAGAGAGAGAGAGAGAGAGAAAGCGAACAAGGACATAATATGGCGGAGAGAGAGATTATGATCAACAGAAATAACGAAAGAAGATATTCACCTATACAAACAGTATGCTATTTGCGTCATCTTTTATATTTTTCATATTAATTGGTCTCTTTCTCTCTCCTCTTGCTTTCCATCCATTTTCTTCCTCTCTCTTTCTCACTTACTAATATATGGAAACAGAACAGAGGAACCAAAGTGAGAAGAAGAGCCATGGAGATTCTCACAAAACTGTACTTTGGACACAGACAAACGTGATCAAGGGCAGTAATACAGACGTGTTAGTCTCTACAGAGTTGTCTACCGCCCATTTGTGTTGACACATCATTCACAAGACAGTGGTCAACGTTTACTTTCGCCTTCCATTCCATGAATCAGAAAGAGCCCAACATAGGTGGCTCCTCTAGTTAGGTTCAGTGGGGTGGAGGAGGTGAAAGGGACCATGAAAGCGGCACAAACTACTTCCTTCTCAAACTGGTTGACCCGGCTGAACATTTACCTATGTGTATATTTCTCAAAATATCAATCATTATCTATACAAAGACTTACTCTAGATGGAGTATATTTTGTCCTCTGATCAGAGTGGCTCTTTCGTCTCTATCCTATGTGAAATATCCCTCGAGGTTCGTCCCAAACTCAGAAAAAAATTGATCCGCCCCTGTTTGGATGGAACTGGACAGGAAATTGAGTGGCCATGAGAGGCGATTCTATAGAGAAGAGGCAACAAGAAGGACACGCAAAGCTCACTGAACTACTATTCCCCAATGGATGGCCTCTGTGGGGCTTCCTTCGGCACTGGTGTTTGGCCATGTTCAACAGAGATCTCTATACTCACTGAGTGTCAGGCAGGACGGCGTCCGGCAATTGGTATGGACATGTGGGTTTTTACTATATCGGGCTTGAATTGAGGTAATGACGAGGGTTTGGAGGGACGGAGGAAAGGGGATGAGAGAGAGAGAGAGAGAGAGAGAGAGAGAGAGAGAGNAGAGAGAGAGAGAGAGAGAGAGAGAGAGAGAGAGAGAGAGAGAGAGAGAGAGAGATGCCTTCACTGGGGGAAAAAAACAGAAAGTAGTGTTTATTTACTCCCATAGGGAAATTAGTCTACAATGTCATACAATGTTATACATCTCATTCGTAATACAAACTCATAGAATAAAATAAATCATGCATGTAAATACATAATATTACAAATGAAATATATAACAAAGTCATTGCTGGTTGCCCATGGTACAGCGCCCTTGTCCCCCCCCCCCNTTCCCCGCAAGCTCTAAAGCCAGTTATTCCTTTACACCCGAGTCAAGTAGGGAAAGGAAAATGAAGTGTCTTTTCCAGGGAACCACAACATAAACAGTCCCCCACGAGAGTCGAACTTACAAATTTTAGACTTGACAGTTTTCAGTTTCTGAGTGCTACTCACAAACCACACGGTCAATGCGTAGTATAATAGTTTTGGCTTTATTTAACGTCCTCTAGGGCATGGTGGCCCTAGTAGGGGCATTAGTGTCGGCGAAAAGCAAGCTGGGAATGATTGCAAGTGATCTAGATATGATTGATCAGTATTCTTGAATATGCAACAGCTGAAAGTTAATAGAATGAGAGCAAACGAGGAGAGCTGATAGTAGAGTGAGTGAGTGTGTGTGTGTGTGTGTGTGTGTGTGTGTGTGTGTGTGTGTGTGTGTGTGTGTGTGTGTGTGAGAGAGAGAGAGAGAGAGAGAGAGAGGAGAGAGGAGAGAGAACGATTTTGATAGGCGAGAAATCGCAAAGGCAAAGAGATGGGGAGTTCCAATAATAAGGAGAGAGAAGCCGCAAAAGGGCTAGAGCTAGAGGGAGAGAGAGAGGAAGGGTGAAAAAGAAAGAGAGAGAGAGAGAGAGAGAGAGAAAGAAAGATTGAGAAGGAAATGACAAAAAGAAAGGCGCCTTATTCTACTTTTTATCACATACTGGCTGCCCCAGATACATTGAGACAAAGGGATAATAAATAGCACGGCAGTCTGAGCCCACTTAGACGGTACAACAGAGTTGATGACGGTCATTTATTGCAAGGCAAAAGTACAAAACAACGGACAAATTTGGAAGAGAGACTGAAAGACAGGAGATACTGCCAGCACTACCAGTCAATGATGTGTGTTACAAGAAAACAAGAGGGAAGAAGATGAAGAGGAAAGAAGAAGGGAGGAGAAAAAAAGGGAGGAGAAGACGGGAAGGAGAAGACCAAAAAGACGAAAAGAATGAGGAAGAGGAAGAGAAGACCAAGGGCAAACTGAAGAAGAGGCAGACAAAAGAACGAATGCGAGAAAAACAAGAAAACAAAGAGAGGAAAAGTTATGCGACAGTCAAACTGAGAAAGACCTACTTCTTGCAGGTAAATATTAAAAACGTTATGGGCAGCTGAAAAAAATACACTATCTGAAAACACATTGCAACATTTTAAACTTTCACTAAACTGTAAGTTTAGTTTCAAAGAGACTGTTGGAAATTACCTAACGCTATGAAGTTTGCTAAACATGCTAGAAATCTGTAAGCATTTTCTTAACTTGGGAAGTAAGAATGCTAACTTCATCACTGGGGCTGATGATCTCAAAATGATTCAGTTTCTTGACTCCGAGTGTTATTTTCATGTTCAAACGTGAGCGATATCACAGTATGCAACCTGTGAACATGCAGAGCACATAACTAGTTAACAGATTATTTCAACATTCGTTGGTCTCCGTACAGGACCGGCCAGGCTAACTTTACGTCATATATAAACGTGACCGATCCTGTGCGAAGACCGAGGATATGAAGATTTCATCGGCATCACGATCTACACCGTCATTTAAGTTGCAGCCACTTCAAAGAGTCTAGACTCTAGATCTATACTTTCATTACAATTAGCCAATAATTTACAACCAAACTGCTCTTTAGGATGGCCCCATTGACCCCGTACATGTCTTCCCAGCTCTTGTACCGGAAGTCTAGTGCACATCCGTTCAGCGGATTAAGCTCCTATTACCTCCCATTACCAAGAGCGTTCTTCACGTGCATGAGCAGGGCGATCCACTCGCTGTCCCAAAGTGTAAAGACTGTCAGAAGCTAAGGAGGATCAGTTGCACAAGAAACTGACAGAATCCATGTCAGCGTGAGTACCTCTTCAGTCAACCTCACTCCGATTGAGTGCTCAGTCCTCAGTCTGGAGTGTATCAACTTTGAGGTCAAGAATCTTAAAAGCTTCTCCTGAGATGGGTTGTTTTGTCTTCTTCTTCGGGAATTGGTTGTACTTACTTTATGTTTTTTTTCCTGAGCGTAAGAAGCTATTTAAATGACAACTGAGGACGTCTGCATAAACGATGGGATCTCAACTATAGTAAGAATTACATTAATTCTGCATGTTGAACACTGCTAAGTAATCCTTACGACGATAAGAGACCCCATCGTTAATGCGCAAGCCCTCAAATATTCTTCACTATCATTGGCTCAACCAAATATATATATATATATAAAACGACCAGTGATTGCCAATCCTATTTAACCGATAGATACCCTTGTCTGTATAAGCCATAATCACTGATGCACGGTTCTGCACAACGTGAGATAAAACGGACAACGGTTTTCTCTCGCGTTTTGAGTTTACACTCTGTAACCTGTTATCCTGTGTGTTTTGGCCTTGGGTAAAGAAAGAAAACAAACTGGTTAAACAGGGCATCGGAGCTTCCATTAGGGCCCCAAACCCAGTTACAGGTTTGTAACCTGGTTATAAAGTGTAAGCCTAGTTGGAAACGACCTCTGGTTAGATGGTTTTTGTACCAGAGATTATGGTACAATGCGGTCACGTACTGTCTGGCTATTCCAACACCCCTGGTCTACGAGTATGTATTTTGTATTGAGAAGCGTTTCTACATCACCCCCATCCACCTCCCCTTCCTCCCAAACCTCCCCGCGTGTTCATTCCCTTAAGAAAAAAAGAAAGAAAGGAAGATGGAGAGGTATGTAAATTCCAAGCACTATATCTATGGCAAATTATTTGAAAAAAAAATAAGATCAGAGTATTCAATTCGGCTTCATTGCCAAGAAAATGTTAGTCTAGATCTCTATTATTATACAAAACAAAACAAAACTTGCAATAACTCAGCAAAGACTTGTATCCATCCATCCATCCATCCATCCATCCATCCACTCATCCACCCATCCACCGTAAAATGTACTGCTACACAAAGTCAAACAATGCCATGTGGTAGTCCCTGATTCAGGACAAAGTCATAATTATAAACACAAATCGATACTGTCTTTTAAACTTGTTTTTATCAGACCGGTTATAAATGGCGGTAATCGACTTGGCGACTGAGAATCAAGTACATATTTCGAAGATATCGACCCTGAGGAATGTATACGAGAATTACTTTGAATGGACATGTGTGCTCTCGAAGTAAAACATTTTGAATTATATCAGAGAGCTTTCAATATTTGCATCCATTATGCATTAAAAATTATTCTAGAGAAGAAAACAACAACAAATCGCCCTCATTAAATGCGTTTGTAACCCATCTCTTCTGGAGAGTTTCTTACGCCCATGAATGCAACCCGCGTTGCAATTCTGGGGCAGTTTGCACAATCCTTGCGCTAATTTGCGCATTACGTTACTACAATAAACACTATCAATGTTTTGGACGTTTCCCATGCTTACCGCGATGCGTTAATATTCTCACGTATCATGCATACAACCACCATCAACTTAGTGTAACAAGAAGTGCAATCAAGGGCAAACTACTCAAGCGACGGAATAAAACAGCAATTTAAGGGGAGATAATGGAAAGGTCAACACTCTCAGGATTTAATGAATAAAAATACAATGCTGGTCTGAATGCGAAAGCAATCTGTATAAATCCTCGTAATGGGATGGTAATTTGTGTAACGATGACACCCGTAAAATAAACATCGGAGAATAGTTTTATAAGACGGTTTTATCTTCTCAGGTGGCAAGGAGCGCTAACCGTTATATCAGGACGACAAATTAAGCCTAATAAGATTTCTGCTTAGCTATACTTTAAGTCTAATGTTATGTCTGTGTGGTGCGTGCGTGTAATGCACTATTCACACTTATGTGAACCCTGCAACATTGCCCATTTCCTACTATTCCCTAGGAAGAATTATGTTTATTTAGAGAGGGAGACATAATAATATTAATAATAATAATAATAATAATAATAATAATGATAATAATAATAATAATAATAATAATGATAATAATAATAATACGCTTACTGCGTCTCAACCCATCCTTCCCCTCCCCAAAGTCTGAAGTTCCTCTGTTTTGCTGACTGAACACAATCTGGAAACCTGTGACAGTAGGATCATGAACCACGTTTGTAAATAAATCAACCGGGGGGGGGGGGCGGNGGGGGGGGGGGCAGTTTAAATGGATGTAGATAAGTTGTTGCTGTTAACATTAGATGGGGAGAGTGGGTGAGTGAGAGAGAAAGTGTGTGAGATGGGGAGGGAGAAAGTTAGTGGGAGAGAGAGAGACAGAGATAGTGAGACAGAGAGAAAGAGAAAGAGACATATCTTAATGACTAAACGTAAGTGACAGTTGTGCATAAAATATGTTTTCTTTGTTTTCTTTTCATTCATTCTTTTATATTGATGTGACATTATATTGTATGTGGTTGGCTTTCGCCCAAACAAATAAACTTGAAACTTGAAATTTGAAACTTGATATGGCACGAGTGTGATTGTTTCCTTTTCTAGTCAGCCCCGGCACACGTCAGCTTCATGTGGTATCAATTTATATTTTTCATGAACTGGAACACCTAGTAAACTCAAATTATGGACTTATCCTCTGGACTTCAATTTCATGAGGGTCTGCCTATGGGAAGACTAAGAGCTTCAAATGCATCCTATGGGATTGTTTTGATGGTGGAGCCACACATCCTTAGCGGGCCGAGTATCTCCGACCGATGTCCTGCCAGCCGCACGTGCAGTGATATTCTATTTGTATTCCAATCGACGTTTACCAAGATGGATGGACACTGGGGATGACGGCATTAGGGACAAGGCCTTGTACAAGGTCCATAGGACAATCAATTCACCAGTTAGTACTGACGGCCAGGAATAGAGTCCAGCTAAATAATAAGGAATCTGGTTTTGTTGGTCAAGATGCAAAAGAGAGAAAGGGTGAGGAGATGTATAGAGTTCCAATACAAGGAAAACATGTGTCTCTTGCAAATACAAGTCATGATTAAAATTAAGAAAAAAACAACACATTCTTTCATCAGGCAGTTTAGAAGTATTCTCAGCATGATAATCAGGAGTTCTTTTTAGGTTTTGGGAGATCTGGAACCTATGTGTTACGCTAGCAGTGAGAGGGGAAAAAATGTTGTTTGAAAAGTAATAGTACATTTTATTTTTTTGTTACTTTGTAGAAACTGTGGTGCTCGTATGGGTTCACCGTTGTAACTGGTATATCTCACAACCACTATTCTGCCGTTTTATGACAAAAGGAAGAAAGCGCCATCGGGAAAGTTTTGAGAAAATCACAAAAAAATGTTTTTCAAACTTTAAGGACCCGCCGTTCCTTGATTGTTACAGCACTGGCGTTTAGTGTCCTTATAAAGTTCCCTAACTTCGTTATTTATTGAGATATCGTGATGGGACCCAGATAGAAATGTGCGTCATCATCTGGGGATTCCAAAACTATAATAAGTAATTCAATTTGACCTACTTTGGCGCTTTCGTCCTTTTGTCATAAAACGGCAGTATTGTTTATAATGCATGTTATTGCATTTTGCTATGGAAATGTTTATGTTCTTCAATGAGAAAACCTAAAAATTTAAATATATTTTGTTCCAAACCGATCTAAAATTAGACATGATATTTTGCTCTTCTTCCGGTCATGTAACAATGACTTTTCGCTTTCTCTAAGTGGTTTTATTTTCCTTATTGCCATAGTAAGAACACACCTCGAACTAATAGTAAATATGAAATTTAGAAATATGTAGGTGTGTAACTTACATAACTGTTTTTGGATGCTCAGATGCCTGTGTCGCAAAGTTTCATGATTCTTGATTTTGGAGGGCAGAACAACTGGACACTAGATATTGCCTTGCACGTTAAGACAGTGCACATTAACGATGGTATCTCTTATCACCGTAAGAATCACATTAGTGCATTGGTCCTGAATGCAGCCTTAAGAGTGTTCAGCATGCAAACTTAATATAATTCTTACGATGGTAAGAGATCCCATCGTTAATACGCAAGATCTCAAACAATAGACCCGGTAGTTAAGCATCGAAAGCAGAGTACAAGAGAACTTATATTATTTCAACGCACAAGAACACTGGCAAAACATTCCCGGCAAAACAGGGCTTGTGATCCACCGTTACAAGAACACAGAAGGTTTCGTTGACATGGAAAATTACATTTTTTTTTTTTGCCTTTGAATCTCAAGGAATTGCCCTTTAATTCCTTGTGAGATCAATCAAAATCTAATTTTCCTGACCTTAATTTTGACACTTTTCGCCCTTCGCCTAAACCTGGATTTCACGTAACATGTCACAGGGGATATACAACGCTTTTTTTACGATATGGCATGTTAAGATGTTAGAATCTCCCTCCCCCTCCTTTTTTCCTCGTTACCTCCAGGAAAATGAACGAACCCAGGTCTTAAGATAAAAGCTCTTCCTTTCATTTTCCCCGTTTTCCTTGTTTCAAAGTGAGATTGCACCACGCCCATTTGTCAAATGCAAAACAAAACAATTCAAAACAATAATGGCGGTTTGGGAGAAGGGGAGGGACGGGTAGATCTTATTTTGATGATGTAAGAGAGTGGATTTTGGTGGTGGCGATGGAGAGGTGGGGTAAGGGGGGAGGGGGGAGGAAGAGTCAGAAATGCTGCTATTGAATCCGTAAATAATTTCAAAACAGGAGGTCAGTATCCATAAATGTAAATGTAGATCTAATTCTCGCTAGCCTCTGGTTTGACCTGGGGAATTTCTCGCGGTATTTAAAAGGCATCTTCTTGTAGGCGACTTGTCAGAAGTTCAAACCTCATCTATGATCATGTCGGCTGGAAAGGGACATCAAAGTCAAACACAAACAAACCTTCTTCTCTCTCACTCTCTCTGCGCCGGTATAGACAAATAAACAAAAAGTGTGGGGTCCAAACCAGAGAATTTCTGATTAGAAAGAGAAAGAGAGTCAGAGATCAGATTTTCTAGAAAGAATTTGCGCCAAGATTCCGAAAGGAGACGAGAATCTCCGATGCAGCATTTCTCTTCCCCCAACCACCCCTGTCCCTCTTAACGCTCACTCATTGGTGAATTTATGACAAAAAGACACATTCTATACTACTATCGATGTTACTGATGGGCCCTGATCCTGCGTGGGACGTCGGTCTTCCGAGTTCTAGAATAACGACATGTCTACAACCTGCAGAGTTTCTTAGTGATCTGTTTGAGCATAAAACACGGCACCATGAGATATCTAACCATGAAATATCTAGCCCAGGTTAGGACGTAAGGGGAATAATCGAGAGGAGATAGATAACCAGATCACTCAATGTGTCCCACCGTATTAATCCGCTATATTTATAATAGTTCTCCTCGGGCCACACCAGCCAATATCAGTGTGTGAAAATATGTAACAAATTTTAATGTACGAAGACCTATGGCCGCATGCATAATCCATACGTTAGTTAACGCACTGCATTAACCACAGTGAACACTACTAATGTTTTGGGGGGTTTTCCGTGGTTCCCGCATTGCGTTAACTAACTTAAGGATTATGCATACAGCCACTGTACTCTACACAGAGCGTCCAATTAAAATATTTCAGCAAAATTTGAGCCTTAGTTTTAAAAAATTGAAGTCAGTTGGGCACAAGTGGTCAAAACATTGGGGACCAAATTAGGAGAGCTGTCTGCCCTTGAAAGCAATTTGTGAAACATTTTGGGCAATGACCTTCCTTTTTCTCTCCACCAAAAACAGGACAGTGAGAGCACTTCACTATAATCTCCATGAAAAAACAAATTCCCAAATCTCTTAAGACTTATGCAGAATTTGCCCTTAAACTAAATGAGCCAGGAAGAGAAGACAACTGAAGAGTGATTTTCCAAAACTTGGCACACTAAGTGAACTCCGGCAAGGTTTTGAAAGAAGGGGAAATAATTCAAAGGAAATTCCTCCTCACACCTACATTTTTCTTAACATTTTAATATCATAACTCTTGAAAGAATTTACATTTCAAGTTCAGTTTAGCTGTTAATGATATAATAAGGAAATGCATCTCTGAATACACATCTAAGTCCTTTTTCAACGAAAATACACTTCCAGGGCTTTGCAAAAACAAAACCAAAAAAAAACAACCAAAGCGCTCTGCAACTGGAGTCAATGGCTAACAGAGTTAAAAAAATTGTATTCGCCTGTGTTTATTAAACAGACATAGATCAGAGGTCCATCCCATGTCTGTTCTACAATAACAATAGAAAAACTCGCGTCTGAATAACGCACATAATATCTACATGAGGTTTCACCACCATTCTTCCAGTCATGGAACTCAGAGGGGTGATCTGAGGACCAGCAGAATTAAACATCTTGCACAAAACAACCCAGTTTTTGACCAACGGCTAATACAGGACCCCCGAAGGTTGTGTCCTTGAGTAGAAAACCAAGCTAGTGAATGATTTATGAAGGAAAGTAGACAGTGTGCCCGTCAGTGCTAACAGCCTCTCATCCTTAACAAATTCAGTTACTGGAAAACATTATGAAGCAATAAAGACAACCTCAGCTGTGGCTTGTGAGAGCTAATCGGATAGCGTTGTCGTAATAGGAACAAATGCTGAGCTGGCAGCTGACTGAAATTGTTTTCAGGCGGTAGCTATAGAAGCACCAACACTGCTGGTGGTATGACAACAACGACGACGACGACGACGACAACCGCCGCTACCAACTCCACGGCGACGACACGAAGACGATGGCGACGACCATCTCCGCCACCACATCACCACTATCAACAGAACTACCATCACACTATCATCAGTGATCGAGGACAGCAATAACAACAACCACAAAAGCAAAAGCAGAAGCAACAACGACAACAACGACAAGAAGAAGAAGAAGAAGAAGAAGAAGAAGAAGAAGAAGAATAACAACAATCACAGAGACAGCATGCTAGCCTCAACCTCCGTCAAAAGGAAAGAAGCAGAGAGAGAGAGAGGGAGAGAGAGAGAGAGAGAGAGAGAGAGGCAAAAAAAAAGAGCATCGACGGCGAGATAAAGAATGAGATGGTTGCCCCTACAAAGTAAAAAACAAACAAGAATCATGATAAATTGTTATTTAACAAAAATATTATTATCCGTTCACACTTAATGAAAAAAAAAACAACAACTTTAAGCCGCTTTCAAGCATTCAGAATTTCGTTTTCAACTCTAACGATTCCATCCTTGCGATGTTTCCAATTAATCTTACAAGAAGTGTGGAATTGTGAGCAGGTGCGTAGTGGGCCAGCACGGGCCTTGAATAAATATAATAGTTCTATGTTCTCCAACTGCCCATATCCATTCCATATGTACTACGCACCCATCTATCTATCTATTTATCTGAAGAAGCAGAAATAAAAAAAACAAAAAAACAACTGAAGAAGATTGAAGAAAACATTATTTAGTAAATTAAATGAAAGGGAGTGGAAATTATGTAAAAACACATATTTATTTCTTTTGTGGCTGCCTCGTGCATTCACAAGGTTCCAGGAAATCTTTAAATGGCTATCTGGTGCGTTCACGAAATTTCAGAACAATTTTTTTTCAGTCGGGCATCGACCTTGCTGAATAAATGTCGCTGAGTTGTAAGCATATGCGAATGACCAATATTCACATGAAAACTGCTCACTGCCTGAAGCGAGGCACTCATTTTGCAAGGGATAAACTGGGACAAATTTAAATGAAACGATTTGCCGAAGAGTCAAACCCATGACCGTTTGATCCTGTATCCAAAGCTGTAACCAATGGGACACGCTGCTTTACGTGCCTTGCAGATAGTAATAATCTATGCCACCTATTCATAATTCTTCTAATCGCGACTTCCATGCAACCGCAATGTGGTTCACTTAACAAACACGGTTTTTATTTGTCGTTTGGATGGAAGGGGAAAAGGGGNNGGGGGGGGGGGGGCGTGGGGTGCTCAGCCTCTTTGTGAATTCAAAACACTCGAGTCATTATGGCTCCTTTTAACCATAGTTATTGTCATAACAAAATATGAGTATTAAAGTACTGTAATTTTCATTGTTATAACATTCACCGGTTAATCGCAACTCTTCTTATAGATAACGGAACACATTACAATTTATCCTCTCTGCAAAAAGTCAGCACCTCTTAATCTCTTAATCACACCCCCTCCCTTTTCTCGATATTTCGAGTACCCGCAATTAAGCGGACACGAACGCAGCTTACTGCAGTATTTAAAGTCCGATTTTTCTCTCTCTAGTCAACGCTCCACACCTCCACACCTCCACATCTCCACACCTCCACACCGCGCCACTTCAAATTATTGTTATCCCAACAGGTCACCACTACACTAACTGCCCTCCGCTTCCGGGGGCAGGTAATGATCAATCAATAGCTTTCTCAGCTCCTCAAGGGAACGCGCCCGTGGCCGGCTGCCATTTCCAGGCGCTGGTCACTTAGCATCCGGACAATAACTTTAAACTGCCTTCGGGGCTAGTCAGTTAGCGATTTCCCGGCGACTGAAAAGACTGTAGGGAGTGGGGAAAAAAAAAGGAATGTAAATGAAGTGCTTTTTCAAAGCGTCTTCCTCAGTGAGTTTGGAGGGAACCAAGTACATAATCGTTTTATCCCGATGACAATGCCAATGCCCTTCGGCCACGGAGCTGGTTAGATGTTCTTGAGGGGGAGGGAAGGGGGAGAGGTGGAATAGACAACATGGATGTGAGACCGGCGAACTGTTGTTGATACCAGTGGTAGGTCAAATACTTGCCCTTTTAAGTCTTCAAGTATCGATTATTCTTTTATATAGTCTATTTCTATTTTGACTTCACACTGATTTTGTTTTCTTCAAACGCTACATACCTCACTTTTTCAACGCCATAAAGAACACCATGAACTGTCATTTTATAAATGCTGATAGTTTTAAGCGATCGGACCCAAGTATCCATCTCTCAGACTGGTGATGAAATGAAAAATATGAAAGAAATGCTTTCTCATGATAAGGAATAAGAGAATCATGATTTATCTTTACTAAATCTGGATTCATTCTTTCTTTCGCGTGGGTGTAAGGGCAAGGGAGGGGAAAGGAAAGGTTTGAGGATATTAATCCACAAGGAAATTGGGATGGGGAGGGGATGATTTAGGAGAGCTTGTTTTAAGCCTTGTTTGATGTCCGTGTTAAAATGAACAAAAACAAAAAAAAAGAGAAAGATCGCCAAGAAAGAAAGAAAGAAAGAAAGGAAGAAAGGAAGAAAGAAAGAAAGAAAAAATAAATAAATAAATAAAGAAAGAAAGAAAGAAAGAAAGAAAGAAAGAAAGAAAGAAAGAAAGAAAGAAAGGAAACAGGAACAGGGGCGGAACTGACTCACCGGTCAGACCCTAACAGTAATTTTGCTTGAAGCCGCCCATTGCACGAAACTTCTGAGTCATTATCGTAATCAGTGAGCACTTGCGCATTAACGACATTATCTTTTACCATCGTAAGAATTACATTAACTCTGCTTGTTGAACGCTACTAAGGGTGTATTCAGCACCGATGCACCATTGTAATTCTTATGCTGGTAAGAGATTCCATCGTTAATGCGTGCGCTCTGAAATATCTATAATAATTATGGTGAATTTGTTAAGTATTGGTATTGTTTCATAAATGTTGTATCTGCTGATGGGCTTCGCTTTATTATTCCACATTATACCATAACTCTCTGAGGCGCTTACAATACCGCTGCTATTTTAAAGGCGCGAAAAACTAGCATTCTCTTCCTGTAGCCAGGTACCCATGTTGCAGACGGGTGAGCTGAAAAGAATATGATAAAGAATGCTTGCCTAAAGCCGGGCTCGAACTCGCGACTTGATGATGCTGAGTCCAGCTCACGCGACTTTTCGGCCGCGTTGTTCCCCTTCGACTCTAAGTTATACTTACTGCTTTGAGATAATGTTGTCCAGTGACCTTGCACCTAAGACAAGGGGTGAGGAATGGAGGTATGGAGTTAGCAAGCGAAGGTTAGCAAAGAAAAATGAGAGAGAGAGAGAAAGAGAGAGAGAGAGAGAGAGAGAGAGAGAGAGAAAGAGAGAGAAAGAAAGAGAGAAGTATGACATAAATAAAGAGCAGAACTTTCAAAACAAGACACTAGATCTAGATGTAGACGGTCTTTCTCACTACAGACCCGAAGTGCCAGTCTAGCCGGAAATTGTGTACATCTAATAATGCAAAAGTGACCTCGTCACGCGGAACTAATTTCAATTTCATATTTCTTTTTTACTCCCGACATTATATTTCCAAGAGCGTCGAAGGCCAGCCACAGGGGCAACAACCTCCCAAATATGGATCAAAGAGCGTAGATCACGTGGACAAATTGTGTCCTCCCTGACCCACGCCCTCACGCCTCACCGCATTTTACAGTACAGTGAGGGAGATACATTTACGGTTTGTGCCACTCTTTCTTCCTTTAACGGCCGATGCTTTTTCTTTTCTCTTCCCCTCCCACCCACATCACTTTCCTCACATCGCCACCATTTAAGCCAACATCAAGATCTGTACTACTAGTCTACGACACTGGCTTGACTGCCACACGCTTGGAGTAATGTTTTCGGATGTTCATGGTACTTGACTGCATCTTTCAACTCCTCCTCCCCCTACACACACACACACACACACACACACACACACACACACACACACACACACACACACACACACACACACACACACA